>CM052797.1:112627338-112646635 GCA_028533885.1 Nasua narica | reverse complement strand
CTTCCTTCCTTCCTTCCTTCCTTCCGTGTCTCTCTCTCTCTTTCTTTCAGATTATGAAGGTAAAAATAGGGGTGTGGACTCATTTGAAGGCATTTAAGAGTTAGAAAAAGATCCATTTGACCTTAAGCCTGTTTGTAAGCAGAAGGATCGAGTTCATTGTGTGTTGAGAGCAATGAAACTTTTTAATAAAATGATTGATGCCCATGGAGTCTGCTATAGCACTTGGTCTACAGAATCCCTGAGGTACTGTATATCCTAGACCTTTAATTTCCTAAGCACTTTGAGTATGAGGACACATTATGGGCTACAGGGTCCTATCATTATATTTAATATACTGTTGGATTTACCTACTAAGGTAGAGGACTGATTAAGATAAATACAGACAATGATCTCATCTTGGAAGGAATTTCTTTTGCAAAAGAATTTGACAAGAAGATCCTCTTTTTATCTGGACAATAAAATATATCAATTTCTCAAAACTGTCATGTTTGGCCAGTTCATCTGGTAAGAGAATGGAAAAAGGGAGACATCTATCAATTTTATAATCTATAGTCTATCATTCTGACCAAATCAGGAAGAAGTGTACATGGAGAACATATTTGCAAAGAAAAGTTATTTTCAAAATGTCTGGAGCAGGGAAACAAATTCCATCAGCTCAATTTCAACAATATATGCAGATAAGATTTCATCTTGGGAAGTCTCCATTTGCCCCTATTAGCTATAAAACTTTTACCAAGGGCCAGCAATAGTATATTAGAATTAGTAATGTGGCTTTTAAAAAACACAACTGTGATGTAATTAGCATGTGAGTATAAGCTTAGTGATGTTAAAATGGAAAAGCTAGTGATGTGCTTTAAAAAAACTAAATCTAAGAAATTATCTAAATGAAATTGGCTCCCTTCCATTCTTTCTGCTTGTTCTTCAGGTAACAAGTTGAATGAAGAGTTAGTACTGCTGCAGATGGGAATACCTGCAAAAACATGAAACAGATCTTGAATTGTTTAACAAATGAAGTCCAGAGAGAACAATGGGAATGAAAGGTGAGTGTCTGTGTGGAAGAACAGAGCAGCCTGGCTTTAGCACTATTCAGAAACACTGAATATTTTGTTGAAGGTTTCATTTGGGATACCAGTTTAGCTACAAATAGCTAGAAGAATAAAAAAGGTTCTTCTAAAATTCAGATGTAGGTGTGAAAACCAAAGGAAAGATTCCATGCACAATGAAATTCCTCTAAATGGCTGTCAGAATTCTCATGATAGAATACTTAGAATTTTAAAGTCATTATTTTTCACAAATAAAAGTTAAAATGGTAAAATAATATGTCATTTTCCAAATAAGACTGTGCTGGCAAATTTGAAGCTTAACCTAGGCTTTGATGGACAGCAGTAGGTATTCAAAACAAAGCAATCTGGAGCATGGCTCCAGACTGCTGGTCATTACCCCAAGTCCGTCTTATTAGATGTGACTCTAGGTGTTTGTCTTAACTTGGTGACTCAGTTTTCTCTTTGGTGAAGTTTGGCTGTTAATAGTACCTCATGGGTTATTTGGAGGAATAAATGTGATGACACATATAAGTGCTTAGCAATGTTCATGACCTGTTCATGTGGTCAACAGTCAACACACAGGAAGTGCTTATTAAATATCAGATATTATTGTAAAGATATCTTATATTTGTAGTTTTTAACTGACTTATGTATTTTGAGACTATTACAAAATCTAGAAAACATCTACCCCTGTAAAGATAATTTTGCATAGAAATGGCTTAGGAATTCTCTGTTGGATAAATATATACATGTATGAATTGGTCAGTTTTAGCTTTCTGGCTCTGTGTGTTGATATAAGAAAGACAGGTAAATAGATATAAGAGTTATTTGAGTAGAAGAATGCCATTTTATGGTAAAAATCAAACAACATTTAAATGTTATTTTGCAATCAGGAATACCATTAAGTCCTTTTGTATTTTACACATCACAAAAAATCTATAGACATTTGAAAAATGGCATATTTGCTCACAAGGCATTTTTTATTCAGTGAAAGATATTCTTTAAGAGTTGTGTGCTCCTTCTCAGTAGGGTTGGCTAGGTGGGTGGTACCACATACGTGATACCTAACTTCTGAGGACTTCCTCACTTCTAAAATGAACATATTAGTAAGACCTACCACATAGGCTTGTGGTAAAGATCAAATGATATAATTCAGGTACATCATTAGCACACTTCCAGATACATATCAAGAGTATGATGTCAATATTATGACAGAAAATACATGGTGAATATGTGTGTTAAGAATTGCTCTCGTGAATTCTGGCAGCCTGTGTGAGCCCTCATCCTCCAGGTTGGAAGCTTGTAGAAGGAGCCAGCAGTGGAATGTTTTGGGTTTGAGTCCTAGCTGTTCTTTCGCTTGCCAGCAACATATGCCTCACTTGCCAGGGAGGTTTACCAGTAAGCTATTTCTGAGTAACAAACCATCCCAATAATTAATGGCTAAAAGGAACAAACATTTAATGATTTCTCACACTTTTAAGTGTTGCTTTATTGCTTTCTCTGGTTTGGGCCAGCTTGGCTGGGGTTCAGTAGCTTAGGACAGCCTCATTCACATGTCTGTGGCCTCAGGTGGGACAGTTGGCTATTTGGAATGGTGGAGACATCCCTCCACATGGTTTCCAAACCTCTAGGAGGTCAACCGAGGATTATTCACATAGTTTTGGAAGGGGTCCCAGAAAGAAGGGAAAAGCCCAGTCTGCAAGAGCTTTTATAGCTTCTGCTCACTTCACATTTGCTAATGTTCCATCAGCTAAGGCAGATCCCATGGCCAAACCTAGATTCCAGAGGCACAGAAATAGACTCCATTTCTGGACCAGAGCAGTTGCAATGTAGACACATACAAAGAGGGATGGGAAATATTTGTGGAAAATTTGCTTCCTGTTACAAAAAAGCAATTTAATTTCAGCATTTTCTTTTTTCTTTCTTTCTTTCTTTCTTTCTTTCTTTCTTTCTTTTTTTTTTTTTTAGCATTTTCTAAGCTTATTCACTTGCATTTAAGTTGAGCTTCAGATCTTTGATAATTTCTTGTTGGTTTTAAAGGACATTTAGAATCTCTTCTGAAATGGGTGTTCAACTCAATTCCAATGTAGGACCATAAATTCCTCATTATCTTCCTCACATTTTGAAGATGGGCTCTCAACATGGTGAAATGCAATACTTATTTTTCAAATGTATGCAAATAAATTTTAGACAAGCAAAAGAATGGACAGTGTATTAACTACTATATTCCTTTTTGTATTTTAGTTTATACTTGTCAATACATCAATACTTTCACCTTCTAGTATCCAAATCCATGTTTATTTCATGTTTACTAGTTGTCTCTCTGCGATCGGAGTGTCAGCCAGTAGTAGATGGCATTATGGCACCAGGCCTCCACCTCTCCTGCATCCATAATCTTGCCATGACCTCATTGTGAGCAGAGTCAATTTCTCTGCTCTTTGATTTTGGACTTGGCCATGTGGTTTGCTTTGGCTAAAGGCATGTGGTTAGAAGTGATGGTATGTCAGTCCAAGACTAGGGGACTAGGCTTTAAGATATATATAGACTTGTTCTCTTGAGTCTCTGCCATTGCATAAGAACATGTTCTGTAAGCCTTCTGGTTTGAGATGAATGAGGCACATGTACAGCAAAACCATCCCGGGTGACCTGGAAGGAGAAGTAGAGCTTCTCTAAAAAGCCTAAAGTGGGTGGACTTGGCCAAGCTTGACCTTGAACAGCCTAATCTTAGTGTACTGAAGATATGTGAACCATGATAAATGATTGCTACTTTAAACCACCGTGCTTGGAGTGTTTCTGTATCCAGCAGTAAGAAACCACAAGTCCCTAGAATGTAGGTTGTCATCCGTGATGTATTGATGGATATACAATAGGGACACAAGATACATTTATCTGTTGGTTAAAGTTTGCACATTGCATTAGCTTTCTGTTGCTGTCATAACAAACAACAGCATCTTGAGTAGCTGAGAACAACACAGATTTGTTATCTCATTGTTCTGTAGGTTAGAAGTTTGACCTAATTTCCACTGGGCTAAAATGAAGGCGTCAGCAGGGCTGCGTTCTTTTCTGGAGGCTCTAGAGCAGAATCCATTTCCTTGCATTTTCCAGCTAAAGGCCACCTACATTCCTGGGCTCAAGAATCCCTTCTTTCATCTTTGTGATGGGCTCAATTATGTCCCTCTACCCCCAATTTGTATGTTGAAGTCCCAATTCCTAGTACCTTTAAATGTAACCACATTTGGCAATAAGGTCTTTGAAGAGTTGGTGATGTTAAAATGGGGCTAATGTGGGGGGGCCCTGATCCAGTATGACTCGTGTCCTTCTAAAAAGAGGAAGAGAGGCCAGGGGTGCATGTGTACAGAGGAAAGGCCACCTGAGGACCCAGAAAGCATGAAACCCCGCAGGTCAAGGAAAGGGGCCTCAGGAGAAACCAAACCCACTGACTCCTTGATCTTGGACTTTTAGGCTCGCAAATTTGAGGGCATAAATTTCTGTTAAGTCCCCTAGTCTGTGGTGCCTTGTGTGGCAGCCTGAGCAAACTCAAACGATGTTTAAGGCCAGCAACTAGCATCTCTCTGACCATTTTTCCCTTATTAGTTCTCTCCAGCCAGGAAAAATTGTCTCCTTTAAAAGAACTCACAGGATTATATTATGCCTACCCAGATAATCCAGGATAATTTTGTCCTCTAAGGGACCTAACCCTAATTGCATCTACAAAGTCCCTTTGCAGCCATATCACAGGTTCTAGGGATTAGGGTGTGAGCATATCGGGAATGAAGGGGCAAAATTCTACTGACCAGAGACATAAGAGGTAGTCCTGAGATTCTATGAATTCATAGCCTGACCAATAATGAATAAAGTATTAATGTTGTCATTTTGAGAGATTAGTGCCACGAGAATAATCATTTAGTAGAGATCACTAATTTTTTTCCTTGCATTTTCTCATTTCCTAATTCTAGAATCTACATGTTAACTCACATTTTCCTCGCTCCTTGGTTTCTAGCAGAATGCCCGAGGATTTAGTCTATCCACATTTCTGCCATTAAAGAGCCTTCCACACTAACCCATTTCTTCAAAACTTGCCTGTTTTTATAAGATTCCCTCTAGCTCTTTCTGTCTGTTGAACCCTGCCTCTCTACTGAGGAATTATTAACAGAAACCATCCACTGTGATAGAATTTCTTCCAAATTATAAATACACTCTATGGAAAAACTGCTGTGAATCTTTTTCTTTGGAAAGCTTCATGCTGCCATTGGAAAGCTGGGGAATGAATTGCATGGCGTACTTGGTTTTTTTTCATGATCTGGGTCTCAGAAGCTCTATTAAAAGTCTATTAAGTACCTTATCAGCTTCCGTTGGAGCCACAGATGAGAACTTCGTGTTGGAATTCATTTTCCACTCATGCCAATTGTACTATCACAAGTGTGCTGTGCTGAATTTTTGTATTTGCATTTGATAGCTCGGGCCAGCTGGTAAGCACTTTCCACTGTAAATTAAGTGTCATGTGCATCTTTAAATTTAGATATTTAAACACATACCAAATACTATGCTGGAAAGATGCAAAGAAATACCAAACAGGAACTGCATTTTTGGCAGATTCGCAATTGCACATTTGGCCATCAATGAAGCCACTCTACCCACAGTAGGGCCCAGTGGGGAGGGGGGTTGTGGGGGTGCAGGGGGTGGTGATGAGTGGATCACAACTCTTTTCTCTCTGGTCAGAAACCAGCTTGCCTCTTCTTATGACGACCTCTTACTCTTCTACACTTTAACATTCAGCTTTTGTATTCTGGAATAATTCCCCCAACACAAAGTGAAAGTTGCTTTCCAAGGGATAAACACAGCCCCGAATCCACTATGACCTCTTCTGATGTTTCTGCTGGGACTTCAGCTGGTGCTCTTCCGAAGATTAAAGTTCTTCGGCTTCTCGAGAATGTAGTACCTCATGGCTTATTGGAAATTCAGTCGGTGTAAAGCAAAGCTTTACGCCAGGAGCTGAACCCAGTATTCTGGGTGGCATCTGGCAGTGTGTGCTCTAAGGCACATACGTCAGGGACTGGAAGTCCCCAGGGGCTTTCTCTTGTGTTGCTCAGCTTAAGCAGAAGGAGAGGAATGAGGACTTAAAGTGTCATGGGTTTCATGCTAGAAACACTTGGATTTACATTCTGTTATTTCAGCTGTCAAGTTCCTGCAGTGGATAAAGATGTTTGCAGTCAGTCCATGAGATGTCTCTGTGCAGGATCAGATTTTTTTGTGGATTTAGAGAAAACAGCAGTGACAGAAGTTCAGCAAATATTTTTATCACCCTAACTGGATGTCAACGATGAGTAAGAGGTAGAGGAGGAGTCGCACACACAAATTTTGCCCGTTTCTAAACACTCTGTTTTGTACTGTTCGGCAGCTCATGGGTAGGACAAGAAAAGGAAGTTAATTTCTGTCTCTCCTGGTGTTGCGCCCCAGGAGAAAAATCTCCTTCTACTCATAAACACATGAGGGCTTGTCAGCTGTTTGGATCAGGAAATATATTTTTTCATAGTTAGATTTTATTTATTTATTTATTTTAAATTATTATTATTATTGGGAGACAGAGGGGCAGAGGGACAGGCAGAGGGAGAATCCCAAGCAGGCTCTACACTCAGTGAGGAGCCCAACTTGGACTCCATCTCACAACCCTGAGATCATGACCTGAGCAAACATCGAGAATCAGAGGCTTAACCAACTGAACTACCCAGATGCCTCACATAATTAGATTTTTTTAAAGATTATTTATTTATTTATTTGAGAGAGAGAGAGAGAGTGAGACAGAACATGAAAGGGGAGATCAGAGGGAGAAGCAGACTCCCCATGGAGCTGGGAGCTGGATGCGGAACTCGATCCCAGTACTCCGGGATCATGACCCAAGCCAAAGGCAGTCGCTCAAGCAACTGAGCCACCCAGGTGCCCCACATAATTAGATTTTTAAGCAAAAATTAAAAAGCATTATTTTCTCCAGATGATCAATATGCTGTTCAGGCTACTACTGAGGACTGTTACATTCAAGAGAATATTAGGAGTTGTGGTAGTCACACCTACGGTCCCACTTTTTATCTTTCTCCGGATCCACGATCCACCCCTTTTGCCACGTGAGTTTTGCCTTTTCCATCCCTGGAGAGGCAGAGTCTGTTTTCCTGTCTCTTGTGATTTACTTCAGCCAGCAGAATGAGGCAGGGGTGATGATGTGTCATTTCTTAGCCGAAGCCTCCCAAAGCCTTCGCCTGTTTGTGCTTTCCTTCTATATCTATGTTGCTGTGTGCAACCTCCCGCCTACCTACAGAGGCGTGAGTGAGTCAGGCAGCCCGCAGACACAGGAGTGAGGGGAGTGAGCAAAGCTGAGCCCCACCTGGGTCAGCAGACTCCCAGTGATGTCCAGACACAAGAGGTGTAATAGTGAATGATTATTGTTTTAAATCCTGTTTTGTGTACTTTATTAGGCAGCACATTTATGGCAACAGCTCATTGACCCTAGAGTGTTAACAATTAACAAACATTTGATAGATATTTGCAAAATGAATGAATGAACAAAACTATATCCAGAATATTTCTCTGTGTGTATATGTATACACAAATGTGTACATAGACAAAAGCAAAATAAGTAAGACAAACACACACCACAATGTATATTTTCTCCTGTCTATAGGTAGAACCTTCCATGTTTTAGCTCTCATAGTTCTCCATTAAAAGCTGGTTTGCTTCTGCACAGCAAAGGAAACAGTCAATAAAACAAATAGGCAACCCACAGAATGGGAGAAGATATTCACAAATGACACTACAGACAAAGGTCTGATAACTAAGATCTATAAAGAACTCCTCAAACTCAACACTCAAAAAAACAGATAATCACATCAAAAAATGGGCAGAAGACATGATCAGACACTTCTCCAAAGAAGACATCCAAATGGTTAACAGACACATGAAAACATGTCCATCATCATTAGCCATCAGAGAGATTCAAATCAAAACCACATCGAGATTCCACCTTACACCAGTTGGAATGGACAAAATCAACAAGACAGTAAACAACAAATGTTGGAGAGGATGTGGAGAAGGGGAACACTCTTGTACTGTTGGTGGGGATGCAAGTTGATGCAGCCACTTTGGAAAACAGTGTGGAGATTCCTTAAGAAATTAAAAATAGAGCTACCCTATGACCCTGCAATTGCACTACTGGGTATTTACCCCAAAGATACAGATGTAGTGAAAAGAAGGGCCACATGTACCCCAGTGTTCATAGCAGCAATGGCCACAATTGCCAAACTGTGGAAAGAACCAAGATGCTCTTCAACAGATGAATGGATAAAGAAGATATGGTCCATATATACAATGGGATATTATGCCTCCATCAGAAAGGATGAATACCCAACTTTTGTACCAACATGGACAGGACTGCAAGAGCTTTTGCTGAGTGAAATAAGTCAAACAGAGAGAGTCAATTATCATATGGTTTCACTTACGTGTGGAGCATAAGGAAAAATATAGAGGACATTGGGAGGAGGAAAGGAAGGGTGAATTGGGGGAAATCGGAGGGAGAGATGAACCATGAGAGACTGTGGACTCTGAGAAACAAACGGGGTTTTGGAGGAGAGGGGGTGGGGGGTTTGGTGAGTTTGGTGGTGGGTATTGAGGAGGGCACGTATTGCATGGAGCATTGGGTGTGGTACATGAACAATGAATCTTTGAACGCTGAAAAAATAAAATAAAATTAATTTTTAAAAAAAAGCTGGTTTGAGATTAATTGGCTGGTTGCCAAGCTCACCCAGTGTGAGAGGCAAGTCTTCCTCATACCAGGGCTGTCCAGTTTTGTAGTCCCATTGGGTATGATTTCAATAACTGTGTAATTCGTTTTCATATATTTTACTCACAAACTAGCTTTCCAAGCCACTATGTAAAATAAGTAGTTTGCAGACAAAAAGACAGTGGTATTGACCTCCCTCTCCCTGCAGAAAGGAAATACTTGAAATTTTTTTTTAATTTTCTTGGTGCTACCGCTACTTTAAAAAAACACAATGTCTGTTACAGGCATTGTTAAAACTGTGCTGCAGAAAATGATCAGAAAAATTTTCCTTCACATTAGCACTGTAATTGCACTTAAGGAGAACATAGAAGGATTAATTAATTTCACTGCTCAATGGGAGTTTGATTCTGGCTTTAAAAGCTAAAATTGGAAGTAAAACCTTGAGTTGATAATGGCATTTGAGTTTTCTAATCAATTATTGCCTCTTAACCTATTCAGCACAGTGGTTCCAAAGAATGAAAAGCGAAGACATATCTTCCAGAAGTGAAATGAAGTGATAGTTGATAAGTTACTAATCAAGCATCTTATTTCTAAAACATTTGAAGTGTTTAAAAAATTTCTTGTAGACTGCTCAAAGGATTTTTAATATACATATTATATTGTAATTATATATTATACATATATATTATATCATGTTTTTTGTGTTAGGTATATCTAGTGTATCTTTTTTGTGTATTAGGTGTATTATTAGGTGTATATGTGTAATATATATCTGTGTATGCATGTATATATATAATTTATATACAACATATATATTTATGTGCCAGTTTTGGTCATCGGACTGGATATAATTCTAACTTGGTACAAATTACAATTCCCACTGAGTGTTTAGAAAGCCCCAAGACTGTGGTTTTGAGATTAGCTATGATGGGGCCTGATGACCTCGACACCTGCTAAGATGGTGAGAACCACTAGTGAACCACTAGCTCTTTCCCATATGTGCCTATTTTTAATAGAAATAAAGGATCTCAAGGGAACTAGAATTTGAAGAGAACATGCCCTTGGCCATTAAACAATTGTCCATTTTGAGCTTCTAGGATTTAACAGAAGAAAATAGTTGGAGTGTTGTTCATTCCCACCAAGTTTCAGATTTTCTTCCCTCCAGGTCTCCTTGTAAGATTCTAAGTGCCTTATTATATAAGAACCCACATAATCTGGACTTCCTATTAATGACAGAGTTATTTTATGTGTAACTATATATGCTTTGTTAAATCTATAAAAAAGCAATGCCAGAAAACATATGAGCTATGTCTCAGGAGAACATCAGGGATAGGAAAATTTTCTTAGTCTTGACCTGGCATATGTACCTGTAACTGCTGTCTTCAGTTGGAGGGTTGGTGGAGGAAAAAATTCCAGTCATCATTGATGGAATGACCCAACTGATTGCATGACTGATTTGATCAGTAACAGAATGATTTGATCAACAAATGGATCTGTAAATCATTTCATTTCTAGAAAAGTTTTGAATGCTAAGGACTATTCTGAAGACTGATTATGAATGTACCTTGCTTACCTGGTGAATTTAGAGCAATTTTAACAAATCACAGACTTGTATAGTGATAGTGCATATTTTGAGGACTTTAAAAATAATGTTAAGTGATTATTTAGGTGATTTTTACCTTCATTTATAGGATGTTTGTATGTGTATTTGAATGTTGTATGTGCATCTGTGTGTGTTGGGAAATATGAATAAGAATTTAACCCATTTCATTTTCAAAAAGCATTGAAGAGTTGGACTCATCTCAAGTTTTAGATTTCTAACATAAATACATTTTATAGACAATATATTACTTTTAGGGAGTAGAATGGATATTCTTCTTTGGGGATTATTTACAGATTTTCTTTAGTCTTTAACAACATACAGTATTGTTATTGCTTACTTTCAAGTAACTCTAAATCAATAGTAGATTATACAAGCACATGGTGGAGATATATAGAGAAAGGCATAATCTAGAACATACGCCATGATCATAATGAGAACTTGTAGAAATGCTCACTTTAGATGATCCTTATTAATCAATGCAGCAAAGATGTGGAGAAACAGAATGAGCCTACATTTCATCCTTAATACTCAATTCTTAGGATAACTTACTTGTATTCCAACTTTCAAGTGGGTTAACCTAAAAGAGATTGTATTTTTTCACATTTTATAATGGATAAGTGTCATGGTCAAATTTAAAATAGAGAATTAGTAATGTTAATTATGAATCCTGACTGATATTGATCTGTTTCTTTTTGAAGGTTATTTGATCTAACTTCTGAAATTAAAAATGGAAATATGCATATTTTTACCCACATCATGGTATATAATCTATGTCAAACAAGACAAAAATGCCTTGGAACATAATATATATGGGAACAGAAATGTCTACTATTTAAGTGCTTTTAGAGTGTTTTTACTGATTTGGACAGAAATAGAACAGTTCCTAACGAACAGAAATATGAGACCATATTTGCTGGCTTTTCTTTCCTTTTATGTTTATGTGCATTTCATTTCTTTGAAAGTCCCCAAAGACCCTGATCCTCACTTTCCTCAATGACTTATATTCGCTGTAAAGGATGCTCTTTGTGAAGTGTGAAATTCATGGCTTAGCTTATCACTTATGTAATAAGTGAAAATGAAAGACTATTATGTATCCTCAGTGTTGTTGGTTTAATTTTTAAGTGATGAAACACAGGTTATGTCTACAGGGCAGTACCTCTTTTTATACATTTCACACTCGTTACCTTTATGCTACAGCAAAGTGCACAGAACATGTATTAGTTTTTCTAATGAAAGATAAAAACTGAATCTCAACGATAGTCAGCCAAAAGCCTGTATGATTCCTAGGTCTCTGGCAAAGTTTACAGGTGGAATTAGGATTCCTAATTTTGTCTGCTTTTCACCGTCACACATTTATTTGGCAGCTAATGAGACTCTGTATCAGTGGTGATCTTTTATAAAGGTGACTAGGCCGTGGTCCTAATAAACCAGTTGAGGGAACAGACATGACAAAGACGTATAAACAGATGCACAAGGGTGCCTCAGTGACTCAGTCATTAAGCGTCTGCCTTCAGCTCAGGTTGTGATCCTGGGGTTTTAGGATCGAGTCCCGCATTGGGCTCCGTGCTCATCAGGAAGCCTGCTTCTCCTGCTTCCACTCCCCCTACTTGTGTTCCCTCTCTCGCTGCCTCTCCTCTCTCTTCTCTCTATCAATTAAATAAATAAAATCTTAAAAAAAAAAACCCGTATGAATGAATGCATTAGACACATAAACTAAGTGTTGGTAGAATCAGGGAAAGCTTTATTGAAAGAGTGAATTTTGAGGGGATCTTGGAGAACTCCAGAAGATGGAAACAAACCTTGATTTTTTTCTCCCCCATCCAAACATCCAAACTATCAATATATCCTTCAACTTTGTCCCTTGAGTATGTATGAAATCCAAGCCTTTCTCTCCACCTCAAGTGTGCTACCCTACTCCAGGGCATGACAAATTCTGCCCTGACAGCTTCCAGACTTCTCCCCACTCTTACCCTGGCCATCGTCCTGTGGTTGTTAGCAATTGCTGTGGCAACAACACAGTGAATCAGGCCACCCCTCCGTGTCATCTTTTGGTGACTTTCCATCACTCTTAGGATTAACTTCAACCTTCATTGTGGCTACAAGCTTTGCATAATCTGCCTCTGATGCTTTTACATCCTCATGCAGCACCATGTTCCTTCTAGCTTGTTCTCCCACCAAATTCTTTTCTATTGGTTCTTCCAAAGACTGAAACCAAATGTGATGGTCAATTTTATGTGTCAACTTGATGGGGCCATAGGGCGTACATATTTGGTCAAATATTATTTTGGATGTTTCTGTGAGAGTATTTTTTTAGATGAGATTAACAGTTCAATTGGTAGACTTTGAGTAGGACAGTACCTTCCAGGATGTGGTGGGCCTCATCTAATCAGTCAAAGGCCTTAAGAGCACAAAGTCTGACTTCCTGTGAACAAGAAAGAATCCTATCAGCATACTGCCTTCAGACCTGAGTTGCAACATTGATTCTTTCCTGGATTTCCAGCCTGCTGGCCTACTCTGCTGATTGTGGGCTCACTAAGCTTCCACAATTGTGTGAGCCAATACATTAAAATCTCTCTATTTCTCTCTCTCTCTTTTTATATATAGATTATAGATAAAGATAAAGATATAGATATGTATGTATAGAGATGTATACACACACACACACACCACTCTGTCAGTTCTGTTTCTGCTCTTCTGAGAATTCTTACACATACCTCAGGGCCTTTGTGTGGCTCTCATCCTGAGAAACCCTTGTATCAAACTCATTCTCATCATTCAGGTTTCAGCTTAAAATGTCTTTATGCAGAGTTTTTTTTTTTCCCTGCCCCTTTAATCACAAGGAGAATTTTTTTAAACATTCCCCTTCTAACACCCTTTGCTTTTTCTTCCTAGTAGATGTGATAATTTGTAGTCATATATTGATTTGTGTAATTATGTGTTTCCTCTCTGTATTTCACGTGAGAGCACTGTTGCCCTGTGTCATCATCACCCACACGATCACCATCTACCCTTTGTAGACATTGTTTCTCTAGTCACTTGCCACCACCAATATACTATCTCTTTATGTGCACTATTATGTATACACAAACAGAGAGAGGTTTTTCTTTTGCCCCTAACAACCAATTTTCGGCCTCGAGGGGCTGATATTGTTGGTGCTGGGAAGTTTGAGGAACAATGTAAGCCCCACAGTAGGCCACTGCTTCTCCCTCTCCCCCTGTAATCACTCAATAAAGATGCCCTGAGTAAACTGAATAAGGGAGTTGGCTGCCTGGGAAGAGCATCCAGGAGCCAGCACCCCTGGGTGCTGCTTCTGTATTTACCACCTGTGGTCTCAGACGAATCTCTTCACCCTCATCTCCTCCTTTTTAAAGCGGGAACAGCAACAGCTTCTAAATCACGGTACACTCCGAGGGGAAGACAAGATAATCTATGCACAGGGCTTAGTGGAGTGCCTAATGTAGTCAGTGCTAAATAATATGCAAAGAAAAATAGCTACCTTTGCCAGGTGGTGTGTGTGTGTGTGATGAGAGGAAAAGTTCCAGGTTGAGGAGAATGTTATGATCCACACCATCTCTACCATGTTTCCCCTAATTTAGAACTGACATTTTTCGGTCAATAGCCCTAAGTGAATACCTGAATTTCCCAAAATGAGTTGTTTAGGACCCATACCTGTTCTGAATGGTTCTTTTTTTTTTTTTAATATTTTTTTTTTGAGAAAGAAAGAGAGTGTGCGTGCACTAGCACGAGGGGAAAAGGAAGAGAAAATCCCAAGCAGACTCCATGCTAAGCCCATCTCGGGGCTCGCTCTCAGGATCCTGAGATCATGATCTGAGCCAAAACCAAGAGTCTGATGCTCAGCTGACTGCCCCACCCAGGCACACCTGTTCTGAATATTTCTTATGGGGGAGAAAATCAATGTGCTTGGGACTAAGGGGGCAGTTCAGCAAGATGTGGAAGGAATTCTGATCACTGATCCCCAGAAAGTCACTCAGAGGCACTCATTCTCAGTTTTCCCTTCTGGAAAAGAGTGATGATAATGGTCTCTGTCTTCCTGACTTATTTTGAGGCTTAAAGAAGGAGGAAATTAAAAAAAGTAAAGTATGTTTGTGTTTTTGAGAACAGGACTACTCTATATCCGATTGTTTGGTGTGTACCAGCTTTGTGCTAACCTGATGAGAAGCATTTGTTTAATTAATCCTCACCATACCCTGTCAGGAAGCTGTTATCATTTTCTACTTGAGGAAACTGAGGCTGTGGAACATTTAATTACTTGCTCAAAATCACATGGCCAGCAAAGGATAGAATCAAGATTCTTCCCTGGAGAGAGGTGCACGCAGGGGCCCACCTTGAGACTCACTATGATTTATGAATTGCTACTGTTCTAACAATCACTGAGATGTTACAGGCATTTTGCTCACTGCCTTACCTACATTTTGAAATTTAACTCACACAGAAATTTTATGACTTGGGTGTTCTTAGTAATTTCTGTGTAACAGATGAAGACATTGAGACAGGAATGTGACAGTTAATTTTATGTGTCAACTTGACTAGGCGATCGGGTGCCCTGACAGTCTGTCAGACATTCTTTTGGGAGTTTTCTGAAGGGAGGGTATTTTTGGATGAGATTAACATTTAAATAGGTGGACCTAATAAAGCAAATCTCTGCTCATGGTGGGCCTCATCCAATCAGCTGACGGCCTAACTAGAGCAAAAAGGCCAACCCTCCCTAGAGTGAGATAGAATTCCTCTTGTGTAACTGCCTTCATACTGGGACATAAACTTTTTTCTGCCTTTTGACTCGAACTGAAACATCAGCTCTTCCTGAGTATGAAGCCTCTGGGTTTCCTTTGGGTCTCGGGGTCTCATGTCTTCAGACCAGGACTGGAAGCACACTATCTGTTCTTTTGAGTCTTGCGCTTGCTGACTCACCCTGCAGTTCTGGGTGTGGTCAGCCTCCATCACCGCATCAGCCAATTCCTTGTAATAAATCTTTTCTGTATATGGAAATCTGTGTGTGTGTGTGTGTGTGTGTATGTGTGAATTGTATATATATGATATATATATATGAGATTAAAAATCAGATGAAGAAAGAGGAAAATTATTCTGATTCCCTATATAAATATATTTCTCCTTTATATAGCATCCGAAATAATAAAAAATTAGGTCGTGTGTCTAGTATAATATGTATATGTGTGTGTGTGTATACACATACATACACAGCATTACATATATGGGCACATATGTATATATGGAACATATGTGTGATTATATATATACACACATAGGTTGGTTTATATAGAAACATGTATTTATATGTATGTATATAACAAAAGTACAGTATTTTCAAAATTTTTTACATATATTAAATAGGAATGGTATACTTGGCAAATAAAGATAGCAAGTCTAGTTACATGATATTCATGTTTTATCTCATTCTCTGTAAGGGAAAAGTCAGCTGGTTAATGCCTCTTTTCAGTGTATGCTCTCAGAGAGCTCATCCTTTGAAATAAAGAAAAAAAAAAAAACCCATAGTCCGACAAGTTTGGCACTAATGACAAGGAGATAGTGCTCTGCTCATGCATTACCTTGTTTACAGAAGCTCCAGAACTGGATTTTATCTGTCAAGAAAGCAAAGATGCAAAGAGAAAAAATGGTTCACTATGAGACGAAGTTCAAATCAGTAGTGTCGTATCATGGAATAACTGGCCCTTCAAGGTATTGTCAGAAGAATGCTTTAAATTGTTAATACTGTCAACCTCCTTGACAATGGCCATCTTTCTTATCATTTGAATAAAGGGTCATTCCCTCACTTTCATAATTTCTCCAACAGCTTTTAACTAGATAAAGTAATGACATATTCCCAGATAAAATTTAAAATGGAGAACTGTCAGGGTTTCAATGGCGAACACCTCTAAAAGTAAATTCTTCTTCTTTCTCCTTGTTCTCTTTCTTTCTCTCTCTTTTCCTCCCTCCCTCCCTCCCTTCCTTCCTCTCCCTTCCTCTCTCCCTTCCCCTTCCGCTTCCCTTCTCATTCTCAGATGAAACTTCTCCTTGAGTGGTGCAGATCTACATTGATGGGGGGAAGCATCCTTCAAATGAGCCATTAGTGGTCCAATTTCTCCTCTGATATGACAAGTTGGGTTTTCTTCCATCTCACAGGTTGATGAAATGGGAAGAAGGTAGAACAGATACTTTTGAAATATGTCTCACATCAGAGAAGACCCAGTCAACTTTTTCATTAGTCACAAACCTCATGCTGGCTCTTCCATGAAGAAGAAAAGAACTAGTAAACAGGTCACTTCCAGAATTTATTGAGAGCATGTAGGAAAATTCTCTTCAAGGGTGTGCTTTATGGATTTGTAATTTCCATGGCTGTGCCAAATGCATTTAAGATTATTTACTCTGTCGGGGTGCCTGGCTGGCTCAGTTGGTGGACCATGCAACTCTTGATCTTGGGATTGTGTGTTCAAGCCCCACATTGGGTGTACAGATTACTTAAGCATAAAATCTTTTTTAAAAAGATGATTTACTCTATTGTAAATAATTTATATTTGTAATAATCAAGGCAAAGGTTTTCCTTGTATTCACGAATCTGAAATTGTTGAGTGGAAAAAGATGCAAAATAAGATCATTATTTACTTACACACTAATGATGCCTCCCAGTCCTTTAAAGTCCCTAAAGCTGGGCTCTAAGATAGTAATGTATTATCTAAAATGCAAGATTAAATAGCATAATGATGGGGAAAAAAGGATCAATTCCCCAGACATGAAGTGACACGTTGGGATGAAGTTGATGGAAGTAATCTGAGATCTTTAGTAGGCACAGCTGCAGATTTCTTCCTACCTGGTGGAGCAAGATTAGGGTCTCTCTGCCTCCCTGGCAAGCCCAGCACCTGCTCCTCTTTGGCTATAGTCCCACCTCATTACAAAGAACTTTTATAAAAACAGTAAATGTTGCCTTAAATTTTGTGCTATGAATTTTTTTCTTGCTTATTTTTGCTTATTTATTTTTTTAGAAAGAACACACACAAATGTGAGCAGGGGGGATGGGCAGAGGGAGAAAAAGGGAGAAAGATAATCTTAAGCAGGCTCCGCACTCAGTGCAGAGCCCAACTTCGTGCTCAATCTCATGTCCCTGAGATCATGACCTGAGCTGCTATCAAGAGTCAGACACTCAACCAACTGAGCCACCCAGGTGCCCCTGTCTTTTTCTAAATGAGCATTGGCCTTCAGTACCTCCATCAGTCTCTACTCAGTCCATTCTTGGGGTTGGGATGAAAGATAACAGTTCTTCCAAAACAACTAGAAAATTCCTGACTCCTGCTTCTCTTGGCTCTTTTCAATATCTCTGTCTCAAGGGACACCCTCAGACCATTCTCTTCTCTTACTAGTGCTGGTTAGAACCAGCACTAGTAAGATTTCAGTCAGATTTCAGTCAACAATGTCAGGATCATGAGAGAAAGGTAGACATCAATCGGCAATTGTATTAAGTCTAAAATTGTATACTAGACACGCGTATGTACATTTATACCCACGCACATATAAGGGAGGTGCGTATTCGGTTGAGCAAACCTCAGTGTAAATGGCACTGTACTAAGTGCCTATTCAATGACTTATAGGAGGGGAGTTAATGAGTTAACATCTGAAAAGCACTTTGTGTGATACCTAGCCACAGTAGTGCTTATTGTTGTTACAGAGGAGGAAATGAAAACCTTAAGAGGTTAAATAACTTGCCATAGCTGGTGGCTGTGTCTTATAGCTATTAATTATTCAGACCCAGATATTTTGACTCTATCACATTTTTCTACTCAGTCAGTATTCTACAATAAAATGTTTATTAAACTTTGAGAAAAACAAGCATACACTCCTAAGCATAGGTCAATAGTGGGTGTGGGGGCTCTTTTAAATAATTATACTAATATATTCATTCTAGATCTCCATTTATACATTTTCTAATGTAATTGTTGGTTAGCCAGTGATCAGGTTTAGGAGAAGTAGGAAGTATGGTCCCTGATGGATCTGCCAATGGGGCCTGCAGTAATCTTTGTGAAATGGGACACAAGGGTGATTTGAGTAATTTGAACTGAAGCTTAGGAGATAAGTTCAAATAAGAGACACAGAGGGAAAGAAAAAGTGGCAAGGGAACAACATGGTGAGGTGGGATCTTTTTTTTTTTTTTTTAATTGTAGTTTCAGAGGTAGAATTTAGTGATTCACCAGTTGCACATAACACCCAGTGTTCATTGTTCATTGATATATCCCGTGCCCTCCTTAATGCCCATCACCCAATTATCCCTTCCCCCACCCACTTCCCCTCCAGCAACCCTCACTTTGTTCCCTATAGTTAAAAGTCTCTTATGGTTAGCCTCCCTCTCTGTCTTTATTTTATTTTATTTTATTTTATTTTATTTTATTTTATTTCATTTTATTTTTCCTTCCCTTCCCCTATGTTCATCTGGTTTGTTTCTTAAATTTCACATATGAGTGAAATCATATGGTATTGGTCTTTATCTGACTGACTTATTTCACTTAGCATAATACCCTCTAGTTCCATCCACATCATTCCAAATGGCAAGATTTCATTCTTTTTGATGGTTGAGTAACATTCCATTGTATATACACCACATATTCTTTATGCATTCATCTGTCGATGGACATCTGGGCTCTTTCCATAGTTTGGCTATTGTGGACATTGCTGCTATAAACATTGGGGTACATATGCCCCTTTGAATCATCATTTGTATCCTTTGGATAAATACCTGGTAGTGCAATTGTTGGGTTGCAGGGGAGCTCTATTTTCAACCTTTTGAGGAACTTCCATACTGTTTTCCAGAGGGGCTGCAGCAGTTTGTGTTCTGAGGTGGGATTGTGTAGTGCTTAAGAG
>CM052797.1:112600735-112626838 GCA_028533885.1 Nasua narica | reverse complement strand
TAAAGAGGTCGTGGTAGAAAAGCTGATTCAGTGTTCCACGGTTTCAGGACCCAAGCCCTTTCCATGTTGCTGCTCAGCCATGTATGGTCATCACATTATTATGTGTTATTTCCTTTGTCATCCTTAACAATTGCTGAAATCAACTTGTTTACTTTTCGTTTGCTTTTAAATTCTTACCTCACTAGAATTTAAGAAAAATCTGACTTGTTTGTCCCTGTGTTCCAAGTACATAGACAGTGGTTGGAACACAGTAGGTATTAAACATGGATGGGAAAAAATGAATGAATGAATGAGTGAATGAATGAGTGGTGGATAAGCCACAGTCAACTTCAGGGGGTTGCAAGCCTAGTAGGGGTCAGCAGCGGTCACTGGCAGGAAAACACCAAATCCTACTAGGTGGCATGGAAGAGCATCAGTTGGTGGTGCATCCAGTGGAGTGGTGGTGGCCACCATCAGGAAAAGATGGGTTAGGCAAGTGGCAGATGAGACAAAGGGCCACAACTGGATATGGTAAAGCAGTGGCACATTAAGTCTAGTGGTAGATTTATTTGTGGATACATTTAAAATATCCCCTAGAATATACAGACATAATTGGGTGGGTAGAGAGAAGGAGCTTTGCATAGGATGCACAATCTGTGTCAGCTGATAATCCATTAAAATTTGAATTATTGTTGCTTTTCTCAGGTCATCTATACTCACAGGCTGGTGATGAGTGGACACTTTAGTTAGAACCTTCATAATCTGTGGCTTCAAAGATAAAGTCAGTTTTGTTTCTAAATGTCTATACCTTGCTGAATGCTAGATCCTCAAAATGCCTCCTTTTCCCCTTATATCTCGCTCCTATATTCCTTAAAACCCTGCATTCTCCTTCCTCACGCATCTTAGAGGTGGGTCAGAGGTTCGTTAAAATTGTCTGCTTTATTTGCCTCTGGTTTCTCCAACTCATTAATCTCAGGACTCAGCCTTTTCGTTGGGTGTGCCCTTTGCCTTTGTGCTGTCTGATTCACGTGAGTCATAGAGAGAATTTACGGGTAATAGATGTTTTGTCTGACTTGGCTTCAGGTGTCTGAAGTGACCCACAGGGCAGTGGTGTGTATACTCTCTGTGTGGGAGGAAAGCAGAGATAAAATGCTCTTTGAGGAATTATAAAGTATAATAAATTATTTTGTGCTTCACTTGACTTCCTCTCCATCCCCGCTCCAATATCATCATGTGAAGAGTGGGGGAAGAGAGGATGGGAGGGAGCTATAGGCATTTATGAATAATATTATTTAGTTCACTTCAAATAACGCACAAGAAGTGCTGCCAAAGCTTGAACTGAGAAAAGGAGATACAAAAGGCAGCTGTAGCCACAATGCATTGAAAATTTGGAAATTTGAAATAAGTTGCTGACAAAAGAGTCAGGGGAAGGATCTGTTGTGGATGAAATGGCGATTGGAGCTTGGTTGACTGTTAAAACATGTAGAATTAGGAAAGAATATTGCTTGAAGGGTGATCCACTTTATTGTTCAGTATTTTTAGCACATGGATTTTTACAAATTCCCTTTACCTAAATATAGGAGAGAGATTGCTCCTTAAAACCCTTAAAAGTGTCTGGCATTGATTTTCTTGATGCCGCTGTGTGTTTGGGTTTCTCCATCTTCAATAAATCTGTCTGGAAGCAGGCCATTGTACTTTTGGATTTTCTCTTCTGAGAAGTGTTTCTTGACTTCTTGGTGCAGGAGAAAGTAGTATGGTGTTTTGAAAGAAAAATAAGGCTAATATGACTCTTGAATCCAAATTGCCTCAGGCATTTGTAAAGACTCATGGATTTGTCTAGTGCTAGAAGGAGCAGCAGAGATCATGCAAAACAATCCACTTGTTCTTTTTTTTTTTTGTGATGAATTCGAAGAGGTTAAGTGTAGTTACATCATTGTGTAGTTAGCTACCCTCTAGGTTCCAAGCTTAGAATGAGTCCTCTGCATTTTGAAAGCTCTGCCAATTTTTGTTTATTTCTTTTCATATAACTAAGGTGTATAATTTGGTGATTTGATATATGTATATGTTGTGAAATAATCATTACAATCAAGCTAATTAACATATGTTACCTCACATAGTTATCCTGTGTGTGTGTGTGTGTGTGTGTGTGTGTGTGTGTGTGTGTATGGTAAGAACACTTAGGATCTAGCTTCTTGGCACATGTCAAATATACAGTACAGTATTATAACCTATAGTCACCATGCTATAGATTAGATCTCTAAATCTTATTCATCTTGCATAACTGAAAATTTATACTTCCTAATCAACCCCCCTTTCCCCTCTCCTGAGTCCTGGTAACATCCATTCCACTCTCTCTTTTATGAGTTTGGTAATTTCAGATTCCACCGAATGAGATCATACATTATTTGTCTTTCTGTGTTTGGCTTATTTCATTTAGTATGAGTGTCCTCCAGATCCATCCATGTATTTTAAATGGTAGAATTTCCTTTTTCTTTAAGGCTGAATAATATTCTAATGCATGTATATACCACCTTAAAAAAATCCACTTACATGTTGATAGATGTTTTCTATATTGTTTCTATATTGTTTTCTATATCTTGTTTCTTATTTCTATATCTTGGCTAATGTAAAAAATGCTGCAGCAAATGTGGGAGTGTAAGTATCTCTTTGAGATCTTAATTTAATTCCTTTCAACAAGTACCCAGAAGGGGGATTGTTGAATCATATAGTAATTCTATTTTTAAATTTTTTGAGGAACCTCAATACTGTTTTCAATAATGGCTGTACCAATTCACATTCCCACCAACACTGTACCAGGGCTCCCTATTCTCCACATCCTTACCAATGTTTGTTATCTTTAAAAAAAAATTAGTCATTCAAAAAAAAAAAAAAACAACAGTCATTCTAATAGGTGTGTGGTGATACCTCATTGTGGTTTTGATTTGCATCTTCCTGATGACTCATGTTCTATATTTTTATTTATCTGTTGACCATTTGTATATTTTCTTCAGAAAGATGTCTATTCATGTCCTTTGACTATTTAAAAAATAGGGTTATAATTGTTTGTCAGTTTATCGCTATTGAGTTATAGGAGTTCCTTCTATATTTTGGATATTAACCTCTTATCAGATATATGGGTTGCAAATATTTTGAATCATTCTGTAGGTTACCTTTTCCTTTTGTTGATTATTTCCTTTGCAGTGCAGAAAAGTTTTAGTTTGTTGTAATACCACCTGAATATTTTTGCTTTTGTTGCCTATGCTTTTGGTATCATATCCAAAAAAATTGTTGTCGAGACCAATATGAAGGAGATTTTTCTCTATGTTTTCTTCTAGGAATTAGGCTTTAAGGCCTTACATTTCAGTCTTTAAGCATTGTGAGTTGATTTTTGTGTATCTTAAGGGTCCAATTTCATTATTTCATATATACATATTGAGATTTCCCAACTTTTTCAGGAGGCTGTCTTTTCAATGCTCATTGTGTATTTCTGGAACCCTTTGTCAATGAGTAATTGACTATACATGTGTTGGTTTATTTCTAGGCTCTCTATTCTGTTCTATTGGTCTGTGAGTCTATACCATAATTTTTTCATTACTATAGCTTAGCAATATAATTTGAAATCAGGAAGCATAATGCTTTCAGCCTTGTTCTTCTTTCTCAAGCTTCCCTTGGGTATTTGGGGTCTTCTGTGGTTCCATATGAATTTTAGAAGTGTCTTTTCTATTTCTGTGAAAAATGCTCTTAGAATTTTAATAGGGATTGTGTTGAAGCTATAGATCACTTTGGATAGTATGGACATTTTAATAATGATAATTCTTCTTACCCATGAGCATGAAATAACTTTCCATTTATTTATATCTTCTTCAATGTCTTTCATCAATGTCTTATAGTTTGCAGTGTACAGATCTCTCACCTCATTGGTTAAGTTTAATTCATATTTCATTCTTTCTGGTGTCATTATCAATGGTATTGTTTTCTTAATTTTTTATAGAATCTTTCACTATTAGTTGTATGATGGTGAGCACAGCTGTCTTTCTACCTACTCTTATAACTTGCATTTTCCACTCAGAGACCTGATAGGAATGGTATAAAGAGAAAGTGAACATGAGAAACCTTCTCATGTCTATTTTAGTGTGTAACAACCTAGCACCAAAAAATGGTTACAGAGAAATAGCCCAAGAAAACTTGATTGGGAAGTCCTAGAGCCCCTTGAGGTTATGAACATATTTTTCCTGACATATCAAGAATTTATAAAACTCTAGTTATTTTTTGAGGTCAAACATGCATCTTTTCATGAATTCTAGAGTATGAACACTTTAAACAGATTACCTTTAAAATAAGACCACTCTTGCTTCTGTAGACCCGGGAGTAACATTAAGTTCTTCAAAAATGTAATACACTTAACTCTCTTTGCCTTATATATTTTTTTAATTTGTTTCCTGATAAATCATTTGTATATCAGTTGCTGCTGTGCATCCTGATCATCATGAAATCACCATGGTTATTGAGTTCTTACTATATAATGTATAGGAAAGTAAAATGGGAAAATGGAACAGAGAAAGCCTTTGTTGAAAACGTTTTTGATGGGCATTTTTAATTCCCTCGTTGAATAAATGCTTCAGGTTCTCTGCCAACAGTTGAGGATACTTCAATGAATAAGTAAGTTGTGGTTCCTCCATTGCAAAACTTACGATTTTGTGTGGATCACAGTCATTGCATTAGTAAAGTAAAGCCATTATGATGAATAGGGAGGGATAGTTGAGAACCAAAAAATTATGAGTTTTTTGTGTATTTTATAGATTAGAAAGCCACAGCTCAGTTAAGCTAAGAACATTTTTCAAGAGATAATTTTAAACTGAGCTCTCTCTCCTCTCCTCATCCGTAGCATTTCCACTTTGCCACATTTGAGTCACTGTCCTAGGGGATGGACATTTAAAGGATTTGAGGCTGTGGTCTACAGTTTTAGAGAAATGTGACATATATATTAGAAAGAAAATGTCAGTATAGACATATTCTGAGACAATAAATTATGAGTTTTAATGTGAATGAAACTATGGGCTGAGATGGTTGAGAACATGCTTTGTGGAGGGGGGGAAATGTAGGTTAGTTGGGTTCTGGAGGACTTAGAAATCTAGGTAAAAGGATAGGATGGATAATGGGTGAAAAAGCACATTCCACATGGAAGGCCTAAAATCACATGTGTTTAGTTAAGGGAATAATTTGAGCTGTTAGTTCTTTTGGGAAAATGTTGTTAATGTATTAGTCCTTGAGTAGTAAGATAAGAACTGGATTTCATTTTATAATTCAGCAATCAGGAAACTTTTTCTTTAAAGTATAGGTAATTTTTTAGATTTGAAGACCATGTAATTTACATTGAAACCAATCAATTCCATTCCATTGAAGCCACTCAATTCTGCTCTGGTAGAGCAAAAGCAGCCATAGACAATAAGCAAATGAATAGGTTTATGTTCCAATAAAACTCTCCTGAAGCCTGCTATAGTTGATGGTGATAAATTCAAAGCTTTTAAGCAGTAAATTCACAAATAGCTGCTTGGGGAAACATGATCTGATAGTGTTGTGCTAGTGATGATAAAGAGAGGCCTAAGTGACATAAAGAAAATCAAAGATCTTTCCATTGAGGAAGTTGAGAATGTTATGGAAGAAAATATGGGTGGCAAGAGGGGCACGGGTTCTAGAAAGGAAAAGACAAATGAGAAGGTACTATGAAGGAAATATTGATAATTTTAAGCAGCTGACCAAATGTAAAGGGTTGAGGAGTCAATAATGTCTCCAAGAAGGAAAGTCTAAATAAGGAAAAATGGCAGAAAGCACTTTCTAAGAGGTGCTTGTAAATGACACCACCAAGGCTGTGGGAAAGGGAAATATCACTTCTGTAATCAAGATCAAATGATACAGTCTTAGATCCTAGACCAGGTGAAGAACTGAATCCGATATAACCAAATTAAACTAGGACCATCTAAAAAAACTAATTGGCCCAGGTCAATGAACATTATTTGGACTTTGACAGAAGAAAATATCACTATTTCTATTAAAGAACTTCCCCAATTGGGCCGTACATATTTCCATAAATTAATTTCAATGTACTATGAAGCTACCACCATGATTTACCTAATACACAAAGAAAAAAAAAACACCATTCATAATTGTCGAGAGATTTTCATTTGTTTTGGTTTTCTCAAAAAAGCATGTTTCAACTTCCAAAGTCTTTGGATATATAAAATAACCTGTTCATGAAATCTATAAAAACATAAAAAATTTAAAATTTAAATAAGTAAATTTAAATTAAAAACATATAAAGAAATAAACAAATGACCAAAATCTATCAAAAATTACCAAGGAAGTTTGCAAAAGAATTAGAAATTTAGACATCAGAAATATAGTTGCTGCAGTGTAAAACTCAATGAATGAATGAAGCAACTTAGATATAGATTAGAGGGCATTAGTAATTAGAGAAATTATACAGAATGCAACACAGAAAGATTAGAGAATAAGAAAAAAATAAGAAAAAAAGAGCTAAAAGTCATGAAGGATATCTTGAGAAAGTTTATAATATTTCAAATCAGATTTCCAGAATGCAAAAATTGGGAATATGGATGAGGCAATAATTAAAGAGCTAATGGTTCAGAAATATGACATTAACCACAGAATGAATGAAAAGAAATTCATGCTTACACAATGTGGTGAAATTTCAGAAGACTCAATACAGACACTATCGTAAAAAAAGAAAATGCTACAGAAAATTCCATTGATAATAGGTTCTTCAACAGCAACAGTGAAAACTAGAAGTGAATGCCTCATAGTTCTAAGAAAAAAATAACTGTTGACCTTGGATTGGGGACCCAGAAATCTGTCAAGAACAAGGGCACAATATAGAAATTTCTAGGTTTAAGAGGATAAACCAGAGAGATTTATTTATTAGACCTTCACTAAAGGAACTTTAAAGGATGTACAATAATAAGTATGCTCTGGAGTAGAATTGACTTGGTTTGAATGACGGGTTGACCCCTCATTGGTTGCATAACTTTGGTGTTACTTTCTCTGAACCTCGGTTGCTTATTTCAAAAAATGAATATAGTGTTGACTTCATATCAAATGATCATGTTTCCTGGAGTCACAGAGCAGTAGTCAATATGTTTGGTGGACAGTGAGAGAGAGCCATAGAGCCATGGAAAGGAGATGACTCATGCATAACCTCCATAGTTCCATCCTTTTGTTGTGTGGTAAGAGACTTCTTCCAGATCAAGTAGATCTGTGAGCCCGTGCATTGTGTTGAATCCAATATCCTTTTGCTGTCATGTTGTCTTGGTAAGGCTCTTTGAATTTTAAGCTCATGGACTTTTACAGGAGATAGAGCTATCAAAGGGCCTTATGCCGGTAGATCAATGTGTACATGATAAACTTAGAGGTCTGGAAATTTTGAAGTACTTGTTTGTGATCATACAGATTGATCATAGAATCAGTGTGCTCTTTTTTTTTCTGAAAAATTGTATAAGCAAAAACCAAACGAATAAAAGACAAATAAAAGACAAATTAGAAATTAGCAAAACGAATAAAAGACAAATTAGAAATTAGCTTGTCATTCAAATCCCTCTTTAATTTGATGTTACTATACCTATTTAGCTCTACTACCCTCTATTACTGTGTGTGAATAGTCTCCTCCTCCTCTTGGCTTCATCAGATATACTGAATTCACTCAGAGCTTTGGTTTCTTTCAGTTCTTTCCCCATCTGGAAGATACATTTAATTTTCTCCAGGATTTTACCCATATTCTTTTTTGGAATTCAAAATTCACTTATCTTATAAGGCTCTCACCAACACTTCTCTTCACTTTTAATCACCTCTTCACTGAGGATAAGTCTCCCCTTGATCTCACAGTTTGCATGCCCTCAGTTAGCCCACAAGTGATGTGTTGTCTCCCAAATAAGGCATAGAGAGTGTACAGAGAAGGTCCATAATTCATTCTTTCCCCCCTGGGTAACCATGGTAGACATATAATAAGAGCTCAATCAATGAAGGAGTGTGTGCATAAAAATCTCAGTTTAAAATGATTCTTCAGGATGAAAGGTGTTTACATGCAAGGAGTTATTCATTTGAAGCTGGTGGGACACATCATTTGTTACCAGCCTGTAAGTCCTCTTACTGAGTCTCATTAGTCTATCCATGTGTCACCACACCTTTAAGGTTGTTTGGTTTAAAAAACATTAAACTTTTTAGTGGGAGAATAACCTGTCCCCAACCTCTTTAATAAAGGTTTAATAACCATTTCTTTCACTTCATGGATAAATAATTGTATGACATTTTTCAGGGGAAGGAAAAAGAAATGTATACTAACACAGGCCCCTGTAATTACCACAAACTCTTCATTATTTTTATTGATAGCCTATTCCTTAGGACCTAGAAATAATCTCACCAATTAGATAGCTATTTAAGGCTATTGAAAAATAGCCAATCTTTGAAAAATTAAATATCATACTTACTTCCTATTTTCCCAATTTAAAAGACATAGTAAGACACTGATTAGAATATACAGTAGACAGTTATATGAGGGTAGAAAATTTGAAACTTGTCTCTAAACCCAAACTAAATATGGATTTATGTGGGAATTTTTGCTGGGGGAGCACAGATTGTCCCTACTAGCCAGGCGTATAATAGGTAAGTCTCTTCATTTGCGGAGATCAGGACAGATACTATGTAAGAGTCATCTCTTCTGTTGGGGAAACAAAATCCCAGAATTTTAACTCATGGCTAATTACTAGACATGTGGCCTCTAACATCAAATACAGATTTAAAATACTTGCGGAGGATTTGAATGGCTTCACATTTAGCCAAAACAATCTGCCAGATCTCCTATTAGATAGCTGGAGGCCGGTTCAAAAGATTTAAGCCTGATTCTTTCTTTAGTCTGTTTCACTCTAGCTGAATCACTGAATCAGATTTTATAAAACTCTAGACTGTAGCACAGTGAAATGATAAGCACATCTTGCTCATTAGAAACAAATGAAAAACTCATCAGCCTTGAGACTCAGCCATTTATATTAAATATCTATATAAAATGGTACCAGAGACATTGGGTCTGGGCTGGTCTAATCTGCGATATAGCCTATTTAAGAGAGTTTTAAATTATATAGTCTATTTCATACTACTAACATTGCCACGGCACCAACTGATAAAAAAAACAATGAAAAGATATTCAGAAAGCATATTTTACTTTATCAGCTATTTAAATGTCCCGTTTTATTTTTTAATTTGGAATTTTGTTGGTGCCGTTCTCTAAAGAGACTCAAATGTGGATCAGATAAAGAGTATTCCACAACCCTGAATTTGATCGGTAAAAGTTGGAATATTCGAAATTTAGCACATAATACCAGATGTTCATTACATGCTGCAAATCACCCACCACACAATTCACTACAGATAATTGGGTTCCAATTAGAAAACTTAAAAAAAAAACAAAGAAGAAAACTATACTTTGAGAAATGAAGTCAAGGAAATAAGCCTGTGGGTAGGACATGTTTCATTTCACCTCACTCTGGATGGCAGTCTCTGTGAGGGAGGGAGCACTATCCCCAACATCTAAAATACTGAGGGGCTCATAACAGTTGTTCACTAAAACATTTATGGGTGACTGATGGGGTTGGTAGTTATACTTTGAGACTTTCAAGGCATTTGCAGTTGAAATTAACTTGGGGGAAAACAAAAGTTTTGTTACAAAAACAGAAATCCATAGCCCAGCAGGTCAAGTACTCATTGCCTGCAGGGCCCATGTTTTGTAATAGGAATGTGGCTGTTCTTACGTATATCCTCCAACCCCACCTCAGCACAGCCCCGTGTGGTTTGGAGGGATGATATTCCAACTTCCAGATGAGGGACCTGAGGCACATCCACTTGGTTACTTATGTATCCACACAGTCCATCACACAAATACCTGCTAGAGAATGACATTGGTTCTCGCCCTCAAGGAGTCTCGGAGCTCATGGACACATTCAACGTTTAGGGCAATTGCATCCATAGAATTCTTTACAGAATTAGGCACTAAGGTTGCTTGGAGGAGGAGGAAAGGATTAATTTGCTAGAGATAGGAGGGAGGATGCATAGAAGTTTAACAGAGGAGGTCAAGCTTGAGTGGGGTTTGGGGATTCCACAGGTAGATGAGGAATAGGAGTGTTTTCAGATAGAGAGAACAGGTGTGAAAAACGTCAGCATGCTTAGTCCAAAGAATAGAAATGGGTTGATGTTAATAGGGGAGTAGTGTCTATCTATGTCTGTGGATGACACGTGTGTGCGTGTACGTGCATGCGTGCATGGGTGTGTGTGTGTGTGTATGGTGGGTGAGGAGTGAGAGAGGGCAAACTGGTTCAGATCATAAATACCGTGCTTTTTCATTTTGCCAGGGAGGTCGAATTTCATCTGTAGGGGATGTGAAGCTTATGAAGACTTTTAAGGGAGATTGACTAGTCCAATTAGCATTTAGAAAATGAATTTTTCACTCCTTTATATTTCCTGAACTATTTTTGATTCCCTAAGACCTTTCAACGTGATATAAAAACCCTTGAATCTCTACCTTACCCATTAGTTTATTCCTTCATAATTTCAGATGATTTGTGTTGAAGTAATTTTAAGTATAAACATTTATATCAGCTCCGTATGTTAATATTGTACTATACAGTTCATTTGTTTTAAAAAAAATCCTTACTATATATAATATAGTGTAATCGTTAATTATTAAATTACACAACAAACTTGAAAACATTTTGCCACATAACAAATAATATATGTAGTTTATGTTAGTAGTCATTATGTTTGTAGACAAATGATTTGTCAATGAATGAATTTTGAAATGACATTCATTTTGTTTTGTGTTGGGAATGAATGCATGTTAAATGTTAGAGCTATATGTTCCAACATCAAAAAGACCTAAATTTCTTTGACTGACTAATGTTCCAAATTATTAAATTTAATACTAAGAAACTCAGGTACAGTAGAGATAACTTTTATGTCTTATTTCTAAATAAAAATATGAAAGTGGCAAAAAATATGTGAGAGGGGCTTTTTGCAAGCATTCTTCCCCAATTAACACATTTTGAGAAAAGTATTTCTAATAAATAAAGAATCAAGTAGGGTTTAAAAATTGTTTCATCTACTCTATTATCATTGTGTTGATGGCACAAGAGGCCTTTAAAGTGCCATATATATATTTGGTTTGATACTGCAACCTCTATTTTTTTTTAAGATTTTATTTATTTATTTGACACAGAGAGAGAGAGAGACAGTGAGGGAGGGAATACAAGCAGGGGGAGTGGGAGAGGAAGAAGCAGGCTTCCTGCTGAGCAGGGAGCCCCATGCAGGGGTCATTCCTAGGACCCTTGGATCATGACCTGAGCCGAAGGCAGATGCTTAACCGACTAAGCCACCTAGGCGTCCCTGCAACATCTTTCTTTGATGATGTTAATCTTGAGAAAAGTTTTATATTCCTCTTAAATTTGCATTTTTTCTTTTTCTTTTTCTTTTAACATATGAGAGTATACATTAAGGAATGTGGTACAAAGGTGAAAATCTATTCAAATCATAGAAACCTGTCTATCTCACCCAGAGTTCCTGGCACATAGTAGATGCTCAAAAAATATTTGTTGAAGGAGGGAGGAAGCAAACTACAAAATGCTAACAATGAAATGTACTTCAAAAAAGTGTCACAAACATAAAATGAGCAATGTAACTAGAACCAGGTCTCTTATGAAGGAGATTCTCCATAAATATTGGCTTTTGTTAAGTGTTGAATTATGTCTCTCCAAATTCATGCATTGAAGTACTAACCCAAATACTTTAAAGTGTAACCTTACTTGGAGAGAAGGGCTTTACCAGAGTTAATCAAGTTAAAATGAGGTCATTAGGGAAATTTGGAGACAGGCATGAACACAGGGAGAACATCAGGTGAACATGAAGACAGAGATCAGTAATGATGCTTCTGCTTGTCAAGGAAGGAATTCCAGAGATTGCCAGCAAACCACCAAAAGCTAAGGGAGAGGCATGGAACAGATAGATTCTTCCTCATAGCCTCAGAAAGAACTAACCCTGCAGGAACCACAACTGTGAGACAATAAATTTCTGTTCACTTGGTGGTACTTTGTCACAGCAGCCCTAGCAAATGAATACAGATCCCGTGCTCCAGTCCAGCATATGTTTTTGCCTCCTTTGTAACAAACATAAAGGGAGAGCAAAAAGTGGAGCCCAGAAACTTAATGAAATCTAGAAATAATTACAGCTTGTCAAGATAATTTTAGAAGCACTTTGTGATGTTTGAATCATGAAAAAGATCCCTTTGGATTATATTTATATAGAAATTAGGCTGCATATAGCTGTAGTTGACAATAACATTTCATTCTTTCAAGATGCCTCAATAGAAATTTAATTTGCTCAATATCAAATTTGATTTTGTCATTGAATTTTTGAACCACAAAAACCTTTCATGTACTCTAAAGATTTTTTTTTTTAATTGTAGAAGCACAATTTCAAGATGAGTCAAATGCCTTGATTCTAAGAAAGCCTTATGCCAACTGTCTCCATGGAGTAGACACAGGAGCTAAGGTGGCTGTTTTACATTGTATAATATAAAGCTTGCCTGGTTCTCTGCTCCTTAAAAGAACCTCTCATGCCCCAGGGAGCTTTGTGGGGTTTTGAGACTAGCAATTTTTCAAATCTTCACCAACCATCTTGGAATGCCAACTGCACCTCATTCTTTCCTATCCTATGCTGTTTTTGGAGGGCACAAGTACTAAACAATTAGTACAATTGAGAAGGAGGATGCCAACATAAAGTGCTCATTGTGAGTTTGGGTAGGTGCTCAGCATCCTCTTCTTCCTGCAACCCACTGCGACTTCAAGCCTTTTGGGCACACTTTTGTGCCTTCTGCATACTCCTTTTTCATTGTCCCCTCTGCACTGTGTCTTACTTATAATGATCTGTCCATATATCTGTCACCATGACTGACTGAGTTCTTTGGCAGCAGCAGTGCTCGACTCTTATACTTATATCTACAGTAGCTTATACAACATCTGGTCCAGGGAAGGCACAGGTCCTTCCTTAGCACTGGTGCAAGGCAACACTCTGATGTTTATCTCTGCTGAGCAAATCTGAGAGCCAGGAGAGAACACAAATCCCAGTGTTGTTCTACTGAGGGTCAAGGAAGTGGGGCTATTTCCACACCAACCCTGATCAGCCATTGATGGAAGGCTTGGGATCAATTCCCCACACTTCTGTCTTGTGTGTACAGGCAGTGCTAGCAGCTAGGGAGAGAGCTTACAGGCAAATCCTGTCAGGTGCTGGAGAAGGTAGAAGTTAGGCAACATGCACTGTAATGACAAGGGTGAGTGGGGCACTGCCTCACTTACTCAGTCTACTCTACTTCCCACTGGCCAACTTCTTCCAAGCCCCAGATTTAGTGCCTTGAAATCTGTTGAATCCCTGGACCTGTCTGAAGTCCTGCTTCCTCCCTGAAGGGAAGGAACTCCATAATGACCTCCTCCCTGAAGACTTGTTTGGCTCCACTTGCGCCCAGTTTCCTTCTGTGTCCTGATGGCCATAGCAATAACGTCTGGAGTGGGCTAGGTGTGTTCCTTATGTTACACCTGGCAGCTAGAGGGCTGCATTTGTTCATTCAGACGCTATGAGGCTGTGCTGAGGCCGTGTGACACACTGTAGAAGACAGCTGGCTCCTGGAGGTTCAGAACTTACTAAGAAGGAAGACAGATTAAATTCACATTTAATCAATGTGTTAATCAAATGTTGTTAAAACCAGACAGATCTTAGGCCAACTTGCAGTCCTTTGCTCTGACAGGAGGAGTGGGGCTGTTGCTGAATCCTGCTGAGTTATCCTTTATCCCCCAGCCTCTGAGTTATGGAATTATGCTTTTAAAACCCTATTAGTCCAGCCAGGATGTGCCTTTTGTCGCCAGCTACAGTATCATTTCTCATGCGATGATCTTCACTTTTATACTTAATTCCAGTTTTCTGTAATTTAAATTTTGCTGAAAACAGCCATATTGCTGCGAGTGTAAATGAAGGTAGATGAGCATTAATGGTGTCAGTTCACAGATGTTCTTAAGTTAAATCATTACTGCTCACTCCCCTGGATCTCTGTTCAAAATGCCTACACTATTCAATTAGAAGCACAAAGCACTTTCCTTCATCATTGTTACTGGGATCAGGCTCAGCCTGGAGAATCGGCATGAGGCATGAGACCTCGGAATAAGGCTGCAGCCAATTAAACAGAGCCAGTTTACGTGTGAGAGGAGTATGGAAGCTCTGTTGTTTTTACAGATTTATTACATTTTCTTAAAAGCATCTAAATTAATGCTACATTAATTACTGATGGGGATGCACCCTGCAGCATATGTTGCTATTAATTGTATCCATTATCACAAAATAAACATCTCTTTATAAAAACAAATGATGCTTCATTTTAATATGTGGCTGGAAACACCCTCCTCCACAGCTGTTGCTACTTCTGTTTTGGTGCTTTTCCTACAAAGGGCCACCTGTTACAATAGACATTTCCTTTGTTTTTATTTGGAGAAATAGGACACTTAGAAAACAAAACCCCACCTCCTTAAGGCATAATAATCATAAAAAACGAAGCCCCAGAGGAAATTTGCATTTTATTCCCATTAGAAGTTTTCAACGTGAAGGATGAGGTGGTCCCCGCACCTTCACTCTTCTAACCCTCGATCTGGACTTGTTGAAATTTTCAACATTGAAGGGTCTCATTCTAGTGTTAATATCTTCCTGTTGCAGAAGGAAGAACTGAGAGGTTGGTGTTAACTCAAGGCAAAGCCAATGTCCCCTGACTCTGTAATGGTGCCTTTTGTTCTCTAACACTTGGCTTTTTGAGTACATTAGCCTGTGAACTACATTGATTGGCTGTGTGACCTCGGGCAAATTACTTAACCACTCTGACCCTCAGTTCCTGCACTCTGTAAAGGGATGAATAGCTACTTCATTAGCATTGTTGTGAACATAAATAACTTAAATCGGGATATTGCTTAGAATAGTGCCTGGGATTTGATGAGTCCTCAAAAAGTGATGACTATTCCAATAATAATTGATGTTGTTACCATTACTATTATGACCATTAATACACATACTGAATATTCCAGAGTCCGTTCTTAAAGCATGTGATATGATGGCAAATTATGCAGCATCACCAGCATGTAACTTCCTTCAGACACCCCTGAGTGCTGCCTTTATGCACTATCCTTGATCTTTGGTTGTTACTCAGTGTTCATGAATAAAGAAATACAATTACAAATTAGACTGAAATTGAATTATAAAGGGAGACCCAATATAGAAGTGATTAAATCCTAAGGTTGAAATTGTCAGAAAATATTGGGAAGGGACGCCTGGGTGGCTCAGTTGGTTAAGCCACTGCCTTCGGCTCAGGTCATGGTCCCAGGGTCCTGGGATTGAGTCCCACCTCGGGCTCCTTGCTCAGCAGGGAGCCTGCTTCTCCCTTTGCCTCTGCCTGCTTGTGCTCTCTCTCTCTTTAACAAATAAATAAATAAAATCTTAAAAAAAAGAAAATATTGGGAAAACTTTCTTCTCGTTGACTACTTTTCTGCCCCTTTATTTTTTTTTATTTGAGAGAGAGAGAGAGAGCACGAGAGAGCACAAACAAGGAGAGCAGCAGAGGGAGACAGAGAAGCACCCTCCCTGATAAGCAGGGAGCCCAATGTGGGTCTCTGTCCCGGGATCCCAGGACCCTGGGATCATGACTGAGTGGAAGGCAGATGCTTAACCAATTGAGCCACCCAGGGGCCCCTTTTCTGTCCCTTTAAATAAAAAGAAAGAAAAATTACCTTGGCATTTTTAGATTGATCAGAAATGACCAAGGACTTCATTCCAGATCTTATTTAACCACAATGACATTCATTCATTCATTCATTCATTTACTGTTGAATTCCTATGTGTGAGGGAGGCACAGAAAGTAATTTTTGCATATTAAATGTCAACAGTTGACTTTTTTCATGAACTGTATGTATAGGGAATAAAAGTAGGTGGGGTCATGGTCCCTTCCCTTGGAAAATGTGGGATTTGCCTGAAGGTCAAAGGTAGTGCTTGATACAAACTTGAGTATCCAGGTAGCCATGAGCTGGAAGTAAGAGAAAGAACATCCTGCATGAAGCTTGTTTCAAAGAGATAATCTGGAGGGATGCTGTTTCTGTAAGACTCTATCGTCCCCCGCAGAGAAGGGCAAGGCCACTGCATCAGTGCTGTGCTTCTGTCTTTAGCATCATGCCGCACATGCTCAGATTTATCATTCTGCTAGCTCACCATTCCTCTGGTTTCAGTGTTTCAGCAAGTTGTTTATAACCATCTATGAAAATAAAATGTTTGGGAAATGCTGACAATGACATAGCCAGCCTCCTGGAAGTATACGATATATTTTGCGAGTTAAAAGTTCAGAGAGTTATTTAATACATACATTATTTTAATTTCTTTAAATTATTATTATTATTTTTAAAAATATTTTATTTATTTATTTCAGAGAGAGACAGAACACGAGTCAGGGGAGAGGCAGAGGGAGAGGCAGAAGGACAAGCAGACTCCCCACTGAGTAGGGACCCTGATGTGGGACTCAGTCCTAGGATCCTGTGATCATGACCTGAGCCAAGTCAGATGGCTTAACTGACTAAGCCACTCACTGAAGGAGCAGAGCAGGGCTGGCTCCTTTTGCTTATACCCGCCTTCTTGTGTGTGCCCCCCCTCCCCCCCCCGCAGGACCTGCCTCTGGGAGGGTCTGAGTGTGCCTCAGCCCTCCCTTGAGCTAATTAGCCCAGACGGCCTATGGGTTGGGTTTGGGTTAGGGTTAGTCAATAGGAACGTGGAACCCCTGCCTGGGAAAGAATATAAACCCCACCTTTTGCCCGCCAAACTTGTGCGCCAATTCTGGCCAGGGTGATAGGCTAGTTCAAACAGTTACTAAGCAACTTTCTGTATGTTACAAACTCATTGGCCCCTGGCCCCTCTAAAACTGTTGCAGTTTTTGAAACTCGCTCTCTTTCTCTACACCATGCCACTGCGTCGGTGAGTGTGAGAGACAGAGCTCAAGCTAGCTTGAATAAAGGGCTCTTTTGCTTTTGCATCGGACTCGGCTCCCTGGTGGTATTTGGGGATCTCAAAATCTGGGCATAACACTCACGTGCCCCTAAATTATTATTTTTGATATGGAGTTCTTTTTTGGTGAAACACGTCCAAATACCTCCCAGGATACTATGGCCTGCACTGAGCCAGGTCAAAGCTTATGAATTGTCATCTTCCTCTAACCTAGTCATAAAATGGGAGGAGAATGATTCCTTACCTTTCACATCTCTGCCATCTGTCTATGGCCTCTTTCCTACCCATTTCTTTCAACATTCCTGATTGGTTAGTGGTAATAACCCAAATTCTCATCTCACTCTGCTGCTTAAAAGCGATGTGAATTTGGGTAAGTTCTTTCCCCTTTTTGAGCTTATGTTTCCTCATCTGCAAAACGAAGATAAGAATATCCATCTTCTAGATAGTTTGTGAGTCTTAGAATCCAAGGAACATAAAGAACATGAAAGCACTTTGGTTGTGAGGCATGATGCCAATGTGTGGCTTTATTTGATCTTAAACTTTAGCCTATTTGTGCTCTTGGCCGGTGCAGACTTCTGGGCCTAACAATTGAAGACATTTAGTTCTGCTGTGTAAAAGAGTGGCTCCTTTAGTTGTCTTAAAATCCACCTTCTTAAATTCCAAGCAGTACCTCTGAGGATTATTTAGATGGACTCCATGATTTCAGCCTGCGGGAGGACCCATTCTTCCTCAGTGCTGTGCTGGCTGCTACCAGGAGCCCCCTGGTGCCTGCCTCAGATTTCCTCCTTGTACCCCACAGAGAGGCAACACTGGCATTCCTTTGTTTCATCTCTTTTCCAGACCCAAGACTATTCTTCTTTTGCCTCAGCCTCCATTTTTCCCCTGGAATGTAGGGGCCTGAGGGGCTTGGTAGGTTTATTGGCCACACGTTAAAAACATCTCCTCCAAAAATTATATTTAATCACAGATTTGGATAAAAACATCTTCTCCCCTAGTCTCATAAGGAAACAAGAAATTGACACACACATAGAAAAAGGAAGGTGTATACCTGGCAAATACTGCCTGAAAGCTGAAGTAAATAAACAGGGATGTGAATTGTGATGTTAGGTGTATTTTGTTATTCAAGTAACTCACTGAAAGAGTACTAAGCAGTTACTTTGTCAAGCACTGGACTAAGGGCTAGAGATACAGAAATGGGTTTGAAATGGACTCTTTCTCTTGAGGGATCTTTCCTTAAAGCAGCTTAAGAAGATTGTGGGAGGAGAATGACCAGATGAGAAAGTCAAAAAAACAAAAAACAACAAAACCTAAATAAAAAACAGAAACCCTTTTATGGGTACTAAGACATTTGTTGGCTCTCTCTATTGGTATGATGGCTCTCCATTTTATCAGGTGATAATAATTTGTCTTCTTGGAGCCTATCCCTTGGGCATGCTTAAGTTTAAGTAATCTTAAAAATTATCGGCACAGGCATCTGTAGAGATAGATGAGGGAGCTGACGGGAACATTCTATACCCAAACATGGATTGTTCTAGATGAAATCGATGGTTCCTGACCTTGAGGTCTTCAAAGACAGTATTTTCAAAATTCTTATGCAAACAATGCATCCATCATTTGGGTCATAAAGGCCATACCTAATGAGTTCAATATGTTTGGTATAGAAAATCTTGAAAAACATGAACTCTCTGTGGGATATGTTAATCATAAAAAGAGTTCTAGGTGGTTAAAGTCAGAAGCTACTATTTTAAGACTGCAAATAATGCTAAGACTTCATGGATGTTTTTGGGAATGAAGACTAGAAAACTTCCTGAACCATTTCTAAAGAGCTTAGAATTTAATTTTGTACTACAGTTTTCTTAGCATTGGAAAAAAAAAACCTTTAAATTTTAGAGGAATGTCTAAAAGCCATCTAGGATCTTTAATCATCACAATCCTTGTGGGCCGGCCTTGCCTTTCTTTCCAGCCTCACCCACTCTAATAACACTCCATGTTCCCAAAAAATCTCCAGCTGCTGCATGCTTCTGTGCTTCCTGCCCCAAATGCCTTCCCACTCTTACCCAAACTCCTATTTGTTTCTGGAATTCCAGCTCAGGTACTTCTGTGAAGTCTTTTTTTGCTCCTTCTCAGTCAAATCTGAATCCTGATGCTTTGTTAATGAGGCTGTTTTCTACAATAGATGGTGAATTAATTCCACAGGGTGGGATCACCAGCCCCTAGAGCAAAGTCTGACCAAGAGTAGGTGCCTCAAAGTGTTTATTGAATCAAATCAAAATGAATCCTCTGATGCTTTTGTGGAGATTTTAAAATTGAAGGAAAAGAAGTAAACATTGATTTTTAGTCCCAAGGTTAGTCATATCTTCAGTCTTCAGTGTCTGTTATTTTATTTATGTAAAGAGGATGTCAAAACAAAGAATAATCACACTGTGATGACTAAATGGTGGGGGAATAACATTGCACTTGGGGGATGTGAAGCTTCGGAACAAAGTGGGTTGTGTACTGATGGGGAAATGACTACCAGCCACTTTGCTTTGTCCCTTCTTGAGGTGGTGGTGCAAGAGTCATCAGTAAGGCATTTAACAGGACAGGAAGAGTTGAGCGTTTCTCAAAATCTAATGAACATTCGAATGACCTGGGACTTTCATCCATATTTTAGTCGGTCTGGGATGGGGCCTGAAAGTTTACATTCTAACATCTGCCTGGCAAATTGTCTACTGCTGGATCGAGGACCTCTCTTACAGTAACAAGAGTCATGTGTGCATGATGATTGGCTCAGTTGTCAATCAAAGCTCTAGTAATATTAATCCTAACCAGTCACTCAGCTCTGTACAGAGCAAGCACATAAATGCAAACTCGGCCTTTTTGTCTGCCTACCTTGCGATTCATATTACCATTTAATTTTTTCCTCTCTGTAAGTCCAATCTTGGACATGATTAAATATAAGTGGTTGCTAGGAGAAACAGTAAATGAGACTTCACAGTGGGAATAGAAAACTTAGCTGTTAGGTAGTCAAGTGAGAAGAATAGAAAAGTAAATTACTAGCTAGCTTTATTCTTATTCATCATATAACTTTTAAGAATAACAGGATATCAATTAAGTGCTAGATATCATCTTCCTCCACATTAAATGTGTTAATTGACACTGCATTGCTTAATCAATCTTGTTATATACTAATTAAATAACTGCAGTTTTTTTTTTTTTTGAGGATGAAAGAATTGGTTACCATTTGATAGCAGTCAATGTGCACTAAAATCTCCTCCTTTGGGGTAGAAATCTGTTTCTTATCCTATCTGGTGAAATTAGGGAGACGTAAAAGATGAAATACCACAGATAAGAAAAGTGTCACCTGTTCAGTTACTAGCTCCAGAATAAAAATGGTGAATACAAAGTGGATCTGGCTATCTGGAAAATAACAATTATGACGATAATAGTAAAAAATGCAAAAGTTTGAAAATAAAGTGGGTCAAGCCTATGAGTGGACTGATGAGGAAACAGGAGGTCATAGATTTAACTGAGATCTGAACTCCAGAGGTGGGTCCTGAATATTCATTTATGTGAAAGGAATTAGAAGCAGAAATCTGGTTAGAAATTCAAGATTCTTGTCTTCGAACCAACTAATGTGGCAAAGATATATATTTTAAATAAAAGGCTTTTGGGGAAGGCAAAAGAGGAGTCACTGATGGAGTTCCCTGGGAGGCCAAAACCTCTTGCTCTTATCCCAGTCTCCAAAGCCACCCCTTAGTACTGCCATTAGCATTAAATGTACACAGATGTCCCAGTATATTTAAACAAAAAAGTGTGGTATGGCCTACTAAGCACTACTTAAATTACAAGGTTTTTTCCTATTATAATTGAAAGAAAAGAAGTCATAAATGAAAGTGAATGCAGTCTGAATCTGTGTTGAACCCATTTTTAAAGAATTGCAAGTGAAGTTTTAAATCCATAAGAATGTAATTATGCTTCCATTGCTTAATGTATGGACTGAAATTCTGACTTAATTATTCTGCAACTAAATTTATATGTCATTTATGTAGTAAATCTTGGCAATTGCTCTCACAACTATCATTGGAAATGTAATTAACTTGGGTTAGATAAGTTTTTACAGTGAGAACTAAATGCAGTGTAATACCAAGGCATTATTTAAAAGGCAAAGGCTAAATACATCTTCTTTCTAAACTTTCTTGTTTGTTTGCAATTCCTTTTCCCAGAAGGCTAAATGCTGAGCTTGTTTTCTTTTTCCAGCCTCCCATTTTAGTCTGCTAATTGAAAGCTTTTTTTTTTCTTTCTTTTTAAGGAAAAGAGTTTTACACTTTGTATTACAACTTTTACTAACAATACTTTTACTAACAATTTATTTTTGAAAAAGGCTTCTCTGTATGTGATAAAGCTGTTGGATTATATTTTCAAAGCTCCACTTCCTTTGTTTTACTGTAGTTTAGTATTGAATTGATTTTTATTGTTATTTGCAACTGAGATTTCACTAGAAGGAACATTTTACACCTAGAAACTGTATTTTTATGACTTGCTAAGAATTGATGATGTCCTGTATTACTTTTATTATTAAAAATACAAATGATATTAAAAAAAGAGAGATAAAAGGGAAATTAAGATTTGTAGGCACTGTGCCTACTCTCTATTTTAAGTTGATTGAGGATATATTGGTAGATAATAATTGTCTTTCCACAGGTTTGGGAGTTGGATAAATCATGATATCACATCAAGATTATATAATATAATCTTTTGTTATTATAAGTTAATGTTCCTATTTTTTGATGAGTTAGTGAGTGATATTTTTTTTTATTGATGAGCAAAATGTAGAGGACTATTTTTTTGAAGTTTGGGTTTATCTCCATATTAGTTCCATCCACTTTCATAGACTTATGGTTATACTAACATAGATTTCTTACATTTATCTCACATTTAGTTATTTATTTGTTGTGCTGAACTTTCTGCTAAATGCTTTCATATAAATAGACATGAAAATAAATAAAAAGGAAATCACATACCCAAAAATCAATTCCAAGTAATTATACATTAAAATATGAAATGTGAAACAATAGAGCTTCTGAAAAATAACAGGTGAATATATTCAAGACCTTAAAGTACATAAATATTTGTTAGAATTTATAAAGGGTTTCCACAAATTAATGAAAACTGAAAACTAATCTACAAAAAAGAATATACAAATGGCCAACAAACATATAAAAATGTTCTCAACAATTATAAAAGAAATAAAAATAAAAACCATAATTAAGTATCCTGTACACCAAATGAAATAGCTAAGTTGAAAAACCTGACAATACCATGTATCAACAAATACATAGAGCACATGAAATTCTCATATAGTTGATGTGAGTATAAAAGAGCCCTGATCACTCTGGACAACTTTTTTAGTGGTATATACTGAAGCTAATCATATGTATACCCTATGATCCAGAAATTCTGCATATAAGAATATCCCCATAGAAGTGTATACATATGTTCAAAAATGTTAGATCAAGATTGTTCATAATAATACTCTTTGCAATAGCTAAAAACTGGAAATGACTCAAATGTTATCTACAAGAGATTAGGTAAATCAATTGTGATATATCTAAGCAGTGGAAGTCTATACAACAATGGCTACAATACTTCTCCAACCCACTGATACAAAACAAAACAAATGATTTTCACGAGTGTAATGTTGATGCGAAGAAGCCATATGCTTTTTTGTTTCATTTATATAAAGTTCAAATATAGACAAAGCCACATTATGGTCTTAACATCAGGGAAGTGGTTACCTTCAGAGTGGTCAGTGGGGATAGTGAGGGAGGAATGAGGGGACATTTGGGCATCTTTTGACTTGTGATTAATAATCAGTAAAGCTTTCCAAAGAAGACAGATTGGTGGACCAAACAAAATCATGAAACAAACAAATTAATTAAGTTTGTATGGAATTTTCAGTTTATAAGTTAATTCAGTTAATAAGTGATGTAACCCATAGCACTGTGTTTGACCTTCCAACATAAGTGATAGTTAAGATGGATGGCACACACACTGAATCTGAGTTCAGCATAGAAAATGTCTCCCTTGGGATGCCTGGGTGGCTCAGTCAGTTAAGTGCTTCGGCTGAGGTCATGATCCCAGGATTCTGGGATCAATTCCTGCATTGGGCTCCTTTCTCAGCAGGGAACTTGCTTCTTCCTCTGCCTGCTGCTCTCCCTGCTTGTGCAGGCGCACTCTCTCTCCGACAAATAAATAAATAAAATCTTAGAAAAGAAAATGTCTCTCAACTACTCACTCATTTAATATTTCTTTAGTGGTTACTGTGAGCCAGCAGTTGTATTGGGTAATATTAATATAATGATAAGAAAGACAGATGTGAATCCTGACCTTGTGTAGTTGATAATCTAATAGAAAAGGAGGGCAAACGAATTTACAACAGAGTGAAATTAGGGCTATTCTATGAATTCCAGACCACTCCCCTAACTACACATGAGATTTTTGATACATTACTTAAAATCTCTGATCTTTTATTTCCTCTACTATGATGACTATGATTAATTTTGTCAACTCGATTGGACCATGGTGAAAAGATACGTGGTCAAACATGATTCCGAGTATTTTGGTGAGGGTATTTTTGGATGAGATTAACATTTAAATTGATGGGCTTTGAAGAAAGCAGATGGCTTGCCATATTATAGGTGGGCCTTATCCAGTCAGGCCTGTTAATAAAAGACTGACCTCCTCTGAACAAGAAGGAAATTCTACAGCAGACAACTTTTGGACTTCAACTGCAACACTGTCTCTTCCTGGATCTATGGTCTGACTGCCTTTGAACTTGAACTGCAATTCTTTACTAAATCTCCAGCCCAGCCCATTAGACTCCCCCATCAGATTCACACTCACCAAGCCTCCACAGTTTTGTGAGCCAATACCTTAAAATAAGTCTCTTTCTACATATACGTCAAAATCAACATCCTGTTGATCTTGTTTCTCTGGAGAACTCTGACTAATGTGTAGACAATTGGCACTTGTCTCATATAGATATTATAGGGATTTAACAAAAGCATATGTTAAAAGCTACATGTATATGGTCTCTAGATAAATCTTAATGGAGTTTCATTTCTTTTCTTCTCAGATACAAACAATATCTTATGTATGTGTAGCTAATGGTGCATGCCAGCCTGAAAGATGCTTGGAGACTAAAGTTAATTAAACTTTTACTGAAAATTTAATGTATACATGTGAAACTTTTTTAGATCAGGTGTTAACTTTTTATCAGAAAGGAAATGTGACATGTTTCTTGGGAATTCAAGGTTGACAAGGGACAACTGCCAACCTTTGCTATTTCTTCAGGCTGATGGATAGCCTCTTCCCTTTGCACTTGTATCTCTAAGAAAAATTATCTTTTCAAAGTTTCTAGTAACTGAAAAGTGACAAGACATTTTGAGTTTACCAGTATATTTCTGTAACAGATGATACAAAAATGATCCTCTCAGATGCGAAGGTGATATTCTGCACAGATTTAGAAGTACCCAAGAAACTAAAATTGAATAAATAAAACAAAGGTAACGCTGATTTTTTTAAACACTGATTTTCTCCTAATGAATCAAAGGCTACGGTTTGCAAATAGGATGCTTTTAAAAATTCTTTTGCATTACATTCTTATTTAATAGCTGTTTTAAGTCTCCATTAGCATCATCTCAGCTTTCAGATTGGTCAAATGAAGTGCAGCTTTATAAGTGATTTGTAAAGAACTTTTTTTTTCTTTGCTTGGAAACAGAATTACATTCCTGGTTAATATCTGAAACAAAATTAAAAAAAAAAAAGAACCCACCAGCAATTCCGAAAATGCTAACGTTTTATGAAGTCTTTATATGTTTCTCCCCTTATTACCAGAGAATTACTGGCTGTGGAAAATAGAAAGACTAATTTGCCTGATCCATGAAATAGAAAAATTGAACACAAACACACATTTTCTTTGGAACGCCACCTTCCTCATTGCCTCTCTTAGGTGTGTGAGAAGTTAGGATGTTTACACAAAGTCATCTGTCTAAACCATCAGCCTCGAAAGCAGCATGTCTGTATGGCAGAGGAGACTTGGAGCACTTGGATGTTCAGAAATTCTTAATTTTGTTTTTACTCTTTAACGTGGCTTGATTGGGTTTAAAATTCTAAATTTCCCTTAGAAATTTAAGGGCAACATATGGTCTCTACTTACTCATTACTGCTGATGAGAAAGCAGGTATTAATCTACTTCTTCCTCTTGTATAGATACCTTACCCTCACGTCACTTTGGAATCTTAAGGATATTTTCTTCTATAATGTGCCACAGCTTTATCAGTGTTCTATGACTTATGGGTCTCTTTCACTTATTCTATTCAGTCACTGTGGGCCTTTTCAAGATGTAGACTTATTTCTTCAACTCTGGGAAGAGATCTTCTATTATTTCTTTAATTATTTTTCTCTCTTCTTTTTCTTTCATTCTGTCTTCTTGGAGTTTTATCAGATGGACATTGGTCTTCTATATCCCTTGCTTTTCTTTCTTTTTTTTTTAAAGATTTTATTTATTTATTTGACAGAGATCACAAGTAGGCAGAGAGGCAGGCCAAGAGAGAGGGAGAAGCAGGCTCCCCGCTGAGCAGAGAGCCTGATGCGGGGCTCGATCCCAGGACTCAGATCATGACCTGAGCTGAGGGCAGAGACCTAACCCACTGAGCCACCCAGGCGCCCTCCCTTGCTTTTCTTTCATGTTATCTTTGTCTTTTTCCCTGTTCTGCATGTTCTGATGTATTTTCTGTCCCATCTAATTTTAATTTCACCAATAAGAGAACTTTATTCCTAATTGCTCCTTTTTCATACCAACTTGTTTCATGGATATAATATTTTCTCAAATCTCTCTAAGTTTTTGAATAGAATATATATCCTTTCTTTTTTTATCAAGGTAAGTTAGTTATTCAGCTTGTTAATTAAAAAAATAAATTTGAGGGACGCCTGGGTAGCTCAGTTGGTTGAGCA
>CM052797.1:112584958-112600235 GCA_028533885.1 Nasua narica | reverse complement strand
AAAAAAAAATTACTTTGACCAATTCTTTCTGGTGAAATTATTCTTGTAGTAACATCTGCTTACAAGTTCCCCTGGAACAAAAGTTTCAGAATCTGTGGTGCTATGTGACTCTCTATTAAACTGGTAGTTATCTCCCTCAGATTTCACCCAGTTGTTCCTGTGTGTAATTGTATGTTTGTCTTTACTTCTCAAATTTCTTCTTTCATGGACTCTTATTTTTCCAACTTCATTGAAATAAAATTAACATAGAACATTATGCAACTTTAAGGTGTACAACATGCTGATTTGATAAATTGTATACTGCAACATAACTAACAACCATAGTGTTAACTAACACCTCTATCACATAATTACCATTATGTGTGTGTGTGTTTAGAACATTTAAGATCTAAGAGCAACTGTCAAGTGTAATAATACAACATTGTTATCTATAATCTCAATGCTGTACATTAGATCCCCAGAATTCAGTCATTCTTTTCATGGGAAATTTTTACTTTTTGACCAATATCTCCTCATTTCCCCTGCCCCCTCAGACCTGGTACTCACTATTCTTCTGTTTGTATAAATTAGACTTTTTCATGGACTCTTTTTATCACTGTTGTACTCTGAAATACAAGTTTTAGGCATAATTATATAATTTTTGCACACAATTAACTCTTTCCAAATGACACTTTCATAGCCATATATATTGTGCCTCCATTAAATGGTATACTAAGAAATTCTATAACTGTGTTCTATCACATAGATGGTGATTATCAGCAGTAGGCCATTCATCAATTATCTACAGTCACATTAAAGAATAGGGATGTCAGTTTCTTTTGATTTTGAAACAAGAAAATTTATCTCCCAAGGATCCCTTTGATTAATTCATTTCTTACATTCACTCCCTACAGGTTGCTGACCATGTTTCTTCACATAAATAAACTATGTGTTAAGGTTTCTTTCTATAAGAGATAAAATTGATTTCTTTATGATTACCCTGCTTTACTGGTTTAAATGATTATAGCTTAGTGGATTGCTGTTATCTTATTAATTATGAATTAATTTAATTTGTGGAGGTTGAAAGCATTAGCTAGTTTTCTTTAATTAATTGTTTTTTGGATGAATTGCTGGAGGAGCCTTTTATAATGGTGATGTGGGCTAATACACAGGCTTTCATCTCTGGGAACCATGTCCTGATTTAGATGAGAGCCATAAATAATCTGAAACACATCTTGTTTAGGTGCCACTCATGTCCTGATACTAAACTCAATCAGTTAACTGAGAGGAGTATTGGCCTTGGTATAGAGAAAAAGCCTGAGGGACTTCCCCGAGACCTGCCTTTGGGAGGGTTACATGAAATTCTCTGGGCATCTGGTAGACTCTGAGCTATACTGTGTAGTTCCCTCATATTACTGTCCTTATACTCTTTGGGATTGAATACTGGCCCCATCTAGTAGCAGCTGCAGATATTCTGCATGGTCTTGGACAAGTTACTTCACTGTCTTGGTTTCAGATTGCTTATCACAAAATTAGGGAAAATAATTATAATGACTTCAAAGGGTTGGTGAGAAGATTGAATAAAAATCACACATACATATATAAAGTGATATTGGACACGTAGTTCAATGCTCAAAAGATGTTAACTGTATTATCATTGTTGTGTTGTTTTTTGGATTATCAACCAACCTTGTTAGAAGCCTCTTCCCCACCCTTCAGTTCTCTCTTCTTTCTTGACGTCATTCTTCTGTGACTCTGGGATTCTTAGATATTATTTTACCTGGACCTAAGAACACGAAATATGAGCTTGTAATAATTTAATACCTAAGATAGCTTTTTTCTTCATGCTGTTTAAATGAATTTTTCTTTGAATGTGAAAAACACTTTTTTCCACTTCATTGACTATTTATTGTATGACTCATATTTTATGCTGATATGTCTAAAAATTGATTGGTTGGTAAAATTTTGATTCATGCAGTAAGCACTTTTGAAAGTACTTTCCACAAGTATTACCCTCACTTTTTACTCTGAGTATACAACTTTATGTTGTATAGTTTAAAAAGGTCTTTTTGTTAATATGTTCATTTATTCATGCATCTAAGAAATAAAGCTTGAGCACCTGCTGTGTTCCAGGCATTGTTCTAGTACCTGGCATACAGCTTAAAAGTGACCACTGGCTTTAACAACATGGAACTGATTGGTAATCTTGATAGTTGATAGCCTCATCAGAGTATGATTAAGAGTGAACGAGAATAGAAAAATGGAAGAAGAAGTATAAATGATTTTTTTGAGAAGTGTTTTGGGGAAGGAGAATAAAAAAATGGGGAAGTAAATGAAGAAACTATAGTATCAGCAGAGGTTTATTATTATTATTGAGATGAAAAATAATAGCTTGATTGCATACTAATGAGAATAATTCAGTACTGCAAAAAAGTTTGTTAATTCAGGAAAGAGAGGAGCAATTGCTGACAGAGTACCCTTGAAGAAGGGAGAGAAAACAATCTGTGCAGGAGGAATGCTGATCTTTGATAGAAGAGAGTCATTTATAGTAAAATAAAGGAAAAGATGGGTATCAGACATCAATGTTCATTAGCTAAATTATGCTTAGTTATGTTCTCCTTTAATTAATTGGGCTTCCACAGAACTGCTTCCCTCATAATGAATACTTACTATCTGCTCTTATCTATGGCTTCTTTTACCTTTACAGCATCCTATCTACCAGTCAGGACTCACCTCTATCTTGCATTTAGCTCAAAATCTTATACTTATGTCTTCATATGCCTGTCTCTCCCATTAGGACCTAGGCATCTTTGGGCTGATAGATCTTTTCACCAGCAAGATCCAGGGCAGTAGGTGGAACAGAAATCAACTATTTTCCTCTAGCTAGGGAAAGGCTGTTTCTATTTTCTCAATGAAGTCACTAGCTGGTTTGCTATTTTTTGCTTTTAGCTTTTCCCAATTTTGCCCTTCCTGTGTAGTGAAACTTAGTTCACAAAATGTATATGATACCTTTAGGATGATGATGTATGTGAATTCATGAATGAAAATGTGTGTTTATGTATAAATTTTAATTAGAAATATTAAGAAGAACAGTAGGAACATGAATTTGTGAGAAACTACATGCAGACCTGCATTATACATTTCCTTTCTAAGCATAGGCCTCTAGTGGAACACCTACACGCACCTGCGTTATCCAACTGATGGGAGCATTAGTCCTTTGGTACATTTTGGTGGAAGACTGGCTCAAGGACGGGCACACACTAAAAGAGAAGTCTGCTCCTTCTCCTTTAATTATAGTAGAAGAAAGAAGTTTTAATTGCCTTAATTAATGCCTTGAGTTTCTTTGAAATTTCCTTGCTCTTCTCTATAGCCATGATAGCATCACAGCCAGTGTGTGAATTAGTTCCAGGAGCAATGGGGGACATTGACTTTATTCACATGAAATAGCCTTTGATTTCTTCTCATGTAAAACTTGCTTATCATGGTTACCACCTTGGCTTTGCCAGTTGCTGTGAACTAATCTCTCATTCCTATTATCAGAGTGATGTTTTATTTAAATGAAACTTCTGCTCAAGAACTCTTTTCATTTTGAGGTAGGTTAAAGAGAAAAGTTATGGGGAGGGATGCACTATGGGTTTTTTGTGAACTTTGAGATTCTTCACTTAAAAGATGATCTCTGATTGGATCTTGAATCAGAAATAAGAAGTAAGAATAATAGATGAAATTTGAAAAAAAATAGAGTAAGATAGTAGTACATCAATGATAATTTCTTGATCTTGAAAATTATACTCCAGTTATGTAAGATGTTAACATTTGGGGAATCTGGATGAAAGTGCAAGATTCTTTGTACTATTTGTGCAATTCTTTTGTAGATTTGAAAATTTTTTTTAAGATTTATTTATTTATTTATTTATTTATTTATTTATTTATTTATTTTAGAAAGAAAGCGTGAGTGAGAGGGGCAGAGGGAGAGGAAGAGAGAATCTCAAGCTGATTCCATACTAAGCATGGAGTGTGGTACAGGGCTCAATCTCATGATCAAAGCTGAAACCAAGAGTTGGATGCTTAACCGACTGAACCACGCAGACTCCTCAGTTTGAAAACTTCTTGAAATGAATAGCTAATGAGTGTCCTAAAGCTAAATCTAAACTTACATAAACTGGGTGATGATGCAATAAAAGAGAGGCTATATTTTGGGGGAAACAGGAAGTCTGCTTGAAATGGCAGATTTGGGGGGCGCCTGGGTGGCTCAGTCCTTAAGGGTCTGCCTTTGGCTCAGGTCATGATCCCAGGGTCCTGGGATGGAGTCCGCATAGGGCTCCCTGCTCAGCAGGAAGCCTGCTTTCTCCCTCTGCCACTCCCCCTGCTTATGTTCCCTCTCTCGCTATGTCTCTCTCTGTCAAATAAATAAAATCTTAAAAAAAAAAAAAAAAGAAATGGCAGATTTTGGAGCAAGGCCATTATCACAGATGCTGAAACTAGTGACCTTGAGGAAGACTTTGGAAAAACATCATAGGAATTGCCAAAGTAGGGATTGTGGACACACGTTGTCACATGAGAGGGGGATTGGGTTTTCTTCTACACCAATTCAATGAGTTAGTTAAGGCCGACAGGTAACAAATATAAAAGATGAGTCGGGGGTTATTATGAAGTAGATATTTCTAACAATTGGACCTATTCAGAAATAAAGTGAACTGCTTTGTCACAGTTTCACTGCCATCATTAGAAAGTTAAATCAGAGACCAAGTTACTTTTGCATTTTAATACCAAAGAAAGGGGTCCTGAATTGGGTGGGAAGTGAGACAAAACAAGGTGTAGGGTCCTTTCCTCCATTAGTAGCGTATGATTTTTCCTTCTCACTAAGTGTTTGAATGATGCTCCCAATTGTATAGTTTACTATATTGATACTACCTCTAGCACTAATATTGTGTGTGTGTGTGTGTGTGTAGTGTTTTCCTCCCTGACTTTCAGGGTGTTTAAAATATTTGCCCCAAGAAGATGATTTATATCGATTATATATGTGGATAATATTAGATGCTGCACAGTACTATTAAAGGTGATTTATTTGTTTGTAGAACAGTGGCCCAAGACTGCTCCAAATGTATCTACAGGGTGCAGGTTTGAAATTAATGTGCTAGAATACTTTAATGTAGGGTGCATGCTGGCTGGGTTGGTGGATGTTTGGTGCAGCCAAAGGCTCTCACCTTGATGGATGGTTGTTTCTTTCTTGATCAATGCATGAATCATCTCTCCTAGGTCAACAAAGAGAGGAAACAGTAGGTGGGCCTGCCCACTGCTGGATTAAGTTCAAAGCCTGTAAAGAAATTTACAATGTAGGGCAGATATAAGAAGGTATGTTTATTTGAATCCCTGACACAATACTGTTTTTCAAGTTTATGCTACCTGGGCTGGATGGAAACAAAACAAAACAGTATTTTTTTCTTTGCTTATTGGAATGGCTTAGATGAGCTCACAGAAGACCATTCTTAGACTTATGTTTGGATTTTATACAAGGAAAAACAACTGATTTATAAATAAACCATATTATCAGGCTTTCACTATTAGATCAAAATAAACCCTTGCAAATATCTTCATTTCATAGATTGTCATTTTTCTTAGGAAATAAAATAGTAGACAAGGAAACAATGCGGCAATGCAATTGGTCAGTCTTGTTTTAATCTCTAGGCTGAAGGAAGAGAGTCTTGTAAGGTATGGCAAAGGTGTAGATTGCTATGCTCATGGGCCTTACAGGTGGATCATGGAAAGATAGCCTGTGGGATAATTAAGTGTCATTACCAAAAGATTCTGCAGTTTCAAATATTAATTTTAAGATGGTGTTAGGGATATCTGGCTATGGTAAAAATAAAAGTGAATTCTACCGGATAAATCCTTTCTCACTTAAATTCAGCAAACCAAAATATGCGTGATAGAATGGAGAAAGAATCCTATCCGTGGAAACCGTACTTGCCTGTGCTTGATTTAAAAAAAGAAGGAGAAGGAATTCTCCTTTGGAATCAGGCAGGTCTGCAGGAATTTATATTGTTTTGCTTACCTTTTTTTGTGATACTGGAAAAATGACTTCTTTTTCCTGAGTTTTAGTTTTTTTTATTTATAAAGTGGATAAGTAATTTCAATTTCAAGAAGCTGTCATGAGAATTAAAAGAAGTAGTCTGGAGTACTTAGCACAGTGTCTCACACAAAATAGACCATTAACCATTAAAATATTCATTGTGTACTTATTTGTTTTTCTTTGACACTAGTCATAATTAGGACAAGAACTATGTTGCTATGTAGTGTTCTTGGTATTCCAAGAATCTAGTGCTATGCTTTGGGCATAATAACTGCTCACTAAGTATTTATGGACGTAATTACTTTAATAATCGTAGTTTCTGTTCTCCTAGGAGTTAAAATGAAGTGTGGGATTGGTCAATGAGAGAGGCAGTAGGAAAGACAGGCATGATCCTGCAATGCCCAGTATTTGGCTCTTTGACCCTTTCCATCTGTTAAATCAAAGATTTTCTTCTCCCAAGAATGGAAAAAAATATCACTTGGGAAATGAAAACATAATCGTCCTTTTAGAACTGGAAAGATCCAACCTGTTCTAAATTTACAGCAAAACTCTGGAGTCGTTGGAGGAGGAAGGCTGAGGCAGTGGGGGTCAGCAGGCATCAAGAATAAAACAAGGCAGACTTGGAAAAATCACATCATTCTGGTTTCTTCCCTAAGTGTGTGGTAACAGTGATTGTCTTGAAGATCTTTTTTAAGGCGACAGCAGAATCAAGTCCTTCTGGATCTATCTTCCTTAGACGTTGGATGAAGACAGCTGTTTCAGGCACGACTGAAACTGCTCTTATTCCTTCAAGATTTGGATATCGCCTTCCTCTTTCACATTAATCAGAGAAGCGATGATATTAACTTTCCCAGGTGACTTTAAGTCCCTTCCTAGAAGTTTCTCAATCCTTCCATGAATAGCAATGTGTGTGTGTTCTGCAAACAAATGAATTGCTTGAGCTCTCAAGAGTGTCACATTATGCAGACCAATTAGTTCAGAAGGCGGCTCATTATTTTTGAAATTTCTGCCATCGGGTCTCTATAGTTAAATTTATCAGAGGAGGGTTTTCAACTTTTTCTAAAAAATTACTAAACTTATTTTTTCTTTTCTCTCATTTTTCCTTCATTCTTTTTTTCCCCCTTTACAATGCACCTGAGGTCTCTGAATCAGTTCTGATCTTTTATTTTGTGTGTAATGAAAAGACTGATTTTTCCTTCACATTTATAGAAATGAGTGATTCTGTATCAGTGCCCCCTAAACCTTCTGTGAGTGCTTCCCTAACGGAAGCCAACCACTCTTTAATATTAATGGCCAGACAAAATCTATGGACAGACCACAGCAATTAAAGAATGTTACTCCAGCCATACCCAGCAGTTCACTTCTAACATTGGTAAATGTTTTGGAAGAAGAACAGGGAACTCTTGTCTGGTGTTAACTCTATAGGTCTGTAGAGACTTAATTATCAGTGTAGCTCCTTGGAAAGTCACACCTTATATAGAACGGTAGTGAAACTAAACAGTGAATGGGGCTGTGGCAGAATTCATTGAGGTCACATTGTACATCAAAAACTGTGAGTTTTGAAGTCAGAAAAACCTGGCTTGAATTCCTAGTTGTGTGACTTGTCATGTGATGTCTAGAGACCTCAATGTTCTTTCCTAAAAAACAGGAGTATTTACGTATATCTCAGGCAATAGTTCAATGACCAAGTTGAGAGACTAAATGTAAACACGGGTATGGCCATGTATCTTCCTTGGCCTTTCACTAGTCCTGATTTGAGAAGGTCTGTCTTTGAAACATCTTTGCCATGGGAAATTACTTACTGTTTGAGTTAGTTTGCTTCTTTTTTAGATAGGCACTCAGGAGCCTTAGGTTACTTACTCATCATCCTCAGTTCATTGGACACTATTGTTATTGGTTCATGCAAGTCTCTTCTCATTCTTTATTCACTTTTATCCTCAGTAACTCAGTTCCATTACTCTTGCTTCTCCATAGGTGAGTATTTTAATGTTTTGCTGTGTATCCTTTTATTTGTATATATTCTTTTAGAACATTGTATTATTGCTTTGTTTGTATATAGTTCTAATTTATATAAATTATATTGTGCAATAGAGCTCATTATTTTATATTTTCCACTCAATACTTTGTTTTAAAAGTTCTACCTGTATTCTGTGTGTAGAAGTCTACATTTTATTGCATTGTGTGCCTCCATTATAATATGTCTCTCCATCCCCCCAGTTATAGACACAGGAATTGCCTTCAGTTCTATTGGACTGGCAGAAATTAGGAAACTGTACAATTCTATATGATAGGGATTTAGAACCCTCAAGCACTACTGGTAGGATAGATGGGTATGCCCACTCTGGAGATGTGTGTATGTGAGTGTGTATGTGTGTGTGTGTGTATGTGTGTGCACCTGCACAGATGCATCAGCAGAGAGATACAGATATAGTTTATAGGGGGCTTAGAAATATATGCAGACTTTTCTCCAAAAAAATATACAAATGGCCAACAGACACATGAAAAAATGCTCAATGTCACTCAGCATCAGGGAAATACAAATCAAAACCACAATGAGATACCCTCACACTACAGTCAGAATGGCAAAAATTAACAAGTCAGGAAATGACAGGTGTTGGCGAGGATGTGGAGAAAGGGGAACCCTCTTACACTGTTGGTGGGAGAGCAAGCTGGTACAACCACTCTGGAAAACAGTGTGGACATTCCTCAAAAAGTTGAAAATAGAGCTACTCTATGACCCAGAAATTGCTCTACTAGGTATTTACCTTAAAGATACAAATGCAGTGATCTGAAGGGGCACTGGCACCCCAATGTTTATAGCAGCAATGTCCACAATAGCCAAACTATGGAAAAAGCCCAGACATCCATCAACAGATGAATGGATAAAAAAAGATGTGTGTATATATATATATATATATATATATATATACACACTACTCAGCCATCAAAAATGAAATTTTAACATTTGCAGTGATGTGGATGGAATTAGAGGTTATTATGCTAAGTGAAATAAGTCAATCAGAGAAAGACAATTATATGATTTCACTCATATATGGAATTTAAGATACAAAACAGGATCATAAGGAGAGGGAAGGAAAAATGGTTAAAACAAGACAAAATCAGAAAAGGAGACAAATAATACGACTTTTTTTTTTTTAAGAGATCTTATTTATTTATTTATTTATTTGAGAGAATGAGAGAGGGAGAAAGAGAGTATGCAGGGGGCAGGGTCAAAGGGAGGAGCAGACTCCCTGTTCAGGCTGCTGCAGGACTCAATCTTGGGACTCCAGGATCATAACCTGAGCCAAAAGCAGTTGCCTAACCAACTGAGCCACCCAGGTGCCCCAAGATACTCTTAATCATAGGAAACAAACTGAGGTTTGTTGGAGGGGAGAGGGTGGAGGGATGAGGTAACTGGGTGATGAACATTAAGGAGTGCATGTGATATAATGAGCACTGGGTATTATATAAGACTGATGAGTCACTGGATTCTACCTCTGAAACTAATAATACACTATATGTTAATCTATTGAATTTAAATTTAAAAAATTGTATATATTTAAAGTGTAAAAAAACCCATGTAATATTTTAAGTCTGTTCAGTGCTTCTAAATGTTTTCCAAGTTACTGGAGAACAGTATAGCTTTGCATTCCTTTGTTTATAATCAACATCATATCATAAACATTGCTCCATGAAATCATAACAACAACAAAAAGAAATACATACATATGCATGCACATACATATGCTATGACCCAGCATATGTTCTGAAGTCTGGGCAGTATAAGTTCATAGAATTCCAGTCTCTGCTGCATAGGAATGCAAATTAGGAGGAGGCATGAGCAAATGCTGAATGTCAATTCACCATTCTGCCATAGTCCTGTAATGTGAATTATGGAAGACCCATAATTCCATGTTTCTTCCATGTTTCTTCTGGTGAGATTAAAGCAGGACTTTCTAATCCTTCTTTGGCCATAGACCCCTTTGGCAACCTGGGAAAGCCCTATGAAACCCTTTTCAGGCTGTCATCATGAAATGCATAAAATAAAGTTTATGTGATTACAAAGGAAACCAATCATATTGGAATTAAGTTATAAAATATTAAAACATTGTGTTATAATTATATGGTCTTGTTAATAAATTAAATTACAAAATCTAGTATTATGTCTAATAAATAATTGTCATAATTTTGAAGGAACAATGAATGTAAAAGGCTATTTTAGGATATCTGTAATAACTATAATATGATAAGAAAACATCTGTAATTAAGTTGGTGACAGAGTCACGGGTACTGCTGATACTATAGTAGTTTTCCATATTTATCAATAAAGAAAATTCTCTGAATTCCAGGTTAAGAACTCTTAATTTAAGGAAAGAAAATGGGTTGGTCCTTGGTCCTCACTGGCCTCTTGACAACACCCATTTGCTGTCAGACCACTGGGCTTCTGTTTGGGTCAGGAATACACATTCAACCTCTAAAAAAATTCAGTTGGTGCCTTGGATGGCTCAGTTGGCTAAGCATCCAACTTTTGGTTTCAGGTCTGGTTGTAATCTCTTTAGTAGTGAGATTGAGCACCGTGTTGGGCTCCCTGCTCAGTGAAGAATCTGCTTGAAGCTTCTCTCCTTCTGTCCCTCCCCCACTTGTGGTCTCTTCCTCTTTCTCTCTCAAATAAATAAAGATAAATTAAAAAACGCACAGCATTGGAAGGTACAATATCCTTTCCTATATATCTGGAAGTTTAAAGGTGGAGGAATACAAGGTTAAGGGTGACTAGCCACAAAGATCTGTTTCATCAATATGCCATCCCAACAAGGTCTTTGTCCTGCTCTGCTGTTGTTCTCTGGACACTGTGGCAATCAGTCCCTGAAGGGAAGGTGTAGCCAGTCAGTCGCTGAAGGGAAGGTGTAGCCAATGATTCTCTCTCCTGAGTGTGTGGGGTGAACATTTGGTGAAGAGGCAAGAGCAGAACTGAACATGTTCCAAACTTTCCTCCCTCTACCCACTCTATCCACCCTTTGCTCCAGACCACAGCACAGCCTCTCCTGTTTGGTCTTTCATAGACATCCTCCAGCTCACAAGAACCTTCAGATTCTCCAAACAACAGTTTCGTTGTTTGTTCTTTAGATCCATGCTCCCTCCTTCCTTCACTGGTTTCTCCAGGGTTTATTTTGAAGAGAAGCAACCAACAATTCTTGCTAGTTTATCATCTTGACAGGAACATACTAGTTTCACTGTGTGAAAAATAGCGGTTTATATCTTTATATGATTATCTTGAGAATGGAATGAGGCAATGCAACATATTTAGCACAGTTGCTAGCCCATAGTAGGTCACATCTTCACTACTCATACATCGTTAGCCTAGGCAATATGGCAATGGTGGCCTGATTTGTTAGTGTCCATTATTGGGAGTGAAGCATATAGCAGAGGTCCTTCCCTCTGAAATAGTGGCTGTCAACCTTGGCCACATATAATAATCATCAAGAAGGTTGTGAAAGTCTATATGCTCAGGCCACAACCCTGTCCATTTACATTGGGATCCCTCAATGAGTGACCTAAGAATTTGCACTTTTTAAAGTTTCTCAGATGAGGCTCCTGGGGCCCAGGTCATGATCTCAGGCTCATGGGATCGAGGCCCACATTGGGCCAGGTTCCCCACTTGCCAGGGAGCCTGATTCTCCCCCTCCCTCTGCCACTCCCCCTACTTGTGCTCTCTCACTCTCTCTGTCAAATAAATAAATACAATCTTTTAAAGAAAATAAAGTTTCTCAGATGATTCCAATATGCAGTCAAACTTTGGAATCTCTGAATGAGATTTCTGACTTGGAAATTATTCCCTTTCCTTTATACTCTGGGTAGTCATTGAGAAGAATAAAATTTCTAGGTGAGATATTCAACTTCTAAATAAAGTCAACAACCTTTATGTGTAATGCACCCACTCACACACATACACACTGTATGTGTGATAAAGCAAATATTAAAAGCACTTGGAGGTGGGACGGATTTGAAGTGAAGAGGACAGACTATGACAATTCTGGACTACAGATAATCTTTTCAGTGGTAAAAGGACATATTCTCTATGAGTGTAAAATTCTTAAAGTTAGTAAGCAGAGCCCTTTGGAAAAGGATGGATTTACTAGAACTTCATGGGAAGAATTCAGTAATAGTCCCTGAGGTGATCACATCATTTATTTATAAAGTTTGTCTCTGTAGTGTTAGGTCTGCAGGAGATTCGACCTGGTAAAACGTATGGTTCTGTGTTATATGACTCATCAGTACTTCTTCTGGCTCTGTATAATTTGAAATAAACCAGATTTGGAACATATTATCTAGGGTTATTATAAACTCTAGTGTTTTAAAGTTGCCTGCCAATTCAAAGTTATATCTGTGTGTTCTTTCCACAGAGTAAGGCGTGGAAGTGGGGGAGAAAGACTTGGCACAAAGGACCCTTTCTTGGGAACACAGCGAGCGCAGATGGCCCTGACAGCTGGGGGTGAGGAATTGCGAGCTATGGAAGACATCATAGCTGAAGACAGATTATGAACTTCCCCTAGAAAATGTTGTCTGAGTGAGAGTTAATGGAAGCTTATGCAGTTACATTGAATGGAAAAAAGGACAAAGACAAATACACACAAATCTTCACATCCAGCATCTCAAGGTGACATTTTGAAACCCTTAAAACTACTATAGATGATCCAGTGGAATACTGGAATTCAGCCCCTAGTGGTGTGATTCCTTATGTTTTCTTTCAGTTTTAACAATGCCTTCCAATTGCCACTCTGCGTAACATCTAGCCAGCCCCTGAAGAGCAGATTGTAAGCACTAAAATGTTGAAAAGAAGAGCACACAAAAGGATAAAGATTATCTTTATGGTTGCTCTGAAGAAAAAAAATCTGAAGAAGGTAAAGCACGTCTGCATACCCTTCTCTTCTTAAAAACATCAATATTAAAATCACAGCAACCTATCTGCCAGAGTCTCTGAGTCACTGTTCAATTTGGAACACACTCTTTTTTTCTCCCCGATCCCCAATCAAATTTATCTCTCCTTGTCCTGTTCTCTCTGATTCTACTCTGCTAAATGACAGTTAATTTGACAAATGACTCCTTACTAGGAGATTGAGTGTTAATGCAGTCATTAAAAAGTAATAACAAGCATTTATTGAATGCTTTCTATATGTCAGGAAATGTATTAAAAGTGTGCACATATATTATCTCCAACCAAGTTAACATTTTCATTTTGAAAGGTATCTAATGATTTAACTCAAGAAAATGGCCCAAATGGCAGACCTTTAGGCACCTTGCAGGGGAGAAAGAGTGTATTTATTGGCTAGAAAACATGATAGAGTTTCTCAAATCACATCTGGTGGTCTATCATCTGTTTCATCTGTGGCAAGATATTTATTAGAAAGCATATAAAATAGGAGTCAGAAGCCCTTATAGACCACGATCTTCAGCCATTGCTTACATTCTCTGACCTTGTTTCCTCATCAATAAAAACAGTGTAATCAATAAGACCTTTACAGTTGTTGGTGGTAATTGATCTCACTCTCTATTTGTTTGTAATTTTAAATGATTCATACATATCTTAGTTGTGGGGGTGTTTGCTACAAATGGGGCTCCAGTCTGTTTTTAGGACACTGAAGACCAGTTTTGGGATTTCTATGGCTATCTTTTCACTGCAATATTTTGGAAGTCTTTACTTCATGAAGGACTTCATCTTATTTAAGAAAATCATACTAAAATATTTGTCATGATTATTTGGGTTACAGTTTAGTTGATGAATGGTTGATACCACCTTGAGGGGGCTGTTCTTAATGAAGTGTTATAATATTTTGTGGACTTCAATTCCTTGCTCAGTATGTATGTTTCTAGGCCATGTGAGTTTCTGATAAGTCTTAGTAAAAGTTTAGATATATGAGCATAATAATTTTTACTTAAGCTTAAAACCATATCAAACAGCCGGTAAATTATTAATTGTGCTAGTGTTACCCAAGCACTTTCAAAAGGACTGGGTAAAATTATTATTATGTTTTATTATGCTGTAACTTATAAATTTATTCTGGTTTGGCAAAAAGTAGGCAGCAATACTTTGGGAGATTTGATTCATTTGGGAAATAAATAAAAATGGAATAAGGATTTTTCTTTTTTTTTTTTAAGGATTTTTCTCTTTAATTTCAAGATGTTTTGCTCATGTGGTTGGGAAATTTTGCTCATTAATCTGACAGGTCCGTGTTAAAGGAAATGAAATCTACCTTGGATAATTTTTATTGTCACATATTTAGTAGGAGAAGTGATTCTCACTAGTTTGTTAGTAATGATAGTATGAGAGATCTAGATTATTTTTTAGTGTATGTCAATTTCTTATACAGGCTTAGAAGATATTCTCAGTATGGCTGAATCTCTATTTTAGCTTTGGTTTTATTTGATAATTCCTTCCCACTCTCCATCTTTCATGCCATGCATTCTGTACCAAGAGTAAGCAGCTTTCTCTGCCTCCTTTCCTAGAAGATGGGTGGATATCCCTGAGGTTGTGTCATACTTACCCTTTTACCTACAGCATCTTGCTCATACCCTGCATCAAAACATTCTGAATGATCTGCGACTATGACAGCACTGCTTCTCTTTACCTAAAAAAATGCTACCCAAGTGTCAAAGTTCTTAAAATCCATCTTTCAGTTTTTTTAGATTCAAACTTGATCTTTCCAAACGATGGTCTTACTTATTGTATTTTCTATTTTCATGAAATATATTGAGAATATTAATATACTTATATACTTAGTAAGTTGTAAAGTCTTTGAGAATGAATATAGAGACTTATACTAGCGAGGTTCCCGACCACAATGTTGCACTCCAGTGAATTTCCAGAAGTGGTGCTGGATAGCTTAAATTTTCAAGGGAAACAGTGAGAGTTGATATCTGTTGGCCACTGCATGAACTACACAGCATGAATTCACTGCATAAATTATGAACTACAAGTTCATAATTTCCATATTAGATCACACTATATTCTTTTCTTTTTTTTTCTCCCCAAATTTGTTTATTTTAATTTTTCAGTGTTACAAGATTGATTGTTCATGCACCACACCCAGTGCTCCATGCAGTATGTGCCCCTCTCGATACCCACCACCAGGCTCGCCCACCCCCCCAACCCCTCCCCTCCAAAACCCTCAGTTTGTTGCTCAGAGTCCACAGTCTCTCCTGGTTCATCACCCCCTCCAATTTCCCCCCATT
>CM052797.1:112530313-112584458 GCA_028533885.1 Nasua narica | reverse complement strand
ATGTCTATACTGCCCAGAGCAATCTATACTTTCAATGCCATCCCGATCAAAATTCCACCAGTTTTTTTCAAAGAGCTGGAACAAACAATCCTAAAATTTGTATGGAACCAGAAAAGACCCCGAATTGCTAAGGAAATGTTGAAAAAGAAAAACAAAGCAGGGGGCATCACATTGCCTGATTTCGAACTTTACTACAAAGACTTGTTTCTTTATTGATTTTCTGTTTAGAAGTTCTGTCAGCTACTGAGAGTGGCATGTTAAGATCTCCTAGTATAAAGGTATTCCTGTCTATATGACTCTTTATTTTGATTAACAGTTGTTTTATGTAGTTGGCTGCTCCTATATTGGGGGCATAAATGTTTACAATTGTTAGATCTTCTAGGAGGGTAGACCCTTTAAGGATGATGTAGTGTCCTTCTGTATCTCTGACTACAGTCTTAAGCTTAAAATCTAATTTATCTGATATGAGAATTGCTACCCCAGCTTTCTCTTGAGGTCCATTGGCATGAAAGATGGTTCTCCATCCTTTCACTTTCAGTCTGGATGTATCTTTTGGTTCCAAGTGTGTCTCTTGTAGACAGCATATGGACGGGTCCTGTCGTTTTTTGTTTTTTTTTTCCACTGGCTTTGATCAGGTCTTTATTCAAAATTAGCTGTCCAAAATTATTTGACTTTTATGAAGAAACGTTAAGTTTTCAGGCAGTAGGCTTCTCTGCAGTAGCTTTCTTTTCTGCAGGCTTCTTGTCAGCTGGTTTCTTGGTAGCTGCAGCCTTTTTCCCCACCACAGGTTTCTTCTGCTTCTTCACACCAACAGCCTTCTTTCCTTTCTTCCCTACCACAGGCTTCTTGCCTGGAACCCCCTTCTCATCTGATTTGGCTTCCAAGGCTACGGCTGCCTTTTCCATCCGGAGTTTGTGATTCTTGGCCTGGCGAAGAATGGTATTCCGGTGCATGGTCTTTGCGTATGGATTTAGCTTCAACATGATTCTCAGGTTCTTCAGTGGATTCTTCTTCAGGACCCTGTGATGAATCTTCTTGCGTGGTGCTCGGAGGGCTCTTTGGATCTCTGGACTTTTCAAGATTCTGCTAAGGTCTGTATTAAGCATCTTATGCATTGGAAGGTTGTAGTTACTCTTGAGGGAGGCAGCCTTACGCCAAGTGCCGTACAAATCGTCTAACTTGCGGAAAGCACTTTCAGTCCAAATGCAGAAACGTCCCACATGCCCACCAGGAGCAAGTTTCAAAATGTTCAGTTTGCTTACATTAAGTAAAGTAATTCCAGGGATGTTTCTGAAGGCCTTGATTATACCGTTGTCTTCATTGTAGATGATGCAGGGTCCCCTGCGCTGGATTCGACGACGGTTTCTCATTTTGCCCTTGCCAGCTCTCATTCGCTGAGAGGCATAGACCTTTTTGATATCATTCCAGGCTTTAAGTTTTTTAAGAAGCAAAACAGCCTCCTTGGTCTTCTTGTAGCCTTCAACTTTATCTTCAACCACCAAAGGAAGTTCAGGAACTTCCTCAATACGATGACCTTTAGACATGACCAGCGCTGGTAAGGCTGAGGCAGCCAGGGCAGAGCAGATGGCATATCGCTTCTGTGTTGTGTTCACTCTGCGATGCCAACTGCGCCAGGTTTTGGTGGGTGCAAACATGCGACCCCCACGACACATATTTCCAAAAGCACCCTGGCCAGAACGGTGAGTCCCACCGCCTCGAACTCTGGGAATTCGAGCCACAGCTCTGCCAGTACCCCAAGACTCAGCACTGGTTTGATGACCTGCTAATTCACTGACAGCATATGGCTGTCTGTTGTTTTTGCGCAAGTTGGTGTGAACAAAGTTCACGATATCAGGTCGAATGGGAGCCTTGAACACAGCAGGTAAAGTAACATTTTTGCCAGATGATTCCCCCTTTTCGGAGTATACAGATATCAATGGACGAGCACACACCATCGCGGGGAGAGGAGAGAGCCACGCTCGGGTCCTGTCGTTTTATCCATTCTGCAACCCTGTGCTGTTTTATGGGAGCATTTAGGCCGTTCACGTTGAGAGTGATTATTGAAAGATATGTGTTTATTGACATCATGTTGCCTGTGAAGTCCTTGTTTCTATAGGTGGAAAATTTCTGTTCTAAGTCACTCATGTGTTCTTTCTGCTTTTATAAAACCCCCTTTAATATTTCCTGGAGTGCCAGCTTGGTGGTCACATACTCTTTTAATCCTTGCCGGTCTATTTTTCAAATGGCTATTAACTTGCTATGATATAATAATTAATACATTGGTAGGTCCTAATTACTTAACACATGAAACTTTCAATTATTTCTTTCTTCTCCCTGAGTGCTGTGATAAAACCGAATGAGACACCAAGGATGCTGTGAGCCAAGAAAGTTTGGGAAGCTCTGGTGTATTCCATGTTGTACTTTTTAGTTCCTAAAGTGCCTTATATAGTAGATATTCAATCAAATTTTTTTATTTGAAATAACTTATGCCCATGACATAGTCATAAGTTTACTTAAATAAAATTTTACTTCCACCGACATGAATAAAACATATGGAAGATTTCAAAATGAGAAAACAGCAAGCATCAAACACTACATACATGCATGGGTCCATGGTAGGTACATTAGTTGTGAGATGTAGTAAGAATTTTCCTTCAGAGAGTTCCCCAAATGCAGGCCATTATTAAATGATCTTTTCATGTTATTTCTCTTAATGAAAAGAATTTTCCATCTATCTAGACTCTTTGATGTCAGAGAAGATAAAAGGAAAAAGAAGATATTTGACCTAAGAGCAGATACATGACATAGAAAAGATTTCATTAGTAAAGGTGAAGACAGCATTAGGCCGAGCATACGCAGTCGGTGTCATCATTGAGGGTGGCCCAATATGGCTGCTACAGGTTTAATTTAAAGGAAATCTTGAGGAAACCTGTCTCCACAAAATTATAGTATTGATTACTCTTTATTTATCATCAAATACTAGGTAAATTATACCCACAAAATGTCCACACATACTATGACATGTGATGGGAAGCATATTGATGAATTAGCCCTGAGAAGTTTTTTATATTTAACAGAAATCATTTCCAGAAGAATCTGTGCATGGAAAATGAATTAAGTATACAGGGGCAGAGGAATTTCTTATTCTCTGAGATGGGAAAATTCCCATGTCTGAGGTACTTGTGAGAAAGGGCAGTCCAGAGCAATGTATCATGGGAGATTAGACTGAATAGCCAAGATGAGTGGATATCATCATGGACAAGTGAGCAGAAAAAAGTAGAGGAGCCAGGAAGAGGACAAGAGAACACAAAAATCACACTTCACAGATTTTACAGTTTTGCCTCAGGGTAGCCCTGGAGCTACCAGACAGTTTGTCATTTAAAATCTGGAATTCCTAGTTTATTTAAAAGAATGTGAACCTTAAAATACATCCTTATCTTCCTTTGCAATAGTTTCTGTGGGCATTCGGGCAAATGCAAGCTTTCTTACACAGAACTTGTTAGGGTCACCCAATATTAACACTTTGTAGAGTTTAATATTTTCTGTTATTGTTCAAAAAATCTGTTGCCCACGTACCATTTTGTTTTAATGAATTATGAGATTTTAATCAAGAAAAAGGGAGAAGAAAAGAGGGAATTGTTACATCTCTTAGGAAAATGATTTCAGTAGTGAATGTGATATTTTGACTATTGTTGCATGAGTTAATTTTGAAGTTGGAAGCAGTGATGTGTGCAGTTGGTTCTTTCTGAATAACCCGAATAAGGCTGTTAGTTAGGTGCTATAGTCAATTAACAATGGGGTTATTGCTATTAAGAAAATTCATCTAAAACCTGGAAATAAAGCAAAAAGTCCACGTCCTTTTAATGTTAAATTGGGATGTTGTTTAATAAGCTTACACATGGTTTATTTAATCATTTGGGAAATTCACATTTGTTTGACTTTGCTATTTACTCTTTGGTTGGAGTCCAGACACTAAGAAGTAACATGATAACTTGAGGATGTCTTCCAATAAAAGAGATCATCTCAAAGGTTACAGTTTTATTGCTCTATAGAGCATTAATTAATTTTGTATCTATTACCAAGCTAATTTCAGTCTTCCTTTGACTGATTTACTATATGCATCAGCATTCCTAAGATGCTTCAAACTACCATTATCATCTTACTGGCTCTTTCTTTAATTAATAGGTTGAATAAAACATTAAGGGCATAGTTATTCTATGTTTGCATGAGAGTAATGTTTTTAACTTTTTGAGAATTATACTGTGATACCAATTGGATGGATAATCTTTGCAACATTCTCTGACCCACCTTTTTAAATAAATCAGATCTCATGCTATTAGCTGTTTAGAATTCCAGACAGGCTTAAACTATAATTTGGACGAGGAAGAAGTACTCATTAGAAAAACTGCCTATGCAATTCAAGTTATTCATGTGTGTTGACCATATGTTTTCTGGCCAGAAACGATGCCTTTTAAGTAGAATATATGTTGTATCCCTAAAGCAGACATCACATTATCGTGGCAACTAAATGAAGCATATCAAGGGGATGGAAATGGTAGGGCATGAAACTGATCATTGCTGAGTGCCTACTGTACTCCAAACAGTTGTTACTCATGCTCTAGTTTAGCTTTGAAAATAGCCCTCTATGGTGAGATTATTATCCCACTGTATAGATGAGAAAATGCAATTCAAAGAGGGAGATTTGCTTGGCTATATGACATCATATGGATCAGACCCAGGTTTGTCTGCTGCTAAAGTTATGTTCTTTCTACTGCTGTGGAACTGGAGCTGAGTGTTATTTCCATGACATGAGCTAGAAACTATGAGATCAATAAGAATACTAAATCATTCACTGAAATCATCACTTTTTTCTCCCTTTGCTATCAATCAAAATTTTGGTCAAGAATTTATAAGGCTATTTTCTTCTCTTCTCCTCTTTTCTTTCTTTTCTCTTTTTTCCTTTATTTATTTGAGAGCGAGAAAGAAAGAGAAGGAGCAGAGGGAGAGGGTCAGGCAGACTCTGAACTGAGTCCTGATGCAGGACTTGATCTCAAGACCCTGAGATCATGACCTGAGCTGAAATCGAGAGTTAGATGCTTAACCAACTGAGCCACCTAGGCACTCCTTTAAGGATATTTTCAGTACTGTGCCACCAATAACTGCCAGAGTTGATAATACATAAAGCTAGAATGAGTGGACAAATGAAGTGACTGAAGGAAAATCATAAGATAATTTTGAGGCAAGAGCTTCTTTATAATGAAATATTTTATAGCAGGTTTCAACTTTCTAATATTAAATACTCTCTTCTAAGCATCCAAGTTGGGGAACTTCTCATCTTATTTATTTTTGGTGGTGTTAGTGCTGGGTCCCATGATGCAATTCAAAGGCATGAATCCCCTCTCTTCCTGACTCAGAGAATCCGTGGGTGGATACTTGCTGATTTTGGCCAGGTCAATATGTCTCTTTTTCCTGAGATTCTGAAACTTTCTAGGGATGGGTATAAATATATGGGGGGCGATAAGAGGTCAACCTCAAGGCAGTGGCCAAGGACCTGCATGGAACAAACTATTCTTGCAGAAGGACATTTGCTGCAGCTCTGACTAGGTTTATCCTTTGGAATTCCCTGGATGTAGCTGAGACAGCTAACACTCTCACTGCACCTACCCTTCTCTTACTCATTTTGTTCAAATGTAATCTGGGCACATGACTGATAATTACAGACTTAAATTTCCATCCTTGCTTATAACTAGGTATAATCAAATGACCATGGTTCAGACAGTGGAATGTGAGTAGAAGTGAGAAGTTTAACCCCCAGTTCATTTTCTCGTCCATCCTATCCTTTCTTTGTCCATTTCTGCAGACTTAAATGAGGTCATTGTAGCAATGAGGTCTGACCTTGCAAAAACAGGCAATACCTTCGAGGATGGCTATTCAACAAAATGGAAGGGACATGTACCCTTGATTGTTGGAAAGGGCTGCCCCATCTTTATGGACCAGACTGATTCATATGTGAGGAAGAAATCAAGGTCAGCAAGCATATTCCACAGTATTTGGACATTTCCTTATTATAGCAGCTGAGTCTCTACTCTACCTAGTTAATATATTTAGATTTTTCCCATTATGTTTTATGCTTGATCCTTGAGGCTCTATCACTTTGGTATATTCCTAATATCCCTGCAGTGAAGTCTCTTGATTAATATATTCAAATTTGGTTTCTGTTGCTTACTGCTAAGAACTCTGACCTGTATGGTTTCCATTGTAATATACCTTAGAGTATATTTTAGTTTCTTCTGAAACCTCTGCTACTATAATAATGGTTCTTTGCTGTTTGTTTTCAGTGCATCAATGCCAGAACACTAAGTTCTCTCTCAATGGACCTGCATTTACTAACTATGAGTTTAATAAATATGTGGACAGCTTTCATCATCATGCTTCATGGCTCTCAAGAAAATTGTTAAAAAGTTGGCACAAACCACCTTTAATACCCAGAATTGAACTGCTGGGAATGACTGGGTGAAAAATATGCTGAGTCCAGCAGCATCTCAGGGACCAGTCTGGAGTCTCTGGTCTCCACTGGTTGGCCCTGTACCTGGTACAGAGTTGATGTCTAGGGAGTGTTTGCTGAATTAGTTATTGAGTTGTCATTGAATTATCAGCAATAGGAGGAAATAAATCCCACTGAGTTTCTAATTAGGCAGCTTATCAGAAATTATTTTAAAAATCCACATATCAACACAGAAAAAGACATAAAAGCAGAACATAATGGATTCTCTCTGTACCTATATTTTCTGCATTTCTTTAGCAGAATTACTTCTTAGACTGGGTGTCTTCATCCTTCTCTAGGCTACTCTCTACCCCAAGAGGCTGGTCTTCTGGTCCACATCAATAGGACTCCTGGGTGCTCTGTTTCCTATTGACTTCCATTCTTCAGAGTGCTGCCTTGGGGGAGAGAGAAGTGAGTGAGAAGAGTGAGGGGTTTACTGAAAGACATGCTCCTCTTAAGGGTTCCAACTCTTCATAAATATCTCTCCATCAGGGACTGAGCAACTTCTCCCTTAATTCATGTCTTGGGACCTAGGAGGAGTGATAGCTCAGATACTATTAGACCTGCACACGACACTATCCCTTTGATTTCTCTATGACCACAGTATTATAATAATCATTTTGTAGGTAAATCTTCTTTGAGTTATTCTAGTTTTTGCATATGTTATTGTTTTCTGTTGGATCCCTGGTTGATACTCTTTTTATTCCAAATTTGAAATGATAGTGTTCAAATAGCTAGGATGTAAACTAACAAAGAGATCCAACATACAGTGGCTTAAAAAATATTAGAACTTGGGGGGCGCCTGGGTGGCTCAGTTGCTTAAGCGACTGCCTTCAACTCAGGTCATGATCCCGGAGTCCAGGGATCGAGTCCCATATCGGACTCCCGGCTCTGCGGGAAGTCTGCTTCTCCCTCTGACCTTCTCCCCTCTCATTCTCAGTCTCTCGCTCTCTAATAAATAAATAAATAAAAATCTATAAAAAAATATTAGAACTTACTTCTCCTTCATGTTGCAATCAGAGAAGTGGGCAGTGTAGACCTGGAAAGAAGCTCTCTTCCCTGACTCGTCTTCCCCTGGGTAGATGGATCCAAGTGAGTGCCCTGGTCTCACTGTCTTCCAGCCAGCAGTAGTGAGGGAAACAACCAAGGGAGCTCATACACTACCCTTTGAAGAGTAATACCCCAGGATGGAGCACATCACTCCTCACATTGCATGAGCATTACCTTAGTGTCATGGCTGCAATTAGGTGACAGAAAGGCTGGGAAATTCAATCCTTCTTTGGGCAACATGTGCCTTGCTGACATTCTATTACTGTGGAAGCAGAAGGACATTGTTCTGGGGAGATGACTAAGTTAAGTCCAAAGGCTCATTTTATTTCAAGAGGAGGCAGTCAGACTCCCACTATACCCCAGGGATATAATATTCAATAAAATGCTTCTTCTTTTCAGTGAATTAATGACCTAGGTATAGAGATAGGCACTAAGATAATTTCAACTCAGTATATGGAACAAGAGAAGGGTCTGGTGCAAGGGCTACCAGGGAGAACAGGTAATCCAGGTTTATAGTTCCATTAAGGCATAAAAATGTAGTATTTGAGTTGTGCTTGAGACCAGGATCACAAACTGTTACCATGTTGCCAAGTTAATCACCAGTGAAATTGCCAGTCCTTCCATGGAGAAGAATCCATGACAATGTAAAGGTTGGCCAAACTCCTGCTCTCTGATGAAAACTGACCTAAGTGGATCTGTCTGCATGATGTGGCTCTAGCTTTTGCCACACAGCACAAAGGAAACCCACTCATTTAATCCTGAGCTTTACTGATTTACCCTGAGGTCATGGCCTGAGTCAGTAGAGACCAGACATGGCCTGGAAGAGAGAGAGAATTATTTTCAGGTTTGTCATCCTCAGTGCAACGAGAGAACAAACCAACCCTTCATGACCTCCTTTTGAGAAAGTCAGGGGCTCCTAGGCCAACCTGACCAACAAATATGTTGAGCTGTTTTTCTCATTCTCCCCATGCATTCCATTGCAGAACATCTGAGACCCAGAGTGACCATGTATCTTAGAAAGGAACGGTGACCTTCATTCATTCAAATATATTTATCAAATGTCTGCTACATACCACCGTGAGAGAAGCTGAGGAGTTTCTCCTAATCTCTTCTATCCTTATAATAAATCTTGATTTATATAAGGAAAACTGTCCTATCTCTTCTTTGCCTTTAGAAAATGAACTCCTATACCTTTTCAGATCTATTTCTATAAACAGAACAATTAGAGGCAGATTTTCAAACTGGGCTCTGTTGATGCTGAGACTCAAAGAATTTCCTACAGGACCATGGCAGAAGGGGAGGGTGAGACTGACTGGGTGCAGCTCTGGATCTTCCAAACTCATTCTGCTGGAGGTACTTAGCTGGTATTTCAGATTGGGATTCCATATCACTTTTCTTAAAATAGAAAATATCGGGTTGCGTTATAAACAGAGTTCTTGCAAGTCACTGACTGTTCATTTAAAGCTGCATTTGTACTGTTCTGAGTTTGGGACCCTGCAAGGGCCGAGACTCCACATATTAAGTTTTCAGACTCCTTGGCCAATGGACTTCAGGATGGGCTTAGCTAGTGGGGATGCTATAGTGGGGAGAGCACAGGAGATGAGGAGAGAAGTCACTCCAGCACCAGTGATGGTAATGGAAGCCATGGAGAGGGTGACAGGGGAGGTGACAGTATGACAATAATCTGATTACACAGATTCTTGGGTTCCACAGGGGAACCTCCCATGGACTTTGTCCCTCGGTGGAAACTGATCCTGGGCTCTCAGTAGTGTGTTCTACTATTTTGCATCTCCAGCACATAACTACAACCAATACCTTTATTTAATCCCCTCTGTTGGAAATACCTGTAGTGGTTTCTGTTTTCCTATTTGGATCCTGACATATTCAAACAGAGTGGGAGTGTATTCGTTGTTTAAACAAATGCAAACACAAAAAGGAATTGAAAACAACTACTATAAAACAAAATGTTGTTCAATCAGGGTTTCTTCAAACACTGCTGGATTTTAATCTGTTATGAGAAATGGAAGATAGAAGCTAGTGCATTGAGCTTTGGACATGATGGAAAGCTTATATTTTGGACACAGCTGCCCCTCCATTGATGGTTCAGTCTGTGGGAGGGACCCATGTATTTAAACATGCATGTCTGCAGATCTACACTGGGCAGGGAGTGATAATTTTGCTAGTACAACTACTGGTCTAGACACCACTCACATATCATAAAGACAGTCTCAGAAATGGGTTTCTCTGGCTGGTCATTGGATTATTTCATGTAAGTATGAGGAGAAAGGTGGAGGAATGTTCTATGTGCCCAGGAAATTGTGGTGGGTTATGTCCCTTTAAAATACACGTATCTTCCCACCACAGTGATTTAAGATTGAGCTTACCTAAATTGGATCCACCAGCCCCATGTCCCCATGACAGAATCCATTGAAAGTATAATCATCTATTGATTGTTCTTCCCCACTCCAACACAATGTTCAGATGCCATGGGTATACTTATCAAAATTAGAGCATGTTTAGGTATCCCTTGGAAATAAAATTGAACTGAATTAGAAGTAGGTAAGATAAGCACAAAGTCGGTCAGAGGTGAAATCTGTAGAAAGGAGAGACAAGAGGTGTGGGGCGTAACGATGGAAAGTCTGACACTAAAAGCTTAGGTAATTGAAGTGCAATTGATCACAAAATAATGGAGTTCATCAGCCTAAGAAAGGAGAAGAGAAGGACCAGAGCTGAAAGGATAAAATAACCATGAAAAGCAGAGTTAGATCAACACCAGGGGTCAGTGAGTAAGTTCTAATGGACTCAGAAATGAGAGCTAACAGGAGTTCAGCTTCTCTGAAGCCTTCTGAAGGGTATATTAATTCAAAACTGTGATGACAGAGAAACCCATCGTCCCAAAGTGTAAGGAAAATAATGAAATATCAATATGTGTGTGGCAGGAGAGTTCAAGAGTCTGAAAATGGACAGGCCATCAAGATACAATGGGAAAAATTACAGAGGAACAAATAACATCTGAGAAGCAGTGGAGAGGTGAAGGGTTATGTCTGAGAGTTTCATAAAGAAGAAAAAAAATTGTGATAGATGGAAGGCAAGATCTAGAAAAGTTCAGTTGCATTTTCTTTCTCACAATGCAATCCTGCAAATTTCAGCAACCAAGGTGGAGCCTGGCATTCCAGCATTCATTGGACATTGCTCTCACTTGGCTAACGGATGACAGTGCCCCAAAGTGAGACATTGCTCTCACTTGGCTAATGGATAACAGCGCCCCAAACAGGAACACTTTTGAAAGTAAAATGGGGTGCTATGCATAAGTACACTGGATGACAGGCATAAACAGGAATGGTCCCATGCCATTAGAATGTCTGGTCATTCTGTTTCTGGGGAGAAGTACACACCAGAATGGTTACAGTGAAAATGGTTAATGTGGAATATGAACAGGACCATGGAAGTGTGGGTCCAAACAAACAAAAACAAAAACAAACAAACAAACAGCGGATCTGTTCTTTTCTACCTTTTTCTTCTAGCATAGTGAATACAAATGGCATCAAGTCAAAAAGCTCAGTCTTTCCAGGGTGGTGGGAAGGGGATACCAACTCCTTTTAATTCTAGAGCAACTAGTTGCACCAGGTAATACTGGTGGCCCAGCCCACTGTCGCAGTGATGGAGAAGGTTAAGGCTAGGTGTCAAGCTAATGCTTGGAAGAATAAACAAAGATAGGGACCAAGAGGAAAAGTGAGAACAAATTGAGAGAGAAACAACCTGACTGCATGCCCTTTGGTACTATTAATTGACCCTAAAGTGTCTCTGGGTTTAAGAAGACAAGCTTCTGAAACTCCTTTATTTGGCAAATATTTGATGAGAGCTTAATATGTGTGGGATAATGAGCTACAAGTACAGAAATGTCGCTCTCACCTCAGAGCTCTGCTCACCTGGTAGAGAAGGTGGAAGTTTAACAAGTGCTATAAAAAGAAGCAGGGTGATAGTGGCGGTAGTAAGTGTCATGGCGGATGGTGAAGGGGAAGGAGGCATGAAAGGCTCCTGGAGCTAGGAGCCTTTCTCTCTCTCCCACTTTGAGTACCTATTCATCCCTTAATTATTAACACTAAATTATTGGCTAAATAAGAATGAGCTACAACCTGTAAGTGCATTCTTCAATCTTTAAGAACTTTAAAGAATAACTGCATGGGGTGCAGCCCAATTTCCTTGGAAAGTCTGATGGTGGTTGGTAGAAAGGTCCTAGTGAGGATTAGCCTGCGGCAAACTAGTGAATTCCGCTGAGCTGTGTCTTTGACCTGTCCACGTTAGAAGTTCCTACATGCTCCCACCTCTCAAAATTCCTACCTTAGTTATACAGACACTGCTTCCCAGTTCCATGGGGGCATCTCTGAATCTTCCTTGTTATTGGATGCCCAGACTTCTACCCTACACAGTCAGTCCTTCATGCTCTAAAGGTGTACCCAACTCATCTCCTGTTCTTGTCCCTGCAAAATGCTAGCTTCTGCTGGGTACCAGGCAGTATCACCAGAGAAGATATTGGTACATGTTGATAGTTGCCAAAGTGAGGATATAGTAGGCAGAATTTTAAAGATGTACCTCTAAGATGCCTGTCCCCCAAGTACTCAAACTCTAATCCAGGTGTTCTGAGGGGAATTTGTGGGTGGAATTAAGGTTACTAATTACTAACCAGTTGACCTTAAAATTGGGAGATTGTCCTGGATGATTAAGGTTGTCTCGATGTAATCAGGGAAGAAAAACTTAAAAGATGTAGTAGAAGAGGGAGGAAGAGGAAAGGTGAGGCAAAAGTTAACAGGTTTTAAGAGTGAGAAGGCTTGACTCACTGTTACTGGCTTTGAAAATGGAGGAAGAGGGAATCTGGCCAGCCTCGAGATGTTTAGGATGACCCCTGACCCACAGTCAGCAAGGAAATGGGGACCTGCATCCTACAGCCAAATGGAATTGAATTATGCCAACAATCTGAATGTGCTCAGAAGTAGATTCTTTCCAGAGCCTCTTGGTAAAAGCCCAACCTTTTGACATCTTGAGAGACTTGGAGCATAGAAAATCAGCTAAGCTCACTGGAATTCCAACCTATAGAACTGTGAGGTAATGCACTTATGTTGTTTTAAGCTGCTAAAGTGTGGTAATTTATAGGGAAAAAATAGAAAAGTAATTTAGAGGGACAGGTAGTAGATCAACATCTTCTTGAAGGCCACAACAACATCTTATTAACCCTGAATATCTGATGCCCAGCATACTTCCTGGTAGACAGTAGATACACAGACATGTTTAGAACTGAATACTCAAGCACACAGAAGCAGAGAGAAAGAGTTAGCATCATGCAATCTGAAGCCTGTCTGCCCGGGATTATATCCCTCCTCTACTATCTTTAGACGTGTGGCCTTACACAGGTTCTTTACCTCTCTGACTCAAATTCTTAATTTATAAAATGGGGATAAGTAATAGTACTTTAATTACAGGGTTGTTGTATCAATTAAGCTATATATGCATAAATGTGAGTGTGTTTGTGTGTGTGTGTGTGTGTGGTGTATAATGAGCCTAGGATATAACAGCTAAAATATAAACAGTAGCCATCATTTTAATACTATAACTGTGATAATTATCATGCTGTTCCTTTGTGTGCTGACCCCTGTTTGGCCGTGCATCTATTCTATGTGAGGGTAGAGCTACTGTTCCCTTGTTCTCTACCACATCATAAACACTGAGCCAAAAGAATGTACTTTTTCATGAATAAATGAATGGAAAATAAATAACATCATGTACAAACTGCACAGACAGGCAAAGTCAGCCGAGAATGTTAGATGTGAAAGGTGTAGGAATTGGCCTGAATATGTTTTCATGAAGCTATTTTATTTTTTTTTTTTGAGAAAAAATTCTGATCTAGGCTTGTTTTCTCATCATTTTTCTATTCTGATAACTATGCAGCATATTAAAAAAATCGATTTTAGGTCAAGTTGGTGAAGTTTGTTCACAATTTGATGTGCCTTGCTGCTCTAAACATAGAAAACTGTATAGGAATATAAAAAGAGATATGCAAAACACATAGGGAAACTTGAAAACACGATAAACACTCTCTGGCGCAGACGCAGATCGGAAATGGAAAATGCAAGCAGTTTCCTGGGTCTGGAAGCCTGTAATGGTGACTAGAGCATTCAAGAGAATTTAAAATGCTCTTCTTGAGTTGGGGCCTAAACTAGGCTTATCTCTTGAATCTGAAAGATGGTTTGGGACACTTCCCCCCTCAGCCAATGACAGACATTGAAGAGGAACTGTGGAAGCTTGTTGCTTAGAGCTACAGATTTATAGGAAGCTCTAACCTGAACACAGGAAAGGCAAAGACATCAATGACAGCCAGGATTGGAATCAGGCTACTCCTGGCTTACCTCTTGTGTCCTTGGTGTCCCTAATATTTCTGAGGCAGTAGCTCTCACATGTCTTTGTAAGACCTAAGTCCAAACACGGACAGCTTCTGATAAGGAAGGAGGAGAGAAAAACAAACAAAAAACAGTCCAACACAAAACTAAGAAAGCCAAGAACAGCAACAACAAAAAGAAAGCAAAACCAACAATTGGAATGTGAATTCAGTCCTGATGAGCTTAATGTTACATAGCACTCTCCAGGATGCTCAGGGAGATAAATGCAGGGATGACATTCATAAGACTAATAAGAAATTATGAAGCTAATTCTGGCCAATATAAAACTAGAAAAATAGTTATGGAAAACAATGATAAATCTTGGAATATATGGGCATTGGAATTATTTTTAAAAGACCTCAATATTGGTATAAATCTAACTTTGACATTGATGGAGAATTAGAGAATTGGAAGCTAATGCTAAAGAACTCATCCAGAATGTAAGCAAGGGGCAAAAAAGAAAAATTAAAAACATGAAGAGCAGAAGGAATAAGGATGTTCAATTGAGAAGCTCTAAATTACATCGAGTTGAAGTTTTGAAGAAAAATGGTAGTTGTGATGAAGGAGCAGCTATGTTTGACAATATAGAAACCGTGTATTTTCAGACTGAAGAGAAATGAAGTATGCTGATTCTGAGCAGGATAAATAATAAGTAATCTACTAACACATTATAACAACCTCCCTGAACTCCAGGCCTGGAGGTATCTCATATCAAATAGTATGTGTATTCTCTAGGACAATCATTTCTCCATTCCTCATCTCAAGTCTCCAATCTGATAACCCCTTTCCTCACATGCAATTCATTAGCTTGCTTCTTCTTTTACTGAGAAATTATGATTCATCAGAAGAGTTTCATGTGTATTAATCACAGAATCTATCCCCTTATCCTGATCTGTATCTACACATTCTACCTTCTCTTCTTTTGCAAGAAATGAGCTATCAGTACCCCTATCAAGTTAACCTTCCCATTTTGCCTCAGATCTCCTCTCTTCCAGATGTCTTTGTTGCCTAAGTTCTCTCTCTCCTACATCATCATTGTTCTACTGAGCCATTCCAGTCTGAATTAAACATGCTTCACTTTCTCTCTTCTTAAAACTACACTTCCTTAAAGGAAATTAAAAACATGGTGAGATACTACTGAATACTCACAAGAATGGATAAAACCCAGACAACACAGAATATTCCCCTGTGCACATTCTGAACTCAGGACCTTTGCACTTGCTATTTCCTCTGCCTAGAACACTCCTTCCCTAGATATCTGCATAGCTTAATCTTCAATCTCTATCAGGCTTTATCTTTCAGGCCTTCCCTGACCACAGGATATGAAAGAGTATCCCTGTAATTCTTTATCTCTTTTACTTAGCTTTTTCTGAACACTTATCACTATCTACAATTTTATTTATTTATTCATTTGCTTATGGTTTCTCTTCTTATACTAAAATCTGAGCTCCATAAAGAAAAAGCTTTAATATATTTTGTTTGCTGGAGAACCTACAGAACCTAGAAAGTCAAGGATATATAGAAGATAATCAGTTAATATTTTTAATTGAGATATAATTGATATATAACATTGTGTATGTTTAAGGTGTATAATGTATTGATTTGATACATTTATATACTGTAATATGATTATCACCATTAAAGTGAAACCACAGAATATTAAAAATAAAGGGATAATCTTGAACTCTAACAGAAAAATTATCTTAAAAATAATAACTTTTTGGCACATCTCAAGTAACTATAGATGCGTGAATATAAGGGAGCAGTAACTTCAAAATATTGAGGAACATAACTATTAATGTAAAAATTACTTTATATGCAGTTATATCTTGATTTATAAGGGAGCAAAATAAAGACAAATTCAGAGATACAGAACTAAGAGTGTCTGTCTTTACTAAGAGTCCAATTAAAAATGTACCTTACTAAAACAAAGGATTAGCCCGGAGGGAAGACCCCAGGATACAAGAAATTAACATAAGCATCATTTTTTTGTTAGTAAATTTGTTTAATTAATAATTACAAAAATTACAATAACTGGTTTTTATAAATAATAATAATAATAGTAACAATAAAGACAAAGCTAAAGCACTGAAAACCAAACTAAAACAAAACAAGGGCCCATGGAAGAGGAAAACTTTATAAACGAAGCTGAGATCTAAACTATATTTGAGAAAAAAATAAAACCAAAACAAAAATGGCTAACTTTATATTTTTGACTGGGGGGTGGATTTTGGTAGATACATGTATTTTTAAAGAATACTAATGGTAGCATTAAAGAAAAGGAATGCAGTTTATAGCCTCCCAATGAGCAAATGAGGAAAAAGAGGAGGGGGTAGGAACTTTAAGAGAAATAGAAAAAAAAAGTAGAAAAAAAAAGGAGTAAGCAACAAACACAGGGCTTAAGTAAAATACCTCAGAAACCACAATAGATGGAAACATAGTTAACTCACTAATTAATAACTGTCACATTGATTTAAAATAAGAAAAAAAAAAGCAGAGGACGAAGCTGCAGTTTTGCTCATGACCCACATACAGAGAGGGGCGCATGCGCACTGTGCACAGCTGAGAACAAAATGAGAATAAAGACAGGAATAGGAGTTATAATGGGACTCTGCCCAGGTTTATCTGGATCTCCATCTAGAATCAGTGTCCCGCCCCCAGAGAGAGAGGAGGATCTTCTCTCTAGAAGATGGCATTAGAGATGATTCACATAGCAGCTTTGATTCTATCCACCACGGTGTTTTACACATAAAAAAGAAATATGAAACAAACATGGCAAAATATTAAGACTGAATGAAGCAAGGTCATGCATTCATTTGTATTCATCTGACTCTCTATTCTTGTCTATACGTTTGGGATAATTTATAATTCAAAATAAGGAAAACAAAAGTTGAACTAAGAAATTTTTGGTAATTTAGATATTCTCACAATTGGTTTTCTAAATTCTCAATAGTGTGAATTTGAAGAAAGGTTGATTTAGAGGAAGAAAGTCTATGTGATTTGAGGAAATTAAATGTTCCTGAGTTCTTGTAAGCAGTCTGACATACCATGTAAGTTGCAATTGTTACCTTCTCTGAGCCTCAGGCTCCTCTTCGATAAAGTCACTGCTTAAACCAAGATTATCCTGATGTCCCTGCTGTGACACTGCTCATTCTGTGATCATTTTTATACGACGGCATTAGACTAATGTCAATGTGAGAAGACCCCGATGGGAAAATACCTTTATATCAGCTCTGGCTCCCTTGCTGCCTTGTCAAATGGACTTTGTGGAGAAATTTACTTATAACTTCTACATTTCTCTTCTAAAAATGCATGCTTATCTATTTGATTAGTTACTTTTTAACCTCATCAACTATTCAGGGACTAGCTGATACTGGATGTAACAAACATTTTCTCTTAGTCTCGAAGACCATTGATGATGAATTATTTGAGAGGAGACAAATGAGGTGAAATGTATGACAGATTCTATTGGGGTTAAGGTAGGCAGATTATTTTGAGGAGGCAGAAGAGAGCAACAAGTACTATTAATACTAACAATATGTTGAGTAGTGGTGATGTTGCTACTTATTAACACAGGCCACAAGCCAGAAACTGTGCTAGGAGCCTAGTATACGTTGTATCGCTTAATTCTTGTAACAGTTGCAAGGCAAGCATTATCATCCTCAGGTAAGGAGGCTAACCCAAGAGTTCCAGCAACACAAAAACAGAAAACATCTGTCCTTAAGCATCATATATAGGATGGCATGTCCCGTAGTAGCTCCCCACAGGCAATACTCAGCCTTGGATGCTCCACGACATGACTGGTATGATCTAACCCACTGAGCTTTTGTTCCTTCCCCAAATGATGGGAACTGTCTGGCATGATTTTAAAAAGTGTTAGTTGGTACTTGTTTGGGGAAATAGATGTTATCTTTTGACATCCCCTCAATTGACACCCATCAAAAGTGGCATCCACTTTTCCCATATGAAACTCTAGACTTGAACATACAGATCTTCATTTGGAGGCCATAGAAATCATGATAAATAAGTGGGATATATTTAAACAATAGGGTTTTTCACCAAAAAACATTGTAAAGAAATGAAATGTTCATACAAATCTCTGTTTACTTCCTTTCCTGAAGTATTAAACCCTGTGATGTGGGAGGGTCAGCCTTTGCTCTTTAATGAGTCATCGTGGATAATACATCGTGTGTTATACTATCATTGATTCTGAGCCAAGATTTCACAAACTTTTGAATCCATTTGTAAATTACAGAAAAATCTCATGCATGCCTTGAGATAGTTTTACGTTTTATACAGTTTTTAATTATCATCTTAAAAATTCTTAAATATTAGCACAGTTTTGGGGCGCCTGGGTGTCTTAGTCGAGTAAGTGTCTGCCTTCGGCTCTGGTCATGATCCCAGGGTCCTGGGATGGAGCCCCGCATCGAGTTCCCTGCTCAGCGGGGAGCCTGCTTCTCCCTCTTTTTCTGCCTACCACTTCCCCTGCTTGTGCACTCACTCTCTCACTGTTGAATAAATAAATAAAATCTTTTTAAAAATTTTAAAAATTAGCATAGTCTAAAAATAATTTTATGAAATTTATCCAAGTGCAATATTTAGTAATATTTATCTTGTGATTCTTTGTTTTCTTAATTAGGTCCTGCACACTTGTACCTGGTTTATCTTAAATGTCTAAGAGAAAGCGTGATTTGTCAACAAATAACTTTTTTTCTTTTCTTTCCTTTTTTTTTTTTTTTAGAGAGAGAGAGTGGGGATTAACAGAGAGAGAGAGAGAGAATGTTAAGCAGGCTCCATGCCCAGTGCAGAGCCCAATGGAGGGATCGATTTCACAACCCTGAGAGACCTGGGCCAAAATCAGGAGTCAGATGCTTACCCAGCTGAACCACCCAGGTGCCTCAACAAATAACTTTTTTTAATGACATTATATGAAGCTTGAGTTTTGTGACTAAAAATGTATTAATGTATAGAGATTGAAAGTTAACTGCTTATTGCAGCATCAAAAATAAAAATTTGCTTTATTACCTTCCATTTGGAGTTCCTCCATTTTTCTTTTTAAATACCCAATCAGATTAGTCCTTCTTTGTGTTTTTGTTTTTAAGTCATGAAATTAGAGAGAAGAACCTCTGTTTTGTAGGGGCTGCCACCAATTCATTTCAGATGTGGCCCGTCTTTATTTTAAGGCTTGAAAAGCTAGATTGTCACCATTCTTCTCTTTAAAAACTTTTTTTTTTTTTTTTGCAAATTACTGGAAACATCTTGCTTTGCCAGATGAGAATTCCAGTCTTTTCAATACAGATATGATGAAGATGATCATGAAGCACATTTGCAAAATGATTTTCTTTTTAGTGGTTTTCATTAACTTGTTTTTCCACATCAATGTTCTTCATATTTCTTGTCTTTGACCAAGTATCCCTAATTGAAACAAATGGAACATAACTTTGAATAAAAGTAATTTAAATTTGCATAAGGGTTAGAGCCATTTTTGTAGCTAGTTGCCCTGGTTGGTCCCAGATCCAGGCATGAGACACAGGAAGTTTTAAGTCAGACACTCGAAAGCACAGTGTCCCCTGAGACATGGGACCTGGGGACAGGAGCTTTGTTTGCTTGGCTGAGCGTTATTGGTGATAAGTGCATTAATGGATGAAAATCACTTCAAGGTAGCATCATGATTTAATACTACATTTAAAAACAATGTTAACTGAGGGGTGCCTGTGTGGCTCAGTTGGTTCAGCGACTGACTCTTGGTTTTAGCTCAGTTCATGATCTCACGGGTTGTGGAAACCTGCTCCTCCCCCTACCCCCATGCTTGTGCCCACTCTCGCTAAAATAAACAAATAATTCTTAAAAAAAAACAATGCCAACCAATAAGTTAAATAAGTATGAGTGATGTTATGTGTCAGGTGGTGTTCTTGGGAGCTTTTTGGAAGGAACAAATATGAGCCTGACTCCCCAGTGCCTTGTCACACATTCCACACATGCAACTGTTGCCCAAGGACATGGCGATAACCCCGATGTGCAAATCACTGGAGTGGTGAGGAATGTTGGGGTGAGAAGCCAGGTTCACTTTGAATCACAGTCCAGCTGACTTTGGGTAAATAACTCCACCTCTCTGACTCTCCGTTTTCTCGTTTGTAAAATGGGCATAACACTAATCCCTCAGGATTTTACAAGAGTTCTCAGGATTGTGTACCCCTAAGGGTTTGCCACAATTGCCTAGCGTGGAGTAAATGCTCAGAAATGGTGGTTACCACACGGCTCTGCCTTCTGCTGCTGCTGCTAATATCACACATCCTAAATCCTGCCTCAACCTTAATTCCAAAGTCCATCAATCCTAGAAGGATTTATTTATTTCTTAACTAGTAGCGGTTCCTGACAGAACTCATGTGAAGCTACTTCTAGATCTTGTCCTACTTCGTGGGAATATTCATACTTAAACCTGAGGAAATAGTCCTGTGTTTATTCATGGGGTTTTGCCAGTCCCTGTTACAAATGTTATGTAATGTGCTGCATAGACAACCTGCTTTTGTATTGTTGTTGTTCTTAATTCCAAAGCAACAGCTGTGAAAAGCAAACAAAAAACTAAAACAGGCTTCAAGGCTTTTGAAAAGGGACTATAGTCTAGCTTTACACCTAGCTTTACACTTTTCTTGGTGCTAAGCCAAGGCTATTGTGTATGTTTTCCATCACTAACTATGGAATGCTCCAACTAAGATGTATGTGTCACTTGCTTAAGGTATAATTCCTTATAAACAGATGATGTTAGTTGCCTATGCAATGGAGAGCAATTCTCTCTCCAGAAGTGTATTTTTATTAAAAGCTTGTTCTGCATAAATTTCATTTGTGATTTTGCATGCTGTGGTTGCTGAATAAACATTAAAAAATAAAGAATCTTAGCAGGGTTGTTATCTCCTTCTCATGTGTTGTTTATTGTGACATTTCTCATGTTCCGAAGTGTTTAGTGAGATAGACAAGAATTTTTGTTGTAGTTGGTACACTCACCCCAGCACAAATGTGGCAGAAAATAGTGCTGGGGAGAGAGGAGAAAGAGACAAAGAAAAAAAATTCAGAAGTGACTGTTCCTGAAATTCACATTTAGGCTGAAATAGAAGTATATGATTGCTCCATTTTTGCAGCTCCAAGCTACCTCAGTTCTGCTTGGAGGGGAAAAAAAAGTACATACGCTTGGCCATGTCAGCCTGCTTTATCCTGCTACTTTATTTCTCTATAAATGGCTACAACTACCAAGAGTTATTAGGAAAGAATCTTAAATAGAGAAACAATATGAACCCGGCTTCCATTCCTTCTTCTTTGTTATCTATTCCTTACAATTCCTCATTCAGTGATAGAAACAGTGATTGAATAAATGGATAAATGCCTCTTGCTTCAATTAACAAGTTGAGGTATATCTTGCTATTCAGCATATATTTTTAACCAGAATTCCTGGAGATACATAGGCTGCTTAAAGATTCCAGTCTTTTCTGTGTCACCATAAGTGCTGTATGGTGAGAAAACTCAGCCTTTGATGGGAAAACCAAGATAGGTTCAGATCCCAGGAGCCAGGCTCTCATCTCTATGGAGAAGATGATGTAGGTCATTACAGAAGCCAGACAGAATTAGACAATGATATCATAGGAAGGAAGGTCATTGGGGGAGCTCAATATAATTTCTGGACTATAAGCAAATCTAGTGGAGAAAGTCATGCAAAAATATAAAACACATCATACCACATTATAACAAATAACTTTCACGTCAGGGCTGTGAATTGGACTACCTCCTATGAAACTGAGTACCAGACACTTGATCAAATAGTGAAGCGTTATAGAAAGTTTTTCTACCTATTTTGTAGAATTCAAATCACTTCAGAAGGAATAACAGTTTTACGAATTTAACTTATATCCCTCCCAAGAAACTACAGATGAGTGAATTTAGCTACTTGTCGAACACCTGCAGAGTGTTATTTGTTTTTGTGTAGCCTGTTTTATGCTAATATTATCCCACATTGAGTTTTTAAACAGATGTGTGAAATTCATATATTAGTTGTAAGGGACATTAATTAATTAAACTTTGTGTAAGCTGGGAGTCAAAGTAGGATCTTACCCAAATGTAAGCAATAGATGCAGAATTTCCCCTGACTCTTTCCTATCTATGCCAGGCCAGGCATTTGCTTGAATATGTAACTGGCACTAGTTTAAACGATTGTCTAATCTAGTGATGCAGAGCGAGTCAAAGGTTTCATAGAAAGGTCGAGTATTAAAGCCGTTTAAGCTCCATTTCCATTTCTTAGTGACTATCACTGTGAGGTCAGTTTGATACACCTCAGAAAGATGATTCTAATATACAAAGTGTAGTTTGAAAAATAATTTCTACTGCTGTCTAAGCATATTTGGCCACACATTCAAAACTTCTCTAGTTGTCTAAAGAAGCAGCTTCCCATCAGAGATCTGCATATTCCGCAGTGTCAATTAAGATAGATTTAGCACAGGGGCAGGAAGAGTGGTGGGTAGGAGGGATGACCTCCATCGGCTGGATCTCTGCTGGAAGTGAGCGCAAGCTTGCTGGGAGATGCCTTTGCAGAGTTCAGCTCCAGAGGGGGTCATTGAAGTATGGAGCCAATGGGACAAATGGAAAACCCTCGTCAGTCTCAGAATGGCACATCAAAAATTAAACCACAGTGCACGGACTATTCTGTGGAACAAATGTAACTTCAGGTCTAAGGTTCACCAGCGATTAACTTTGTGACTCTGAGCAAGTCACTTAATGGCTCCAACTTCCTTTCTACTTTGTATGTAAAACTGTTAACCTATTTTGTGTGGTTGTGGTTATTAAATGAGATAGGCCTATGCAATGTATAGCGCTTACTGTATTTTATTAAGGACTCTCCAGGATTGAATAGTATCCCTCAAAAGTTTGTGCTGCTACTATGGTCTAAATGTTTGTGTCTCCTCCCACCCAAGTTCATATGTTGAAGTCTTAGCCCACAAAGGCAAAGGTATTGAGAAGTGGGGCTTTTGGGAGGTGATTACGTCACTAGAATTAGTGCTCTTGGAGAAGAGATCCCACAGAACTGCTCACCCCTTCAGGTGAGGATACAGCTAGAAGTCTGAAGCCCACAAGAAAGTGCTTACTGGACCATGCTTGCACCCTGATCTTGGACTTTCAGCCTCCAGAAATGTAAAAAGTTTCCATTGTGTATAACGTTGTATACCCAGTCTGCAGTATGTGTTATAGCAGTTGGAACAGACTAAGACAGTGACCTTATTTGGCAAAGGAGTCTTTTCAGAAGTAATTAGTGAAGTTAAGGTGAGCTCATACCGGGTTAATTTGGATCCTACACCCAGTGACTGGCGTCATGATAAGAAGGCCATGCAAAGACACAGTGAGAGACATAGGGGGAAACCCATGTGAAGATGGACACACATTGGAACGATGTGTCAACAAACCAAAGAACTCCAAGAAATGCTAGCATCCACCTGAAGAGAGATGAAAGAAAGGAATCTTCCTGAGGAGTTCAAAGGGAGTGGAGCCCTGCTGATACCTTGATTTCAGATTTTGGGCCTCCAGAACCGTGAGAGAATATGCTTCTGTTGTTTTAAGCCTCCTCCCACCCCCAGTGTGTGGTCCTTTGTTATAGCAGCCCCTGAAAACTGATACATACACTTTTTGCCTCCCACATTTTTAACCTCAGAAAGCAAGACGTGTCTAGAAATAGGTCACATCTTACAATGGCTGTAAGGCACATCCATGACCCCCCCAAGGTGCCAACATTGAACGTGGCAGAGTGGTGTCAGCAATTTTTTTTTAAAGATTTTATTTATTTATTCAACAGAGAGAGAGAGAGAGATCACAAGTAGGCAGAGAGGCAGGCAGAGGGAGAAGGCTGAAGCAGGCTCCCTGGTGAGCAGAGAGCCCGATGTGGGGCTTGATCCCAGGACCCTAAGATCATGACCTGAGCCGAAGGCAGAGGCTTTAACCCACTGAGCCACCCAGTCGCCCCATGGTGTCAGCAATTTTGATGAGACTCTCATGGGCCCATTTTTAAAACTGTGGAAAAGAAAGTACGTGGGAAAGGTAGGAGAAAAGGTAAATGTGACATATTCTGAGCATCCCCAGAGCTGGAGTCACAATTAGCCTTAACTCTAAATGATTGCCTGCATTGGGTGCTGAGCACCACTGAAGTTTAGTTCTCTTAAGCATTCCCCAAATAGAAACATTCTATTACTAATGCTCTTGGTTGCACCAAGGACCATCTTGTATAGTAAAACACTGAGTTGTGAGTCTTAGCCCCAAAGTGATTTGAGGCGGTATAATCTTAACACCCTAACATGCGGAAGGTTTAGGAAGAGTTGCAAGAATTTATTTCAATTGAGTTTTCATTTTAAATATGTATAGTCATGCTGTATGATCAGAATCCATTTCTGAATAAGTCTGAAAAAGTTATCTCAATACATATAGACTAAAAATTTTAAGCAATGAATATACTGTGTTGTGGCTTCATTGGCAGTGGTTTATTTACTTATTACCGTAGCACATAGGATGATTTTCCTTACAGCCGTCAGTGGCTAAGATTCAATGCTATAGCATTATTAGTACTCTAGCTCAAATGATTCAGACATATTTGTTTTTTTAATTGTGCTAAAATATACATAACATAAAATGTACTATCTTAATCATTTTTTAAAGAGTTTGTTTTTATTTATTTATTTGAGAGAGAGAGAGAGACGAGGCGGGGAGGAGAGGGAGAGAAAGAAACAGACTCCCCGCTGAGCAGGGATCCTGATGCTGGGCTTGACCCCAGAACCCTCATCTCAGGACCTGAGCTGAAGGCAGATGCTTAACTGATTGAGCCACTAAGGCACCGTCCCACTTACTTAATCATGTTTAAGTGTACAGTTCCATGGTATTAAATGCTTTCATAATGTGCATCCATCACCACTATCCATCTCCAGAACTCTTTTTTTCTTGTGAGACTGAAACTCTATACCCATTTAACAAGTGATCCCCACTCTATCCCCCTCCCCAGCCCCTGGCAACGATTCTCCTTTGTGTCTCTAAGATTTTGACTATTCTAAGTACCCCCTAAAAATAGATTCAAACAGCATTTGTCTTTTGTAGCTGGCTTCATTTTCCTACCAAAATTCACTCTCACAGGCTGAATTTTAAAAGTCACATTTTAAAAGTTCAAGAATCAAACCTCTCTCCTTAATGTAGTCCTGTGAAAAGTTTCTTTGAAAAATCGTATTGGTTGAGCAATGGTTTCAAAGGCCAAGGTTATACCTGATGCAACACAAGCCAAGAATATCTTTTGGATAATTATTCTCCAGCACTGTCATTTCAGTGAGGGAAGTGTCAGATTCTGAATAATATTTTCTGAATGCACCCCATTAGATTGTAATGCCTTTCGTGAGCGAAGCTCAACAGGGCCATTTGAGAACTTATTGGCAATGTTTCCCTTTACTGTATCTTTCCTTTTGTATATAAAGAAAAGGGTTATAAGGACATGACTATGAGGTAAGTGGAATGGAGATACACATATATTAGTCTGCTTTACCGCTTTAAAGAAAGCATAAAATCTCAGAAAATCATTGTGTGCACATTTTCTGCATTTCAAACCCATACGTTAGCCTCATAACATTGACGAGGTAATATAAATTGTTTATGACATAGTTAAATGTAAGATGGCATATATTTAAGAAAACACGTATTAATAATTTTTAAAACTTACCTCATTAAGTAGAAACTCTTTTCCTTCTCACCTAGTGCAAAATTACAGAATTTTAAAGCTAGAGGGAACCTTAGATTGTCAAGCTCATAGTGTGTTTTAGGGCCTAACCTAATAGTTTGGATCTCAAACTATTTATCTTTATTTCTGGCATTTGGGGAACTCTAAAAAGAAACAGTATTCCTGTCTATGTTACTTATCTTTATTCTTACAGTGCATGGTATCCAATCAGTGTTTTGTTTTGTTTTTATGTTTTTTTTTTTTTGAGAAGGAAAGCAGGGAGAGGGGCCGAAGGAGAACAACAGAGAGAATCTTAAGCAGGCCAGACACAGGGCTGAATCTCACAATCTCATGAGAACATGACCTGAGCAGAAATCAAGAGTCAGATGCTTCACCAACTGAGCCACCCCAAATCAGTGATTTTTGAGTCCGCCATCTCAAGTCAAATATCTGCAGAAGCCAGGGAGGTGACAGCATGAATACGAGGAGATGTCGGAGGAATTCTGAGGAGTGCATGCCTTCCTCAAAGGGGTGGAGGCCAGACTTCAGCCCCAGGTGCTTTGGGGGGGCCACTAAATCAGTCCCATTCTGGCTGCTTCTTTCCTTTTCAAGAGAAGTCAAGAACTTAGATCTTTAATGTGAACTCCTACAACTGAAATTGAGAATTATAGAGTTTAAAACTCTATATGGGATAAGCAAAATATTTATTTAAGATACTTGTTTTCAATTTCTGCTCTTGTTTTTTATACCCTGAAATGTGAAGTTTCTCTTGAAATAGTGGTCAGGTCCTTTATACAGACTGACGAGAGACAGATGGGCTAGTACCCCCAGTAAATTGACCGTGGTAAAGTTTCTCGTGATGGTTTGGAAACCCCAGAAATATGAACAGAAATGAAAGCATGGCGGCTTACACTTACTAGCTTAAGCGACAGGCATCTAAAGCAGTTTTCCTTCCTTTGCTGCCTGTGTACAGGTTTATATTTCTGCTGTCCAGTTGTAGAGACAAAATGTTACTCATTTTTAGTTGTTAATATGAAAATTGCAACATATTGAGTTTCTATTTAATAAGTAGTGATTCCATATCTGCCCTGCAAAGGGTACCATAACTGGATTCTAGAGATAGAGTTATGAGTAAGACATGCTTCTTCTCTCAATCTGTTCAACATTTTCTCTGTGGCAAATATATCTCCTCACGGCTTCTTCTCTTGGACATATTCTTTCTTACTCCTAATCACTTAGTGTCTGGCGCTTACGTTATAATGATGGCAACATGCATTTTTTTGTGTAGATGCTGATGTTTGTGTGTGTGTGTGTAGATGCTGCCTTAAGCACTGTGTGTCTTAATTGCAGGCATTCTTCACAACAACCCTAAGAAGTAAGGTTTCTACTTTCTAATAGTGGTGTGCACCATTCACATTTCACAGATCAGGAACCCGTGGCATGAAAGTAAATAATTACCCCCTGGATGTATAGATTTCTGCCCAGGACTGTCTGATTCTACTGCCTATACTCTTCCTTATCTCCTTATCTCCATGCATACTATCTACCTGCCAGGGGAAGACTGGTGTACCAGTTCGGTTTACCAATACCTCCTTTCCCTGGACTTACAGAACATCTGGAATAATGTGGGCACTTTGCACTGAAACTAATGGAAAGAATCATGATTTATATGTTCTCATTCAAAGAGAGGTTTTAAGTTCCTACAGTTAAAAATTCCAGAAAAACTGCTTGCATGGAACTTGAAAAATTTTTGCTTTGTTGATAGCATATGATGAGAGAGCTAAGAAAAGAGGAGTATCTTATAGAACTCATAACTGTTGGAGAAAGATAAAAAATATAATTAAAATTCATGAAAATTTGGAAAGTTCTGAATAACAGCTATCAAGGAATTTCACTTCCTGTCACTGCCACTCACTCTGAGTTCACCAAACAGAGTAAGGCCTTGATATCAATATATTGACAAATCACCGGATCACTCTACTGGCATTTTTAAAAAACATGATTTTGTTTCATGTTAAGGATTATCATTATGTCAGTGGACAGGGGACCCATCATGTTAGTTCCTAGTTCAATGAATGATACCACAGATCTCTAAGCCTAGAAATCAAATGCCTACTTGTATTCTGAAAGCCTTTCTCTCCTTTACCACTCTTTTGCAATTTATCAATAAATCGGTCAATCCTATAATCTAGAGAAACTCTTTTTTTTTTAAGATTTTATTTATTTATTTGAGAGAGAGAATGAGAGAGAGAGCATGAGAGGGGAGAGGTCAGAGGGAGAAGCAGACTCCCTGCTGAGCTGGGAGCTGGATGTGGGACTTGATCCCAGGACTCCAGGATCATGACCTGAGCTGAAGAAAGCCGCTTAACAAACTGAGCCACCCAGGCACCCCTAGAACAACTCTTGAAGCACCTCATTTCTCTCCCTACTATGACATAGGTGTTCGATGAATGTTTGTTGTAATTCATTATTACCGTTGTTATTTTTCAGTCACCAAATTAGTGTCACCATTGCAAAGACTTCCTAAACATTTTTAGAAGACTTTATTTATTTATTTATTTATTTTTTCACTTACTTACTTACTTACTTACTTACCTTATTTGAGAGAGAGAGAGATAGAGAGAGAGAGCATGAACACAAATGGGGTGTGGGGAAGCTGAGGGAGAAGCAGGCTCCTTGCTGAGCAAGGAGTAGATCGTGACCTGAGCTAAAGGCTGACTGAGCCACTCAGGTGCCCCCTAAACACTTTTTTGTGTGTATCAGAGCTCATATCCCACCATCCAAATTATATTTTTTCCTTATAGCTAGATGGCCTTTTTAAAATACAAATCTGATGATGTCATCTTCCTTTTCAAACCCTCACATGGTGTAGGTGCCACACTATAATCTCACACCAACCTCTCTGCACCCAAGGCACACTGACTTACCTTTGGTTTTATGAATGAGCCTTCCTTCTCTATCTCAGGGCCTTTGTATAGGCTGATCTGTCTGATTTGTATGCTCAGCCCTTGTCTCTTGTCCTCTTATTTACTCCTATGCATCCTTATATCTCTTCCCTTGGAAACCTTGCTAAGAGATCCTGCATAAAATGCATTCCTCCCTATTACAATGCACTCTCTCTTAGCACCATTAGTCTCCTGTTGAAATACTGATCATTATTTTAATTTCACATGTATTTATGTGAATCTTTGATTAGTGTTTCCTTCTTTCTAGACTATAAGGTCTCTGAGGAAAGGGACAATTTACATTCAATATATATCTTCTGCATTACTGAATAATGCTATTTGAAAATATCAGGTTTGATAACTAATAAAAAGATATTACAGGGTAATATGTTCACAGAAATTACTCAAAAGAGCACATTCTCTTCAGCCTGAAGGTTTATGGTTTTCAGTCTCTATATCTTGCAAGTACTGTTCTAATGTGTGTATTTTAAATAATGTTTGCATATTTGGGGTATTTAGGAGAAATGGAGCCTAACTATGAAATACCCATAGGCAGAACTAACAGTGTCTGTAGAGTATGCTATTTGATTATCCTTAATCCTGGTAAGAAAGTAGACTAGCGTTGTCCATTCAAAAAAAGAGTGAATTGTGACATATGTATCCCCAGGCAAATGAATGCATTATTCACATGTTCACAAGTCCATGTAAAGCAAAGTAAGCCTAATGAAGATTTATATCAGGATCTACTTCTTGACTTTAAAATTTATTATTACTTGGACTTATCATGTAAGGGAAGTGGTGGAAACCCCATCCTCTCTGTTATCAAGGCTCTAAACAACAGATCAGAAAGCTCTCTAGGGACCCATCTTTTATGGACTTGGTGGGGTGGTGGTCATGGATTTGATGATACAGTTGGTCATCTATCTTTTCGATTTTTCTAAGTGGGCATAAGAAGAGAATGTGACCAATGGGAAAGCTTTAATCATTACTGAGTCTTCTTGTTAAGTAAATACAGTAAGCTCTGGAAAGGGATTAGTATCCTATGTTAACCTTGGTCTTTTACATGGATCGATTTGAAACCTCTGGCTCCCCCAGCAGATGTCCCTCTACCATGAACTCGTAAACCCAATAAACATTCTTCTGCTGGGGTCTTGGCCATGTGCTCTCCTCCGTGCTAAATCTTAGTCATCTGGCACCTTCAGGGACTAGCAGAGTGCCTGTCACAAAGAAGCCATCGGACATTTATTTGTTGGTGACAAGAATGAATGGATGGATGGATGGATGGATGGATGGACGAATGATGGAACTTGGCTTCATTCCTGGGAATTATATCAACTCACCACCAACCTTGAAAAAAGAATCCCAAATTTTGATACAACAGTCGGCTCTTTTCACTTGTTCTTTGCACCTGTTTTTTTCTGACCTTGATTTCCTGTTGTGTCTGCTTCTCTTTCTTTTTCATGCTCTCTCTCTCTCTCTCTCAAAGTTTCCTGTCCTTAAAGGTGAGTCTCAGTGGACTTTATGACATCAAAACTTTATTCTGACCTACAAAATCCATCTGGCTTTCTGTATTCTACTTTTAAAAACCTTTGACATAGGTTGTATTACTAAGTATTGCCATGTAGGTTTTCCAATTTAGGAATCAGTGGAAAGGAGATAACTTTTAATTATCTTTGAACTGGTCAGCTTAACAGTTAAACCTGGTACTCAGAGGCTGTAATACAGAAAATCCATTTTTGGTTTGTTTTTGAAAAGCCAGCCATCCATTCTCTGAGCCAGTATAAAACCTCTTTTATCTGATAGTTTCTTTTCAACTTTAGTAATGTATGAAGATTGGGCTCTTCAGAGATGGACCACAAATGGAATTTTAGGGGCTCTAAGACATTCATGTGAATATTTGTGATAATACATTGCAGCTGTTACCTGTAACAGCGATATAATTTGTTCTTTCTGAATATGATAGTTGGGATGCTTTCACTTTCTTATAAAATAATTGTTTTAAGATTATCTCCTTAATGTGACATATAAAGCATATTTCACATATGTCTCTTTAAATAATAAATATCAAAATTAATAATTAAAATGTTTATATTTAAGATACATAATTTAATAATAAACATGAGCCTAATTTACTCAGTCATAGGTTTACCTAAAGTCCCACGCTGAATGGTAAAACATCAGGTCTTTCTAACCTTAAAGACCACATTACGTGCCAAGACCTCGTCTTAACAAGTTTAAAGGTGACATTACAATTTCACATTTAAATTTTGAAAAATTATTTTTATTACTGGATTGTGGATAGAGTGGTTGAGACATTTCAGCAAACTTCAAATGATTTTAAGAAAAGTTTCAGTGGTACCTAATATGCTCTGAGTTGTGAAACTTCTTTCATATACATTTGATTTTGTAAATTGCTTTCATTTAAGAAAAGAAGAAAAAAAATGATATTTCTAAAAAAAAAAAAAGAATGCCTGTCTGGTAAATACCTACAGTTTTGCTGTCAGAAAAGCTCAGTAGGATAGAGCCCTATACCCACCACTAATGAGCACTCAGATCTCACCACTGGGATGTAGACCCAGCTCCCAGAGGAGCTACAAAAGTAAGCACTCCTCTGAAATATTCACTTGGGGCATAGCCCACATGACATCTCTGTGAAGAGGAAGCTGTACTGATTTCTTTTTTTTTTTTTTAAAGATTTTATTTATTTATTTGACAGAAAGAGAGAGATCACAAGTAGGCAGAGAGGCAGGCAGAGAAAGAGGGGGAAGCAGGCTCCCTGCCGAGCAGAGAGCCTGATGCAGGGCTCGATTCCAGGACCATGAGATCATGACCTGGGCCGAAGGCAGAGGTTTTAACCCACTGAGCCACCCAGGTGCCCCTGTACTGATTTCTTTTTGGAAAACATCCTGTTTAGGGGCTTTTTCCCTCAAGTTCAAAGAGAAGAGAAATGTGGTGCCATAATTTCCTCTTACATACACAGTAAGTGTGTCTTTTCTTTTTTTTTTTTAAAGATTTTATTTACTTGAGAGGGAGGGAGGAGCAGAGGTGGAGGGGAAATCTCAGGCAGACTCTGCACTGAGCACAGATCCTGACAGGGAGCTTGATCTCCTGACCCTTACATCAGGGTCTGAGCTGAAATCAGATGCTCAATGGACAGAGCCACCCAGGTGCTTGTTTTGTTTTTGTTTTTATTTTTTAGGCCTTTGTATATGAAGCTTTCCCTTTTCAGCCCTTGTGTGCATAATTAGAAACTAATGGAGCAGATACCTTCCTATGAGAGGTAATTTTGTAATTTCGGATACCCTCAGAGGAAACTGCTTTTGCCTGGAACCTCTCTGCTGCTTCACCTGCTTGTAATATCCAAAGGTCTTTAACAGGTAACTAAGTCTCTCTCTCCACCCTTGCCAATAAAACAAAAATATCCAATGGGAGAGAAAGATACGGAGTCGTGTGTCTGTAAGACATACAGGGCTGGTATCAGATCTCTGGCACAAGTTCTGACTGGGGTTTAGGAAGGAGATGGCCCTTTTGGTGCTTTAGAGCAACACCGAATGAGACTTGATGTGGTTCCATCCTCCCTGGGGAGAGGCATGATGGGAAGGGAGCAGGTGGACCCACTCTACTGCCCAGCACAGGCTTGGCCAAATGAAACAGTACCTTCTTCCTCCAGTGTGGTTTGCTCTCCCTGCCTCCTGCCTTTACTTATGCCTTCTCCTCAGTACCCACCAAATTTTCACTCGTCTTTCAAAACCACCCTCTCCTTCACAAGTTTCCCCTCAAGCTAACTTACTTTGTTTTCACATTTCTTAGGATGGATACTTACCATTTAAGGTATTTTATTTTAGTCATTTCTTAGTGTGATTGTTTTATTTTTCCTGGCTAGATTGTCATACCCTTGGGAAAAGGATTGTGTTTCATTTGTTCATTTATTTTTTTATCTGACATAGTATGTAGTTCTGTGTACTTCCTTCAACAGGCCTTCACATTTTATTACGTTTAATTGGCTCCTCCTGTTAATGCAAACATATTAATTTTCCCGGATGTATTGAGAAAATTTTAAGATCATTATTAAGAGTCAGTTATACATTGAAATCAGGTGGCTTTGAATCTTAGTTTGATGATATATCAAAAAATGATGCCTGAACAATCTAAGCAGACTTAACTAAAGGTACACTGAAAATGTAGACGTCTTTCCAGTTCTAATAAATATTTCTTTTTCAATGTCAAGGGAAGTATTGGCAAAAGAAAGCTTAATTTATGATAGCTACCAAGATGCATCTTAAATTCCACTTGGAATCAGTTGACATTTTCAATATTATATTTCTAATCCACTTTCTCAGCTCCCAGTCAATTCAACACTAAGTGTCTCTGCAAAGGGCTCTGAATTTTTGTAGAGGGTACATTCTGGGGACCTTGGATTATCTGCCCATCTTTATAATTTCCTATAAACTCCATGGTAGTAAATCTAAATGCTATCAGCTAGTTTGTTATGAAGAGTGGATAGGACCCAATGATATTGAGCACAGCCACCATGAAGTTGTGTGGGATCATTCATTGGCTAAGTGAACCACTGACATCATCTTTTGGACCCCATCAAAACAGCATATTATTATGGGCCATAGTCTCTTGGGATAACTCATAGATAAATGAAATAACACATTTTAAGTTCATGGATGCCCAGAGTTTACCATTTTAGCCTATACCGTGCACAGGATATTGTGAAACAGGTCATAGAAAGGTGAGTATAATACCAACTTTCTCCTGAACACAAATAGCATTGGTTAAAACACTGGGAGGAAGGTGTTCTGAGGAAAACCAGTTGCCTTTATCTGGCAATATAGTGGAAGTCTTCATGAAAAGGAAAGAATTTGTGTGGGGTCATCAGGGATGGGCAGAGGATAAAATTGTGGGTCAGGAGTGGATCTAAGATGGAGGGAAGAGTTGAGAAGGAAAATCAAGTTTGGGTGCTTTTCCAATTCCTGTAATGAGTTTTGCTCAGAGCCCCATCATTCTAAGTCTACCAACCTTGTAAGTCTCTCATCCTTTTCTGAGTTCAGTGTCTCCAGAAGTCCTCTCAGAATTTGTTTGAACTCCCTGCCTAATCCATGTAGCTATGAGACAATGTCTTCTCAAGGCTTTTCACCCCCAAATGCATTCTGCTGTGGGCAGATTGATGTCCCATCACTCTGAGACTCCCCTGGTCTTTCCTTACTGAATTTAGAATTACTTAGTGCTCCTATTCCTATTGTGATACAGTACACATTTATATGTATCAGTGGTTAATCTCAAGTTATTTATTTTGACAGGGGATTTTTGTACATAACACCAATAAGAAAATTGTAATACAAGTTTAAATAATAATAGACTTTAAAAAACACTTTATCGAGCCTCCAAGACCAGGAGAACTATAATCTGAGCCTCAAGGCTGAGGGCCGGGATGGAGCCCTTGAAGGGGACATTGCTTCTGGGCTCTGTCCTTTTTAAAAAGCAGAACAAAACAAAACCCCACTTGATTGCAGTATGAATGACATGTAAAAAGATGTACATATTTAACGTATGAAACTCGATGGGTTGGGGGATGAGTATATACCAGTGAAATCATCACCACCATGAAGGCCATAAACATATTCATCACCACCCCAAGTTTTCTCCCATTCCTATTATTACTATTATTATCATTATATTGTGATAAAAACACTTAAGAGCTGCTCACTTAGCAAATTTTAAGTATGCAATACAGCATTGTATTTTACATAATTCATAATTATGTAAATTATGTATGGTTATATATTTATGTATATTATAATATTATAATATATAACTAATTATATGAATAATTTATATGATTTTGTATAATAATAATTATACATAAAATAATCACATAATATTAATATAAAAATATAATATATAAATAATCATATATATTTTATAGTTATATTTTATAGTATATTAATTACATAAAATATTTGAATAATTATATAAAATACATGTTATATAAAAGTATTTTACATGTTAGATCTTTTTCTTTTCAGCTTTAAGAAGACTGCATTTCACAAAGCCTTAAATTATATATATTTTATTATTTTTTAAAAAAGATTTTATTTTCTTATTTGTCAGAGAGCAAGAGAGACTGCACAAGCAGGGGAGTGGGAGAAGCAGGCTCCCTGCCGAGCAAGAAGCCTGATGTGGGACTTGATCCTAGGACCCTGGGATCATGACCTGAGCCAAGGGCAGACATTTAACAGACTGAGCTATCCAGGCATCCCAGATTATACATATTTTAATTAGGAAAAAAGTTTTAGCTGAACCCAAAATGATTGTTTTTATCATTCATTTCTATGGAATCTATAAGAAGAGAAATAAAGAATAAGCAAAAACTTTTTTTTTTAAGATTTTATTTCATTATTTATTCGAGAGAGAGAGGAGCAGGAGGAAGAGCAGATGGAAAGGGAGATGCAGACTCCCCACTGAGCTCAGAGCCAACGCTGGATCCAGGGACCCTAAGATAATGACCTGAGTGGAAACCAAGAGTCAGGTGCTTTAGCTGACTGAGCCACCCAGGTACCCCAAAGCAAAAACTTTTTAAAACTTGTCAACACAATTTTGTTAAAAAAGGAAAAGTATATTCACCTCTGGCAAACCACTATACAGTTTGGGGAAATTAAAAATATAATTTCAATATGATAGCATAATACCACATTCATTTAAGATATCAGATATATTTTAAACTAATTTTTAACACTGATTTCAGTGACTCAAGTGTTTTCTCAGCTATCTTGCCATTTTGGTGTTGGATAATACAGAAGGTTTATTTAAGGAACAGTAGGAGGGAGAGTTTAAAGGAGTGAGACCATTTTAAACATATGATTGGATTTCTCTGCCTCAATCCCACACCAGCCAACCTGAGCTGCGTCCACTCCTCTTCTGCAGGTTAGGCTCAGTATCTTTTCTCCGGTAGGTTGACTTTGCGCACCGCCATATTCTAGGAGTTGAGGTCATGAGACAATAGTGAAGGCTCTGGAGTGATGATTTCCTCCACAAGACAACCAAAAAACAGAGTGGTAAATTCAGTTTTGTAATAGGAAGGAGCTCATTCCTTCTGCCCGTGTTTATTTTCCATTGATGGTCTATAGTCAAGGGAGTGTTGGGTCTTCACTATAATTCCTACTCTGCCTGACTCCAGATTGTTCTTGGCCCCAGCTGTAAGCGTGGGTACTGTGTCAGTAAGAATCCAGCAGGCTCTGAAGGGTGACCTGCCACATCTGAACAACGGTAGCTTAGCTCTCCCTCGGGAAGCTGGGATCAGCATGACATACAGCTGTTCTCAGCACGTCAGTCCATTTATAGAGAATTATGGTTCTTTGTGGTTAGTCTACTTAAGTCCAAACTCAAAACATTTTCTCTTTAAATTCTAGGTCTCTAATTAGAAAGCAAATTCAGCTAGATTTTTACCTTCTTCTAACAATTACTTATTGTTAAAAATATTCTAATTTACTTTCTATTTTTCCTTCAGTTATTATGGGGGAGATAGAGGTTTTACATTATTGAACATTACATATTTGAGACATTTTACTTTTAAATAAGGAAAATAATTTCAGATCCTACAAAATTGGGTGACATTAAGTAGGTTCTATTTTTTAAACTGTGTTAGTAACATATAATGTATGCCACCGTTTAAGAGATATTTTCAGTGAATGCTAGTAAAAATTGGTTTTGCCTAAATTCTTTTTCTGGTTTACTTACAACAGAAGTAAAATCTCATATAGAAACCATATTGACATTTCAAAGCTTCTTCACCCGTGTTATTTACACTTTTTGGTTTATTGAGTTTTATTAAAACTAATCTTTTGATCTTTTGTTTAGCATCTTAGTTATTGGGCTGAAAAATATGTAACCTTCACATTCCATAATTAGCTGTTAACAAGATTTTGATACCCAGTGGAGCAGAGTGTACCTCTGGAAAAGAGATTTATTCAAGTTTAATGAATGATTTATAACTGTATTTCCTATTGGAAAAAGAAAGTTTTGCAACCCCCAAGCTTGGGAACATTATCTTTTTCTCAGAGCTAAGGTGATATTTATAAGGAAATTGAAGAATTACAATGAAAATACCAGAGGTTCTTGGAATATTTTCCATCTATGAATCTTGAAGGCATTACAAATACCAATTATAATTTCAGTGAATCATTGTCAATGTTTTTTTTATTTTTCCAATCATACCAAGTTGTGTCCTCTGAAGAAATCAGAATTAAACTGCTTGTTTTCTGAATTAGGAGAGGGAAAATCATATGAATAATATGAAAAATAAATAATCATTTTAATATATTTATAATTTGTTTTTGAATTCACTTTGTTTTTATAGGGAAAAGTATTTCCGATAGAAATGCAATAGATAGCTGTGACTATTATGTCACCAAATACACAAACGTACTTTATTATTTATGTGGCTAGTGGGGTTACTGGATTTAGGAAAAAAATATGAGGTACATAGATTTGAGTTTTAGAGAAATAGCAAGCTTTTTAGTATAGTGTGGTAGTTAATTTTTTATGTCACATGACTGGATCACGGGATGGTCAGGTTTCTGGTTAAACATAATTTCTGGGTGTGTCCATGAGGGTATTTCTGGGAGAGATGATTAGCATTTGAATTGGGAGATTGAGTCAAATGGATGGACCTCCCCAGTGTGGGAGAGTATCATCCAGTCTGGTGAGGGCCTGACTGGAATAGTGAGATAGAGGAAGGAGGAATCTCAGCTTCATTGTGTGAGATGGGACAGGGATCTTGCCTTTGGTGCTCTTGGTTCTCGACTGTCAGATCTGGACTGGGATCTGTACCATCAGCTCTCCGGTTCTCAGGCTTTTGAACGACACCACCTGCTTTCCTGTGTCTCCAGCTTGCAGACGGCAGATGGTGGGATTCCTCAGCCTCCATAATTGCATGATCCAGTTCCTTATAATAAATCTCTTTATATATCTGTTATATACCTTATAATAAACCTCTCTCTGTATATATCTCTCTCTCCTATTGGTTCTGTTTCTTTGGAGAACCCCGACTAATTCATATCAATCTATGTCTCTGATATTGCACGGAGTATACTTACTCTAAAATCATTGCTTGTTTTTGCACAACTTAAGGAAGAAATTTTGATATGCCTCCATTTAATTGGTCCCCACCGATCTTCCAGATTTTCGGGAGATGCACAATGAGGAAAGGAAGGTAAGGTGAGAGATAAACATTCAAGAATGATAAATATCCTTAAGAACACCCACTGGGTCTTAAGGAACCTGTTCCTGACTCTCTCTGACCTCTTCAGAGCAAGGATCATCATTCCACGCAGAAGCCAGAAATACTTCTCCCTCTTTAGTGAACTCATTAGAGATGATAGCAAGTAGCAGAAAAATAAGACAAACAAAAGAAACCTCGCTTCTCAGGTGTCTCCTCTATCCCTGCGTAGTGTAATCTTCAGAGCATTCACTGACATTCTACCATAAAATCACCATAAAATTCATTTTAACTTCAACAATGACGGAGTTAACCAGGAAAATTCTGTTCTTGTGGCAATACCCATTTCTAAGCATAAGATTAAAAGCCAAGTCTTTGACAGATGTTAGGGAAGTTACATTATTTGGACTTAAATGATTTCATCCTAATTTCAGGTTCCAGCTGCTAGTTATAGAATCTTTACAAGATTTAGGCACCTCAGCTCATTATAGCTCTGTACACCCACGATTTCCCCATGTATTATAAATGTTGCATTAATCAGAGGCCCAAAGGAGAAAAAGTGGATGTCAATTCTGGGAAGGAGCGAGGTACTATGGGTCAGTGTTAAATTTAACAACTCAATTTATTGGCAACTATTTTTAAAGCACTTTCTTAACTCTCTCCATTCTTTAAATTAATTTTTAACATGCAGGCATGTTCTAACTCTCATACCTTTTTTTTTCTTTGCAAATGTAGTGCATTTCTTCCCTCACCCTTATCTGTTTGATGTTTATATTAAGCTCGTTATATTAATGGATCAGGACTCTGAAGACAACAGTTGCTAATCTTTTTTTCTTCTACCATAAAAACTGTGAAAAAAAATACTTCGAAGTTGTTTTGTTTCTCCATGTCTATGAAATATGTTTTATCTTTCTGCTGTTAGTCCAGTTCTTTTTCTAGCATTCTAAGACGTGTCCATAGGAATAATTTTAGTTATAGAAATCGCTTGGACTTTTAAGGATTACATAGTTTTTTGAAAGTGTGTTGGGCAATTAACTGAAAGCACATCTAAACCTAGTGGTATTTGTCATTGTTATTTCCTATATTAAAAGCATAGCCCTTTGTTATTATTAAGGATCAATACGTATAATAATTAATATTGTTAAAATTTTAATCCTCTGTATTTGATCATGGAACTTTTTGGTCAAATGAAATGTTACAATAGAACCTAGACAAGGAATTCCTATAAAAGTGGATCCTCTCCAATTGAAGTGTCCTTATTTCTATAGTTTCTCTGTGGGAATTGCTGGGAAGATTTCAGGAACACCAAACTGTGTTTTGAAGTATGGCACCCTCTATAAATATTATAGGAAACAAGAGTGTTTATGAAGCCACAATTATGGAAGAAAACAAGAAATGGGAGTTGAATAACTCATTTGCTCTATTTCCTAAATTATCTCTCCTCCACAACACTCAAATAGACATTAGATATTTAATGGTGAAAAATCCCCAGAGTCCTCCACCTCACTCCAGACATGATGTTATTACAATGGTTTGAATATCTCCCTATCACAGACTGAGAGCTAGAGATGTGCACTCCGAAGCACCCTATCTGGTCCCAAATGCCCTAGCATGTCCTCTGGGACTGGCTGGCATAGACAATCCTGCAACTGTTGAGGGAGGCACCCAACATTTCAAGTGGCTAAGGCTCTATCTTGTCTTGAGGTGGGGGTTACCACTGCCATACAAATTCCGCCCAGGCACCAGGCTTCTTTGGTATCTTTCCCTCCAACGTGAGCTGCACATTGAGACTCGAGAGGCAAGGGCCTGGTGGCTGTTCTCTCTCTGCTCTAATTGATGTTTTACACAAATAGAAATTTAAAGCATTTGCTTATAAGGTAAAGTTATGAATGGCTCCCTACCCTATTTTGTCTTCTCTTCTGTCTCAAGTTTTTCAAATTTCTTCGCTAGTGTCTTCCCCACTCCTCCCAAACCAACAAAAGGCACGAAGTAACTCTACTTCTTTCCTCCAATTAAAAAAATGAATTACCTCTGTGAGTAATTTAAACCAGAGCCTAGGCATCGTTCTCTACAACTTCTTCCTTAAGAAGACGTGCATTTTTGGTCACCTATACTTCTAATAATATAGACCTCAAGTTTGATTAAATCTCACATTTGTTCATAAATTTAGAACTATAAACCTCTTTCACTTAAAACTATCTAGTTGATTTTTAATAACTCATGAGTATTTTCTTGACAAGCAGCCACAACTTATGGATTCATTCTAATTACATTTTCTTCGTCTACTTAGCTCACATGCAAACTTCAAACTCTGTTCTCCTGGAAAATGCTTCTAGCCCACGTTCTTCCATTTCAACACCTCAGTCTGATTTGGACCCTGTAGTTTGCTCTCACAAATCGTGCGTGCTTACCATCTTAAGCCGTAGGCCCTTGGACGTCAAGCCCAACCTCAGCTGACATTTTATCCTCAGTCCTTCGCATAGGACGTGGCACATGGCAGGTATAAAAGAGAAAGGTAAAAAAGAAAAAAAGAAAAAAGTCCTATACCTGCTATGTAGGTATACTATGTCAGACATTCATGATTCAGAGATAAGGATTGATGTCTGCCACATAATGGAATGCTAGTATATCTAAATAAATAATTATATATTTAATATTATTTTAAAGACATATATCAAATGTGATAAATTCATGGAGATGAAGGAACGAAGAGAGTATTTAACTCTGATAGCCTGAGGAAAAACTGCAGAGACATGAAATTTAAACTAAAACCTTGGGGGTAAAGTGTATCAAGGAGCAAGGGTTCAGGGCATATGCTCGGTATTTGGGACATTGTTAGAATTCATCAAACCTCAGACACCTTGTATTGTAAGCTACACAGTTAAAATTAAAACTTAATTTTAAGGGGTTCCTGGGTGGTACAGTAGGTTGCGTGACTGATTCTTGGTTTCGGCTCAAGTTGTGATCTCAGGGTCATGATCTCTGGGGTCTTGGGATCAAGCCCCATGCGAGGCTCCAAGTTCATTGTGGAGTTTGCTGGGGTTTTTCTCTCTCTTCCTCTCCATCTGTCCCTCCCCTTTGTATTCTATCTCTCAGATAAATACCTAAATCTTAAAACACATACACACACACACACACCCACACACACCCACACACTTTTAAAAATGTGTATTATGAAAGAATTTGTATGTAATGGTTATTTTTTGTAATTAAAATTTTATTCGAATCTGGCCTAGTATATGCCCAAATTAAATTATATAATTAAGTGGTTGAGTTAGGTTTATTATTTTGAGTTGAAATAAGTTCTATATTTGTGTTCACCAATGGAAGATTCAAGAAAAATTAAAGGTTATTTTTATTTATTTTTGGTTTTTTAGAGAGAGCAAACAAACATGCAAACACATGGAGTGTGGGAGGGGCAGAGGGAATGTGAAAGAAAGACTCTTAAGCAGGCTCCACACCCAGTGCAGAGCCTCACACTGGGGTTCAAACTCAGGCCCCCGAGATCCTGACCTGAGCCAATATCAAGAATTGGCTGCTGAACTGACTGAGCCACCCAGGCACCCCAAGGGTTCCTGTAACTCTAGGTTTAACTTAACAGATTGACAAACATTATTTATCAACTCATATATTATTTTAAATATTTCTAATTTATTTCATCAATTCTGAGACATTTTTTGTAGTTGAGACACATTTATCCCTGAAAACAGGATGTCTTTCAATCAATGGCATTCATAGTTTAATTGGCAGCTTTTTCCTTTTTTGGAGTTATGTTTGGTTCTCATATTCACATGAGTTATGTTCTCTATATGTCCCTATGAACACTGAGTTAGCAAATACTGAACTGACGTTCCTAGAGGAAATATAAGATTAGGTTCTTGTGCACCTCTGATCACCTTTTCATGAACAAACCAATCCATAACCTTGTTTTATTTGTATTTCTGTTTAGAGACACCATATTTAATATATATTGTTGATTCTTGAACATTGAACTCACAGACAATAGCCAACAACAGTCAATATGAGGTTTATCCCATATACTAAGTTTCTTCATCAGACATATAACAGTCTAGTGCTTAGAAACTCTAGCCAGCCATTGAAGACTATGCTTGGGAGCAATTTTATTTTATTTTTATTTTTTGGGGGAGCAATCTTAAACATAGAAATCACCAACAAAACCACAAAAATGCAAAAAAAAAAAAAAGTGGCACTAAATGGATTATAGAAAGTATGACAACCAAAACAAGAACACAGAATGTCATCTTCCCTGACCTCTGCTGGGCAGGCAATCAAAAACTTCCCTACTCTGTACATTCATGTGCCTGTGAATGACCCCAAACATGCCACAGGCATTGACTTTGGAGTTACAAACAAATTGTAGCAAATAGACAAATTTGCAAATAAGAAATCTGGGAATAACATGGAATGATATAAAATGAAGCATCACATCTTATAAACAACAAGATATAAAATGATGTTTCTTATAATGAAAGCTATTAGTTAATAGGTTTTATAACCAGATAGGCTTTGGAGTTAGCCCAGATAAAATAGTTAAAGAGGAATTAAAATATATCAAAATTAAAAACGCAATTGTTGAGGTGCCTGGGTGGCTCAGTTTTTTGGGCATCTGACTGTTGATTTTGGCTCAGGTCATGATCTCCAGGGTCTGGGATCAAGCCCCATGTTGGGCTCCATGCTTAGTGTGGAGTCTGTTTGGAATTCCCTCTCTTCCTATCCCTCTGCCCTTCCTGCCCCCGCTCATGCTCTCTCTCTCTAAAATAAATAAATAAGATATTTGGAAAAAAAAAACCTACATTGTTGGAAAATGCTCCATTTTAAAGGTTTTCAAATAGGACCAAAAATTTTTCAAAAATTCTTGAAAAATAATTGCTAAAATCAGCTAAACTTACACATAGAATACAATTTACAAACTGGACTTAAAAACTTGATAAGGAACTAATAATTCAAATTGGTAACTTTAATAAATCAAACATTAATTTTTTAAAACAGAAACATCTGACTAGTCTTTCCTGTTTGTAAAAGGCACCCTTAAATTCACTATAAATGATGAAAAACAATCTAGAAGGAGAGTAGAGTAAGAACAAAGGCAAAGGGAAGTGAAATAGCCTGACATCTTTTAGAGACTAGGGTGCAGAGTATATCTGGGGCATAGTAGATAAGTTTGAGAGGGAGACAGAAGCCAGAGTAAGATGGTTATAGTGTGAGAGGAAAAGATGGGATTTCAGGTAGGCACTCTTGACCAGGGCTCTGGGCACTCTATGCAATAGATGTGACCAACCCAGAGAGAAATGATTCACTAACAGTAGCAATTCCCAGATTTCTAGAATTTGAAGACAGTCTTAATCCCTACAAAAGGATCAGTTTTAGATAGAAAGAGAAATCCTGGGGGAGATTTTGTCTTTGGAGAAAGCTATGCTTTGAGACTCCTGGAGTGGAAGTGCCTGCCTCCCACCCAGGTCCCAAGATATTTGGGTTGGTAAGTGGACTTGCTGAAAGAGTGAGGAAGAGCTATGGCTATAATGGGACCAAACTGTTCTGCCAAAATGTGTCAAGGAAAAAAGGATTCATGACCCTTTCCCTTGGATGAGAGTTGAGACATACTGGTCATGTGAGTGACCTGGACTTTCGTCTTAGAATCTTTCAACTTCTTCCTGAAAGAATTGCCTGGGAGTCCAGTGGAGAGAGTTTGTTTGGAGCAGAACTCTGCAAAAACAAAGAACAAAAACCAAAAAAAAAAAAAAACCCCAGAAAACAGAAAGCAGATAAACCAACAAGATTCCCAGGGGCTACGGGGGAGGAAATGGAGGAATAGAATATACCTTCTATGGAACAAGTATTGTGGCTGGATGGACCCAGCAGGGAGTTTTCCAAGGAATCTAAGGTCACGCTGTAAGAGAAGGAATGAGCTCTGACAAATACGTCATGCTCACATAGTACAAAACCATCTTACTAAATCCCAGGGAAGAAATAATGTAGTCAGACAGTGCTGGGTTTATTAATTTGCTCTAGGAAGGGAAACCTTATACCATGAGGAGCTGTGGGGTCAATGAGTATAAGAGGATGTAGGACGTGCTTGTGATGGGGTTTGGCTTGAATGGGTGGCTTTGGGAAGGTCTTAAGAAAGCGAGATCTTATACTGGGTTGCAAACTATCAGTAAGCAAAAAATAGTTTGATGACGGGCCTCTTAGTACCTTTTATAAAGGGTATAGGAGTAATAAAGTGAAATAGAGTAGTCATTGATAAAGAACCGATGGTTCCTGATGGTAGCCAGGCAAGACAAATGTTTGGTTCTTTGTGTGGTTTTCTAGTGCTCTTGTTTGTGTCTCCTCCCATCATAGTCAAGGAGTCACCTTTTCCAATATTGATATTGAATGAAATTGTTTATGTCCAGTACCAAGTTTATGCCAGGCCAGCTATGTGGGAGTTCTCAGCTACTAGGAGAATTATTTTGTTTTCTTTTATTTTACTTTGTTTCATTCTGATTTACTTGTAAGAATCAAATAAAAATGTGCTACTCCATCTTCCTCTTTTTTCATCACATTACCCCACTAAGGAGGGGGTCATTTATAATTTTAGATGTGGGTTGGGTGGCAAATGCGGAAGAACGTGTATATGGCGGGAGAAGTCCGTGAGACTCCCTGTCCTGAAGAAGGCAAGTGACATGAACCTGTAGGCAGGTGACAAATCTACAGTTGACTGACATCTGACATGTTGCCTTTGGATGAGAATTTAAGGAGCGGTTTATGTTTTTCACTGGATAGTCTAAATCTTGACTTAACTTGCAACTTAGAGTGACTATAGACTGTTATATTAACCATGTATAACCAGGACTATTATGACCTGCTTGGATTTCCATCTGGAAGCAGTGAAAATTAGCCATGTGAAGATAGCTGAAGAATGTGGGAGACAAGAGTAAATTTTCACTTTGAAAACATCCTGAGAATCAGGAATGGTCAATGCTCCATGTATTTTCTTTTCTCTGGTTTCTCCTCCCCTGGTCTCACACTTAACCAGGCACAGGCATATAGGCTTAACATTGTCAAGGCATAAACTTCTAATCCAATATAGCCAAGTCTTGAGTCTTTCCAGTGCCTTAGTTTTCCTCCCTAATAAAGTAGGCTTGATATCCATAGTATATAACAGAAACTCAATATACATTGAATGAATGAAATTGTTCAAGCACAAAGAGACACTGTAATTAAATAGTCTTGTACAATCATCCTATTCAGAGTCCAGCCAAAAGCCCTTTATGTGATTCTCTTTGGTTAATTGTGTAAAATATTTCATAGAAAGGATTTCTTTTGCTGTAGCTTTTAAAAGTTTTTAAAGGTTTATGGAGGTAAACTTCAAATCATTAAAACCCATCTGTTATAAATACAGAGTCCAATGCATTTTGACAAACACATACAGACATAACCCATAACCCTTCACCTCGAAAAATTCCCTCGTGTCCCTGTGTAATAAATCCCCTCCCCCGACACCCAGCTGCTGACGACACTCAACTAATTTTTATCCCTGGAGTTTTGTCTTTTCTAGATGACATACAAAGGGAATCATTTGGTAGTTATCCTTTTATGTCTGGCTTTTTTCACTAAGATAGTAGTTTGAGATCCATTCTTTCTGTCACATATCACAGTGGTTTTTCTTTTTTTATGCTAGATAGTTTTCCACTGCACAGATCTGTCACTTGCTGGGCACTGGGGTTGTTTCTAGTTTAGGGCTGTTAGGAACATGTTATAATGTTATAAATGTTCAGTCTTGTGTAGATAGATGTTTTAATGTCTCTTGAGTGAATATATAAGAGCTGGTTTGCTAGGTCAATGCTTGGTAAGTGTATAAAACACTGCTGAGTGGTTTTCCAAAGTCAATGTGTCATTTTGGTTTCCCATAAGCAATGACCTTGAATTCCAGGAGATGCCTCAACTAACTTCCTCTGTACCTGGTACTCTTGTTGTCCTTGTTTTTAGTATCTCTTAACCAATCTTTTAATTACTGACATCCCACTGTATTTTTATTTTGCTATTTTAATTTGAATTTCTCGGATGATGGTTGATATTTAGCATATTTTCATATGCTTTTTTTACTATTCATATCCCTTTTTTGATAAAGTGTTTAAGTTTTGACCCATTTTTTTAAAGATTTTATTTATTTATTTGACAGAGAGAGAGAGATCACAAGTGGGCAGAGAGGCAGGCAGAGAGAGAAGGGGAAGCAGGCTCCCCACTGAGTAGAGAACCCGATGCGATGCGGGACTCAATCTCAGGACCTGAGATCATGACCCGAGCCAAAGGCAGAGGCTTTAACCCACTGAACCACCCAGGCGCCCCTGACCCATTTTTTTTTTTAAATTGAGTTTTGTCTCTTCTCATTATTGAGATGTAAGTGTTCCTTCTATGTCATCAATGTATATGGCAAATACTTTCTCTGAGTGTGTAGAATGTCTTCATTTTTGTAAGCATTTTTTTTTAAATAGAAGATTTAATGTTAGGGGAGTATCATTTATCAATATTTAAAATATAAGTGCTTCTTGCATTCTAAGAAAACTTTTTGTCTAACTCAAGATTACAAAGATTTTTCCCTTTGGTTTTCTCTGCATTTAAGTCTATGATCACTTCAAGCTTATGTATAATGCTTATTTTTTTTTCTCTTTCTTATGATACTTTGTTTAATTTGCTCTTATTCTCATTTCCTAGGACAGAAGCTTAGTTCATTGATCTATTTCTCTCTTCCTAACATTAGTGTTTAATGCTATTCATTTCCATCCAAACACTGCTTTTAGCTGTACCCCACCAATGTTGATGTGATATGTTTTAATTTCTGTTGAATTAAAAATGGTTTCTAATTACTTAGTGCTTGAGTCATGGTAGGACAGGAAGGGTTTTTTATTCTTTTGTTCTAGCCGCAATATTAGGAGGATCCTAGGAGTCTGGACCTCAAAAGTGGGGCTTTCTTAGCATTTTTGCTTCTGCTTTGTTATAGGTTGAATTGCCTCCCATTTTCAAATTCAAATGTTGAAGCCCTTACCTCCTTTACCTCAAAATCTGATTTTTTTTGGAAGTAGGGTCAGTGCGGATGTATTTAGTGAAGACCTAGCCATTAGGGTGGGCTCTAATTCAATGGAACTTATGTCCTTATAAGAAAAGAACACTTGGACACAGACACACACACAGGGAGAGCGCCATGTGAAGATAAAGCAGAGCACAGGGCCATGTTTCTACAAAGCCAAGTAACACTAAGATTGCCAGCAAACCACTGGAAGCTCAGGGAGACGCATGGAGGAGATGCTTTCATTACAGCCCTAGAAAGAAACTCACCCAGCTGACACCTTGATCTTGGACTTGTAGCCTGTTGCACAATGAGACAAGAAATTTCTCTTGTTTCAGCCACTCAGTTTGTAATATTTTGTTATGACAGCCCTAGTAAGCAATATATACCTCCCATGGTGTCAGCCGAATTCTGCATAGGCTCTGTGATGGTTCTAGGGTCGGGGAGAGTTTCTACCCTTCTTTCAGTGGTGGCAGACTTCTGCTTGGTATGGGTGGGTGCAGGACCCTGGACCCAAGAGGTTTTTAGCTTCCTCTTCTCCAGAAGCAAATGGGATTTCTTCTACGCTTCCATCAAAAGCTGCTGGGTTTTGTCTGCGTCTCTGTGGCCTGAATATTTCCTGCATTCTCACCCAAACCAACAGCTTCAGATGTGGGATTCTTATTCAAGAAGAGTCCTGACTTAGGAGAGAAGTTTGTGTCCTTTTGCCAGTGGCACCTGATTTCATCAGCACACCTGCACCACAGAAGGGAATTCCTCCAGTCTCCTGCCCTGCCAGAAATCCCTCAGTCCTTTTTGTGAGCATTAGGTGCAGCTTGTGAAAGATCATTCATGAGCGCTTTCATACTTCCTTTGCCTGGGGGTTTCCATTCTTAACTGATTTGCCAGCCTACCCTCAACCTGTAGGAATTCGTTAACATTCTAGCTGACTGCTTTTGTCTCTGATTCTGCACACCAGGCTGAGCTTCTCTTGCCCCTTGAAAGAGTTTGCATGTCCCCACTCCTCAGAGAAACTTGACACTTTGGAATTCAGTTTGCTTTATTGATTTTCAAATTCAGCTTTCAGTGGGCTCAAGAAAAGGAAGAACTTGGTAGATTATATGGCTTTTTCCTCATGGTTGGGGTGACAACAATTATAGTAGTGTTTGTGCATGCGAGAGCGCGTGCGTGCGTGTGTGCCTGTGTGTGTGTGTGTGTGATTCTATATACCAGCTAGAGACAGAAGAGACACTTTCTTTGCTCTTATAGTTGGGTTGTTTTTTACTGTTACCTGGGACTCTATTATGCAATTTATACTAAGTTAATCATTCTGATGGGGTGATGGTCATTCATGCAGACTATGCTGTAAGCTAAAATAAGGCCAATATGGATATGAAGATTTGGCCAAGGTGAGTTTTCCAGCATAGTGGTGCTTCCAAGAGTATGATAGATTCCTCCCCCACTCCCACCCCCAAACAGAAAAGATCCATTGACATATCAAGTCTCAAAACAGGATGTGCTTACTGTTAATTTTAATTAAAAGAGAGAAGACTTTCTTTGGTAGAATTTCCATTTAACTACTTAAAATAAAACTCTTCCCATGTTCAGGAGCTAACTGGTTACTGTTAGATTTGGATTTGAGATGCTGAAATCTGTGAATTAGGGTGATGGATTGGACTGGTTTCAGCTGGGGAATTTGGATGAAGCTGCACGAGCTCTAAAGTCATTTGAACAGATGTCCACAGACATCGACGAACATCTACCTCTTGATACCACGTCCTGAGAGTGGTATCAAGGATTTTCACATTAGCACAGTGATGGTCCTCCCATAGTGCAGGCATCGGAAGGTACATTTATAATCCTAGAAACATGTTCAAGTTTCAACAACATATACATTATTGTTGTATACTTTAAAACACCATTAAATACGAATAATTTTGAAAACTTGCTGTAGGACAGGTACTACCTTTAAACAGTAAAGAATTATATATTTCCCAAATATTAATAATAATTAATAGTATTAAATAATGTAACCTAGCTAGTACTTTTGTGCCAGATACTGTATTGTCCTACATATATTGTCAAATGTTAGTATTAACAGCAGTAATAATTTGATGATATTGATGATAGCTAATATTTATTGAGTGCTCTTACATGCCCCATATTCTGCTAAGATCTTTACATACATGACTCACTTAATTCTCACAAAAGCTCTTTCATATATGTACTATTGTTATTGATATTTTATAAATGAGAAAACTGATTTGTAGAAACATGATTTATCCAAAGATATAAAACTAATAAGGGATAGAATAAGAATTTAAACCAATGCTGTCTTACCATACTAATATGAAAGAATCAGGTTTAGATCTCTAAAGAATATAGTTGGACTTCTTGGGTAGGTGCAGGTGTCCCAGTACCTAGCCAGAAGTTAAAAGATTCAGAAGGTTTGATATATTTGATATATAACAGTATTTGGTGACTGATTATATATCTAAGAGAAAGAAGTGACAGCAATTTCTAGGTATCTGGCTGGGGCAACTGAATGAACAATGGTATCATTAATTAAAACCTGAAATGGAGAGGAGGAAGCTTGACAGAGAATGCAGGAGTTCAGGTTTGGACATATTAATTTGGAGATTTTCAAGAGATGATACCATGCAATAGGGAGTTGAATATATAAATATATGACTTTTGAATTCAGTGCAGAAAATCAAACTGTCTATACAGATTTGGATGCCACCAGGAAACAGATGTCAGTAAGGGTATAACAGTAGATGAGCTCGCCTGGGTCATGTATCAGCATAAGAGAAAGGATTCGAGACTGGAATGTTGGGATGTGCAACCTGTAAAGGGAGAGAGGATGTGGTCAGAGCTCCACCAGGAGCACCAGGAAAGAGCCGCATCAAGGAAGTGTGGTGAGAAAGGAAGTGGGTGGTCCACAGCGTTAGATATTGCAGAGAGGCAAGCTGAAATAAAAGCTGAGGCATACACAGCGACAGGCACTGGGAGACTTGAGGTTCCATCTGAAGTTTTCCTGGATGCCTCCCCCTCTTGTTTTTAATATAAATTGAATGTAATGGCTCTATTCCGGGACTTCATGGTTTGCTAGTATCCCTTCTGTCTCAGGGACTTTGCACCTGAGTTTTCTCTTCCTAGAAGGCTCTCACCCCAGCTGTGTTTTTGCCTACCTCCTTATTACTCCTTGGTTCTCAGGTCTTGCAAGAGCTAGATTCTAATCTGGGTTATATCTTCCTGCCATATGCCCTCAAGATAGATCATACTTCTTTATATGGCACTTTCACAAGAATTATGAAATAATTATTTGTAAAATTTTACTCTAAATGTTTCTTTTCTCCCTATGTGACTAGGGTTAATGTGTGTGTGTGTGTTTTTCCCCCCCATGTGACTATAAGTCAAAAGGAATAAGGATTTTACATCCTTTGTTCAACTTTGCATTTCCAGCGTCTGGCAGATTGCCTGCAACATAATAAGTATTCGAATATAATTGAGTTTACTTATTTTATTCATTAGTAAAATTTATATGCTGCTTACAATATGCCAAGCATTATTTTAAGCACTTTATAAATATTAACTCACTTAATTATTGAACGAAGAATATAGTTAGCAAGGATGAGAATGGAAAATTATAGACCAACTTCCAAGAACTTTCTGAGGATGCTGTTCAAAATGATGAGGAAAAATGGGACTTCAGAAAAAAGATAGCTCAGTGGAGGGGGACACGTTCTAGCGCCTGAATGCCTGGGAGCAAATGCAACCTCTGCCTCCTCATAATTATGTCATGTGGGCAATCATTTCATCTTTCTCATCACTTATTCACATCCTTTTCTTCATCTATATTATGAGGACAATAATAAGATTTATCTCATGAGTTACTAGGGGCATTTGATGATTTAATGTACATGAAGCCCTCAGAGCAATGTTTGGCATGGAGGAGACCTTGTAAGTCTTGCTATTATATTTCATATATTCTAACATTTTCCTTTCATCCCCTTTCCCATCACTTTCCCTATTTCCTGTATTGGTCATGGAAGCAGGCCATGAATATTTGGCCATTAACAGCTTAAAAATTAACTTTTCCTCTGAGTCTATCTCCACTCATATGTGTCATTTATTTTCTAGTGACCTGAGTGGGTTTCAAACCCTTAGGTTTATATCAGTTCATTTGATGCTATTCTAATTGAAATTGTGCTGCTACTGCTTATAAGCAGAATGTAATTACTTCATCTGGCATTTGAACATGACTATAGGCTACCCCATTAAAAATTACATGACCCTTTCAATGACTATAGTCACTTTTTTTTTCTAACATCAGCGATGAAGAGCAGATTAGAGCAAGTCTCCTCAATGCACAACAGAGAAATGTCACCATCTCTGTGGCCTCTTTTATAAGATGAAATCTACCATTTATTTCAGTTAAGTTATTGCTATATCAAATCCAGAAGCCCAGAAAAGTGGCTTTACGAAGAAATTTAATTAATTGTTTAAATTATTTACAATAGAACTTCAAGAAAATATACATGATAACATAATTTGGGTAGACAAGATTTTTATAAGCATAATAAAAGACAAAAATTTTATGGAATGGATTGATAGGTTTGGGAAAATAAATTCAAAATATATATTAAAATAAAAATAGAAAGAGGAATGACAAGATATATTTTAGTTACATGTCAGAAAGTTATTCTAAATATAGGAGGCCCTCATAAAAACCAAGGAAAAGATTAACAACCTAATAAAAATAGATATATACAAGAACAAGCAATTAACACATATGAAAGAAGTCAAATGACCAATAAAGTTGGACACATTCCACTGCCAAGTCACGTAAAATAATCATGGCCTCCTTTTTGGGTGTATTATATTATAAATATTGAAAAAATGATTTCTAGAAGAATCTTGAATGCTAATAAATAAGAAATTTAAAAAGTTGTGTACATCCATATTGTGAAATACTTTATAGCATAAAAAGATTAAAATACTATTCAAAATTTTAAAATGATTAAAAGAATTAGGTAGATCTATACAGTGATATAGCAAGATAGGCAACAAATATTACTGAGTGAGAAGATAAACTCAGAATTGGAAGTAACATATTTACTTCGGTAAAAGGAACACACACAAAATACACACAGACATATATAATAGTATATATGTATTGTGTGTGTATGTATATACATATATGCGTGCATATATACATAGATACATACACATACACAAATTCATGTCTCTGTATATATAAATACTGCATGCATTTACATGCAAAATTACTGAGTAAATGTCTAAGAAATTTTTAACAGTGGTTGCAGACTGAGTTATGACATGGGTAGAAATCTCATTAAGTTCACATTAAAAAATTCAAGCTAATGAGTATTTATATAAAAATACTTTTTTTGACATAGAAATAATCTTAAGGATATTTTGAAGCAAGGACATAAACACACTTAAGTGTTCCTGATGTGTATTGCAAGTTTTCTGTTGGATGATTTGGTAATATGTATCTCAAGACTTAAAATGTGCTTATTCTTTAAAATAGCAAAATCTCTTCTAGACTCTTATTTTGAGAAAATATCAGCAAAAAAAAAATCTACATAGAGATTTTAATATTCTTTATGGTAGTGGAAAACTGGAAGCAATTAAAATGTCTAACCCTAGAGTATTACAGAACTCTATGAAATTATATAATATCTATACAGCCAGTGAAAATCATGTTTTCAAAAAGTCTTACACTCTGGGACATTTTGTGAGATATAATATTTACAAAGCAGATATAATTCAAGGCACAGTATGATTTCACTATGTTAAAATATATATTTAACAGTAGAAAGATTGGAGGTATGTGTAAGAAATGTTATGGTGTTTCTCTCTGGATGATAGCCTTATAGATGGTTTTAAATTTTCTTTTTTGTGTTTTTCAAGATACTACAAATTCTTTCCAAATACATGTTGTATTTTATCTTTAAAATAATTATATATTATTATACAATGGGACATGTTCATTGTGGAAATATTGAAAAATACAGATAATCAGAGATAATTGTTTAATAATTTTGTCTATGTTTCATAAATATTTTTATTACTGTATATTTGGTAGGGAGAAGATTATGGTATCTATGTAGTTTTATAGATGGCCTTTTTATTCTAATTAACATCTCATGAACACATATTTATGTTAATATAGATTTCATTTATAACACCTTATATAATTGTTTTATTTTATTATGTGGATTACCTTAGTTTATTTGCAACCAAGATTTAATGTTGGTACTTCAGTTGTTTACAAGTATATATTACTATAATAACACTACCATAGAATATCTATAGCTAAATTATTAATAAATCATTGATTATTTCCCAAAGAGAAAATTTTCTGAGTAGATATTTCAATGAGTGTGTTTAATGGCAAGATTTTTGAGTGATACTGGCACACTGAACCAGAAAATTTATAGCAATTTACAAATCTGTGTGCCAGTTTTACTCTTTACCAAACTGATACTTTTGTAATCAAGGAAAACATAATAATTGTTTTCCAATGTTTTCAACCCATCAGTAGATCATCTACCCAAGAAGTCTTTCTCCATAGTAATCTAATTTATTTCTCTAATGTTTATTCTAAAAAGACATGGTATGCAGTAAACCTGGAAGTGGCATTTCAAAGATACCAAGCTAACATCTCCTATTCTTAAGACTCTTCTTAGACTGGGGTGCCTGGGTGGCTCAGTGGGTTAAAGGCTCTGCCTTCGGTTTGGGTCATGATCTCAGTGATCAGGGATCTACGCCTGCATCGGGATCAAGGCCTGCATCCGGCTCTCTGCTCGGCAGGGAGCCTGCTTCTCCCTCTCCTTCTGCCTACCACTTCCCCCGCTTGAGCACTCGCTCTCTCACTGTCGAATAAATAAATAAAATCTTATAAAAAAAGGACTCTTTTTAGACTATTATACAGAGCCAGACACACAATAATTGTGTTGGTTTTATGAGAGTATACAATGACATAGTGTAGTAAAGTTGTTTTATTTACTTAATTTTTTCAGAATCATAATTACACATTTGGAGGCAAGTATTTCTGATTTCAACTTGCTCATTTGGCCAAAGAACCAGAGAACAAACTAGTAGGTATACTGGCCTCTATATGCATCTATTAAAGTAGTAATATATTAATGCAC
>CM052797.1:112460246-112529813 GCA_028533885.1 Nasua narica | reverse complement strand
AGACTAATCAGCAGAGTTTAGAACATGATAGTTGAGGAGAACAGGTCTTGAAGAGAGCAGTTGGAAGACAGCAGGTCTTGGCTCCAGGGGGAGCGTTTTGGCAATGACTAGGCAGACCTGAGCCAAGACGGTCAAAGTTTTTGGAAGTATTACATTTTTAATAGGGAAACTTAGGTGCTGACCAAAATCAAAGTTGAAATGCCTCTGAATACTCTGAAGAAATGAGACAGGTGATGGAGGAAGCTGAAGTGGTGGGTGGAGTACCCACAGCCTTTGTCTCAGGGTTCTAGCTATAAGATGATCTCCAGGGCCCACCCTGGAAGGCGTAGGGACCTGAATATACCTTCTGAAGGACCCTGCTTGAAATAGACTGACAAATTCAGGTACTAAGCACGTGAAGAAATGATAAAGGGCTATACAATATTAAACACACACACACTTTTTCAGAGATTCTTTTTTAAAAAGGAATAATTAATTTTTGAAAAAATATAGACATATTATACCAAGAACATTTTTATTTGATATGGGATGGATGTGTAACATCTCCAGTGATTTTTTCAGATAAAGATTCAACTAACAATCCTGAATCTGTACAAGCCTAAGCAAATTATAAAGGCACTGTATAGTTTTTTGAAAAAAAATTCAAGTGATTTCAGTTATGGAAAATTTCTGCATTAATTTCTTCATAAAAAGCAGTGTGAGAATGAAATTTTTGGTTATCTGCTGCTAAATTTTTAAATATAAACATATAAAAATCAACTGAACTAATGTTTGATAATGAATATTCTTGGCTTAGTAAAAGCATTCACCAGGTCAAAAACAGTGAGGCTAATATATGAATAATCAGTGAACCTACAGAATGGTCAAATCATAAAATTGTCCACAAAACTTCTACTAAATGAAGTAAATAATCTACACATTTCATAAGTAAATGATTGAAATTTCCTGGAAATTCCACAATGTTTGAAAAATGCTCTGCATCCTGTCCCCACTTTTTTTTTTCCAGCAAATGTCAAGAAATATTTAATGTAGTCATCAGTTAAAACTTAGCTTCAGAGAAGATGAAAACATTTAGTTTTGGTGATCTAATTTGTTGGACTTTGGCTTACATGCTCTAGTCACATCTTTCAGGTGGTGAGCTTGCTAAAGTTTGATCCAAAAGTTTCATCCACCTATCTCAGGGAAATAAATCAGGAGGTTTAACCATATAAGAGCTTAATAAAAATTCAGATTTTCTATGTAACTAATTTTGTCATGTCTTCACTTGTTCTATTAGTTAAGATCAAAGAAACATGCCACTTATTACAGCCAAGTTCTTGAATTTTCGTTTTATGCTTTTGATGTTTATTGAATTTTAAATTAAAATTTGTTTACAGCGCCAACCACACAGGAAGGTCTAGGAAAAAAAGGTGGTTTTCCTGCAGTAACAAACAATCTCTGTTTTTTTTTTTTTTTCATGTCTGACCACATCCAAATTTTAGTTCTTACACAGAAGTAGGATGGCTATGGTTAGATCCTGCTGTACTCCAAGTGTACTTTTCATCTTGAATTCTGAGCTGAGGAAACATTTTTTCTGGGACGTGGCATTCTTATGCTGGGGGGAACTGAGAGTGGTCATACACATTCACATGATTGTAATAAATTTTCCTTTCATGCTATTGATAGCCACTGTCTGTCTCAGACTTTTAAGGAAAGTAAAATGATCAGCAAAGTCTGATAGTAATGGAAGAAGTGTTGGAGGGCGAAGATTTAATGAGAGCCCAAACTAAGGCAGGGCCAGGTATTGGGAAAAATGTAGAAGGAAATTTGATAAACATTTCAGAAGTATAATTAATGGCACATGGTCTTTAAGTGATATTCTCTAGTCCATTGGCTTTAAAACTCATTTTCTGCTGATGATTCCCATTTTTCTCTACTAGCCCTGGCCTCTTGGTTGAGGATTAGACTGCTAAAATATGAATTTAGGTGCTGGATATACATCTTACAATAGTTATGTCTAAAACAGACTCCTTAATTCTTTGTTCTAGCCTTCAACCTAACCTCCTTATATATATATATTTTTACCAGTAGAAAGAAAGTTGCTCAAATCAAGAAACCAGAAATCATTTATTTTTCTTCTTTCTTTCTTTCTTCTTTCTTCTCTTTCTCTCATTATAACGCATCTTCCAATTCTGACTGTTCAACCTTCAAAATGCATTGTCATATGTTTCCAGTTCTCTCTGGCACTACCACCAACATTCTAGTGCAAGTCAGTTGGGAAAAAGTGATTAAAATATGATAGATCCTCCATACATATTTGTTGAATGAATGAATGTTACTATATTTGGACTTGTCTCTCCCGCTCTTTATCTTCTGTGATCCATTCTCCATACCTGTGAAAAGATAGATCACATCATGTTACTCCTCTACTAAAAATGTTTCATGACCTCCCATGTAGCATTCAGAAAACAATTTTGTCATTACCGTGACCTACAGAGTTCTGACTGTTCTACTTCTAGTCACCTCTCCAACCTCATGTCATCTCATGGCTTTCTTCTTTTCTTGACTTCTTCTGTCCCAACACACGTATTTCTTCCTTTTCTCAAATTTACCAAACTTTTGATCTTCAAGAGTTTTGGACTTTTAACTTCCTCTTCCTGACTACACTATTTTTTTTCTTATTTTTGAGTGATTAGATCATTCTTATTTTTGAGTGATTAGATCATTCTTATTTTTGAAATCATAATTTAAATGTTGTTTCTGCAGAGCCCAATTAAAAGTTTACTCCTTTGGTTACTTTACATCACATCATTAAAAAATATACACATTTCCGGTAATTATAATATTCTTAAATTACTTAATCTATTTATATGACGTCACTCTTCATTACATAAAATCTCCATTAAAGCAAGGATGCAGTCTAACTGTAACCCCAAGCACCTAACAGATGCTCAGTATTGAATGAATGGAGACCCACTGGATGAGCATTGTAGGAAATAGTAAGGGATAGAGAATGGTTCACAAGATAGGTGGATGGTGATACACTGGTCTAAGTAGGAAATACCAGATGAAGTGTAGGCTTTGGAGAGAAAATGATATGTTATTGTAGATGAGTTTGAGGTGTCTGCAGGACATTTGAACACTGCACATATGTTTCTGGAGCTCACTAAAGCAGAGAAGATGTAGATCATTAGCATAAGCGAACAAAACTAAGATGTACACATTTCAGTCAAGGAGAATATATTATTTTTCTATTGCTGCTATAATAAATTACCATAAACCTAGTGGCTCAAAACAACCCAAATTTCTTATCTTCTAGCTCTGAAGTTGAGAGGTCCAGATTGACTTGACTGGTTCTGGGTTGCACATGGTGGAAATGAAGGTGGTGGCTGTCTGGTCTCTTATTGAGAGAGAGGTTCTGGGAAGAATCCATTTCCTAACTGCTTCAAGTTTTGGCAGATTCCAGTTCCTTGCAGTTTCAGGATTGAGAAAGTAAAAGATGACAGCATCTTTTCATGCTATCTGACAAGGGATGCTATAACTCCAACAGGCTTCTCTCCAGTGTCAACATAAAGGTCCTGACCTCTCAAAACAAGAAATGGCATGTCTACCCCTTCTCTTACTTGGACCTCTTTGATTTTCCCTTCTGCCACAGCATCCCCCTTGCACGCTCTTCCACCATATCTCCCTAATGGGATCTCCCATCTTTATTTTCTACTGTTATGGACTCATATGATTAATTACATTGGTCTCACCCAGATAATCCAGGGAAATCTCTCTATCTTAAAGTCAGCTAATTAGTAACTGTAATTACATCTGCAAAGTCCCTTTATAGCAGTACCTAGAAGAGAGTTTGACTGAATAACCAGGAGATAGGAGTCTTGAGGAGCATCTTTAAAATTCTGCCCCTCATGGAAAGTGTGATAAAATTCCTAAGAAGTAGGAGTACCTGGGTGGCTCACTCTCTTAAGCCTCCACCTTCAGCTCAGGTCATGGTCTCCACGTACTGGGTAAAGCCCAGTGTCAGGCTCAGTGGGGAGTCTGCTTCTCCCTCTGCACCTCCCCCTGCTTCTGTACTCTGGGCTCTCTCTCTTTCTCAAAAAAATAAAATTTTTAAAGAAAATTCCTAAGTGTACACATCCAAGGGTTAAAAGAAGAACCAACAGATATGTAAAAACACTACTTGGGCTGGTAAAAGGAACAGTAGAAGAAAATGGTATCTTGAAGTTAAAGAGTGAGTGAATCATGTTAAACTGCTACAGAGAGGAAACTAGGGTACTTAAAAATTAAGAAATCATTCAAGACTTTTGAAAGAGAAATTCTGTGGACTGGTAATGGATGTAAGTCCAATTTTAGTAGGTTAAGGGATGACTGGAATATTCTAAGTTTGGGCAGGAGAATTTAGAGTACTATTTCCAGAAGATTGATGGAGAGATCAGAGAAAGATGGTCAGGTGATAGTGCTCTTCCAGTCGGGGGGGGGGGGGTATCTGATAGAACAATACAGTTTTCTTCAAAACACAAGCTTATACCTCTGAAGAAGCAGAGGTACAAAAATAAAATAAAATAAAACAGTCCAGTCATCTTCCTGTATTATTTCCTTCAATGATTCACAAATAGTTAGAGCCACATTTAAAAAAGGTGTTATGTAAATTATATCACCACAACCTTTGGAAAACAGTTTTTGTAAAACAAGTCAGATCTCTGTATTGAAATGCAAGGAGATTAGAACAAGAATTCTTATTGTACATATTAAAAGCCACACAAAAAAGAGAAAACCGGTAACAAATTTAGGCTAAAAACAAACAGCTTGATTAAACTCTTACCAAAGAGAGAGATTTTAAGTCTTTTTGAAGTTCTCATGATGTTATTTCCAACAAGGCTTTTTTTTTTTGACCCTAAACTCTACATGTTCCCTACATTCCTGTACTTTTTTAAGAGTCAACTAACTGATGGTCAGAGGCCAGTGGTCCTTCAGAACTTTGAAGGAGGCAAATAAGATTAAAGCAAAGGTACACAAATTTGCTGGTCTGCATTTGCAAGAAGTAAATGGGTGCCATCTGTGAGATGATTTCATTTGCTGCCTAATTAATTCTCCCATGTTCCCTGGTACACCAATGCAAAGCTCCTAGATACAATTGGAAAAGGGAACAGATGGCATCTTTCAGTTGCCTATTGACTACTGTGATCTTCTTGCTAATTAATCTAAATAAAGCACCCATTATTTAATCTTAAACAAAATTTCAACTGGATAATGTTTTGAGGTGCCATTAAGAAAATGTTTTCCTTTGTTTGCTTTTGCATAAATCATCCTGGTGTTTACAGTGCATTTTAAAGACTCAAAGAAGTTGCAGAAACATCCACATCAGTCAGAAGGCCTTCTTCCTCAAATCTACTGGAATATAACTTTTAATATCAGAACTCTAATCCAGTGACAACTGTCATGGATTGAGTCTGAGTTTTTTAAATAATCAAAGGGAACCAAAAAGATAAAAAAAAATATACTCATCATTAGAAATCCAAGGAATATTTTGTCAACTATACCTAAGATCGGGTACCTAGAAGTTGGATATTTGTGATGTTAATTTTTAACTTACATTAATAATGTTAAAAGATGTTGGCTTTTCTTTTATAGTTCCCGCATCCATGGGTTTCCAAAAATATCCTCAACTGTATTTTACCTTTACGTTTCAAAATTTTTCTTCTGCATTGCTTCAATAGTGAGCAATCCTATCCTCTTGTTCCTAACTGTTCTCATTTTCAGGAATTTGGAAATTACAGCCTCTTTGATTTTGGAAGAGGCACTCCCACTCGAAAATAATTTCACAGTATTTTTAGTAAGTTGTTAAAGGAGATATATCCAATGGAGAATGCTTAAGTGTTACATGAGAGTTAGTTTCATTTCCTATAGCTGGAGAAATAATAACTGATAATATGAATTATTATGGAAAACCAACTTAATTTAATTTCAAGGAGGTATGATTTTTTTTTGCTCTAATGAAGGCATTACAGTAATGGGAAGGTGCTTCTATCTTAGAATATATATACAAAAGCATCTTAACAGTAAACAATTTGGGTTTCTTCCAGCAATGTAAGATGATTTTGTATTCGTTGCTCCTAGAAATTCTTCAGTAAGTCAAGCAATTTAAATATCTATTTAGAGTAACCTTTTCTCTTGGGAAGTAACTTGTTGGTGAAGAATTGATTCTTTAGAAGTTTCATTTTTCTTTATAGTTCAATTGTAGTACTTACCATGCTGTATTGCTATTCATGTTTTTTTTTTTTTTAACATGACTAACTTCCACAAGTATGAGAAGTTGGTTCTGGAAGTCAGAGACATGTCCAATTTATCTTTTCTCCCCCAGCATGTGGAGATGTGCTCGGCACGTAGTCGGGAATCAATGAACGCTGTCCAAGTGAATGAATGATTACATTTCACCTGAAAGAGTGATGTCATCACGCAAGACAACCTCAATGTACACTTTACTCAGGAAAAGAATGAAGTTGATTATTTGGTGAACATAGGAAACCTACAATATTCTCTTAAAAAAACAAAAGGAAACAAAACCAAAGAGTCATTCATTTTTAGATCAGAATGTTTCAGTTGTTTTGTTTCACTCTGGTTTGTGTTTCAGAGAGGTAACAAACCCTAAAGCAGCTCTTAAAACACTTAGCTGGGCATGACTGCTGGTTGCTTAGGCAGTGAGACCAGGTGAGAAGCAGCTTATCCTTGGCTTCCACTGTCTTGGGCTATCCTCACTTTTGCTTGAGTTGTTACCTCCCTTATATCCCAGCTTGAACAAATGTCAAACCCCTTATTGCCTCTAGTCTAAAATATTTTCTTCTTTCTGATCACATATTAATACATATCTGAGATCTAGATCTTGTTCTTACCAGATTCTCTAACTACTAAGTTTCCATACATGGGACTATTCGAAACAACAAACTATCTGAGAAAGAGAGGCCATACCTATAGTCTAGTTTAATTTTTCTTCAAAGTTTGTCTCAAATACCCCTAATGAATTATATCCCAGGCTCTGTTTAAACCTATTCCTTAGGAGGCACTTTGCAATTAGTATTCTTGCCTATACTGAGCCAAACTATATTATCTTTTAATTTGTTTGTGAGATAGTCTCAAAGAGATAATAGATCCAAAGATAGGCCACCCACATCTGAGGAGGACTTCCTGACCACTGTAGTTATCTGGTACACCAAAGGACAGGAAGATAGCATACCTTCGGAAGGATCCTTTGTGCAGAGTGGCAACGAGAAACATTTAATAGGCAATAAGAATTCATAGTATAGAGGATTCTAAAGAGCTTAGTCTCCAATTCACTGAGTAGTACTGTGCAAATAAAATTGCAATGCAGACACAGCACACACAAAATTTGGGTAATGATAACAGCTAAATATTAAACCACAAACAGAAAACTAGAAAACATTTTTATAAAATATTTAAATAAAAAATATCGCTGGAAAGGAAAACCCCACATACTCTAACAATATTTGAATAGATAAGTGAATGAATGAATGAATGAATGAATAAATAAATAAATAAGTGTACGAGTGAGTAATTAGATGAAGAAATGGATGGAGGAATAGATGTAGAAGTCAGAAAATTTCAGGTGGAGACAAATCAAGGGCAAGTCTGCTACTTATAAAATGCCTAATTACATTAGTGTTCTACATGAGGGGCAAGGTTTTTGCTAACACTCTTGCTAACACAAGAGTCTCTGGTGCAATGAGTGGAGTTTGATGTAATTCTTACTACAAGTTAAAAAAAAAAGCCCAATTATAATGCTGTAAACTAATAATTTTGAATATTACTTAGTATTTAGGTCAGTTAGCTTTTTGAGAATTTGTATTAAATTATAAAGTGAAATTTTAATTTAGGTGCTATCATTATCTATGAGTGTGTGTGCACGTGTGTGCATGCATATGTGTGGAGACAGAAAATTTTGTGAAAACATAATCCTTGCAATCAGCTAAAGAAAATCACTATCCTATTGGTAGAATCCTTAGTTTAAGCAACTTTGGGATGGCAATTTACAGGATATTTAACAGAAAGAGATCGGGTAGCTAAAATCCAGCCATGTTTATTGAGCATGTACTACTCATTCATCTTATGGAACACTTTGCATGCATCATTTCTTCATCTTACCTAATCTTCACAACTCTGTTGAGAAGATATTATTTTCCAATGTTCTAAATATCAAGAGTGAAATACAGAAAGGTTGAATAATAGAGTGATTTACCGAAGATCACAGTTAGTAAGTGGCACAGCAATTGTGGAGCTGTAACTTACAAGTGCCATGTCATGGTGGCATCACATCTTTGTGAGAGATTCAGATCCATCCCTTTGAGATGTACATATCTTTTTACTTTCCACTCCTTTTGCTGTAACATTTAATATGGGTCCGGTTAGACTAAGAGCATCTAGATAACCTAAAGAAGTTGAGCAAGGAAGGTAAATATTAAAATACTCCCATGCAGATGTTTCAGATTATTTTAAGCCGTTGTTTCCAGGATATTGGTTGCTTCCTATTTGAGGCAGCACAAGATGCTACAAAGCCCAAGCTCAGAGATGTGGATGAAGAGTTTGCTGTACTTACAAGTCAAGAGCCCTCTTCCCTCATTTGTCAAGCTGCAGGAAAGATTGACTCTGTTGTAGAGATGGACCTGCTCACATCACTGTAGGTTCAGATTAAGTGCTTTCTGACTGAGCTTTTCACAGGTTTTAAAAAGCCATTGGGACTGGGTCATCGAAGAACCTAGACTGACTGACAAAAATCAGGGGTCAAGGAGATCTCGCATTGAATGATTTGGTATCTGTCAATTCTGGAGAATGTTCAGAGAAAGAAAGAAAGGAAAGAAGGAAAGACCTTATGAGAAGTGGTTTTTCACCTCAAAGACAAAACAAAACTTAAGCTAAGCATTCAAATTGAAGAGAAAAAAGTTCCCACTTAAGAACAAATCTAGCACAGTGTCTGGCAGGTGAAAAGGTCTCAATAAATATTTTTATTGGATTATGAAAGAGAACTCTTTCAACTTGATCTTGAGATGGTAGGGTGATGTATGAAAGAATGAAAAGATTTTTGTCTTTCCAGATTCCATTCTTCTCCTATTCTAAGACATTATCAGTTTGAAGAAACGATTTATTTACTTTGGGGGGAAACTTATAGTAATTAAATATAGATAGTTCAGTTTGAAAATGATAAAACAGGAAAACGCATTCTTATTAGAAGTTAGCAAATAGGGAAAGTCATCTTTTAGGATTCAGCTAAATTGCCCAACCTTGGTTAAGGCATCATGGTTGGGCCAGTGAAGAATAAAAAGAGAAATGAGACATGTTCCAGACCCTTAATATTATAAATCCTTCAGTAATGGAAAATGTTGGGCAACTATGGCAACTGTTTCACCTGATTCTTTAAAAAAAAATCAATTGTTGAAGAAAGTTAAGAGTTTGTGTCCATCTGAAGTTCAATTAAAATGACAGATCTGTAGTTTCAGTTGCAAAGGAGGTACATAGGGGATATATAAACATACTGTTATTCCCAAATTGTAAAATCCATCTCCCATTTAGGTACACAGCTTATTAAACTTTTGGATGATTAAGCCAAGAAAGAATTAGAAACAGCAGTTTTCTTTTGTTTCTGAAGCAAATCCTTAATAACATTTTTATAGCTTGTCTAAAGCAATGGCTTAAATCCTAGTTTATCTCAACATTTTAGTTTCCCTGTCTGTCCATTTTTATATACTCTAGTAAATATTCATCTTCATCATTGCTAAAGATAAACTACTTGTATCCCCATCTTCTTCTTCATAAGAAATCCCAGATATTGCTACAAATAAAAGGAAAAAAGAGTTAAGTATGATAATGGTGTGTTAGATACTATTCGATGTATATCTAAACCATTAACAAGCAAATAGAATATAAACAAATCAATAACAGAACCTATAAAAGCATGAAAAAGCAGGACATTAGTGCTTAAAGGATGTTCTTGTCATTGTATTACTGGAATCTACTACAAATACGTGCCCTAGGGAGTAGTCAATTTTCTTTTATTGCTGTTGTTATGGGTTGACTACTTCAAGCAAAGTATTCAGTAGAAACTAAAGGAGAGAGTCATTTGAAGCCAACTTTCTAGTCATTTGGTGAAGATTATTGTAAGGTGAAATGCAAAAAGCACAGCAGTTGCTATGTAAGATGTCACAATATCCCAGGAAACCCCAAGGAAGATCCAGAAATTTCTGACTATCCACACACAAAGTTTTCATTCATCTGAAGACTTCTGAGCATTTCCCAAAGATTTACACCACCCATCTTAACCCTCAAAGCAACAGAAGTGGAATCTGTGGTTAGAGAATTTAACTGCACTAAGACCATGCTAAGATAAGGTGACTTTTTGAGACTTCCCCTATCAAGTAGTGTAACAAAGATTTAACAGGCTATAGTTCTTTTTCCTGCAGCCTGTTAATGACTTCCTTCATCATCAAATCATTATTTTCTCTCTCTCTCTCTTTTTTATAAGTACTTCAGCTGGTCGGGAGTCTTACCTAATAAGGAAATCCACATGTCGTTCTTGTCTAAGTAGTCTGAGCTCCTGGTAGTTCTGTCAGAGCGATGGTAATTTTCATTAAGCTTTAGCAAAGGGCTCATAATATCAAGAGTTCAACCTCGCTTCTGTTCATACTTCTCCCTCTCTAATTTCATAGTGGCAACATATTCTGCCTTGGATATTCAATGTGTATTAGCAGCTAGGGCAGCCAGACAGAATACCAAAGACTGGATGGCTTAAAGAATTTATTTTCTCACAGTTCTGGATGCTGGAAGTCTAAGAGCAAGGTAACATCAGGGTTGGTTTCTGGTGTGACCTCTCTTCCTGGTTTGCAGATGGCTCCCTTCTCACTATGTCTTCACCAGGGCTCTTCTCTGTACATGCAGAGAGAGGGGTATCTTTGCTGTCTCTTTCTCTTCTTATAGCGAGAAGGAGAGCCTAGGGTTCCAGTGAACTCATGGTAGTGTTGCTGGGATAGTTTAAGGATTGGAGGGAAATCATGATACTTGTAATTGTTGCACAATATTACTTTACGGTAGTTCGCAGGTTCAACATTTACGGCACTACATTCCTTTCAAGGACATCATTTCTTTGAGAAGTTAAGTCCTTGGTGGATGCTGTGATTAAAAAGTGGGTACCTGTATAAATTAGTGTCTAACAGGAAATGAAAGTGGTAGTTTCCAATCTGATTCCAAGGTTGAAAAATTGTGCAGTGACCAATAGTAGTCAATTTACTTTTATTGCTGTTGTTATGGGTTGACTACTTCAACCCATAGGAGGAATAATGACAGATAATAGGTAGACACATCTCATTTGTAATTGGTAATTGTAATTAGTAATGTGGGTAAGTATGGGATGGTGTGGGTTTTGTTTTGTTTTCCCAATTTTTCCATGTTCTTTAAGTCAGAGGTATTTTATATCAGTGGTTGTTTAATTTTAGAGTACAAAAGAATCCCCTGGAGAGATTGTTAGAATATAGATTCCCAGTTTCAACCCCAAGGGATACAGATAGTGTTTCGGGTTGGTACTCAGGAACCTGAGCTTTAACAAATGAGTGATTCTAATGCCAATGGCCTTGTACTACACTCAGAAACAATTTCTACACGGTGATTTTTCCAGAGCTTTAAAACCGTTTAACAGTGGCTTTGTATTTTTAGATGTACCTTCCTCTGCTCCCTCATTTTTTTCCTGTTTCCCGTGTAGTGGGGCAGGGAGCATCGAACCTTGTTGACTCCAACATGCTGCATGAAAAAAAAATCTCCAGTGTGTTTTGCCTTCAAGCCATGGTAGTGAAAAACCACATTTGTCATTTCTATTTCCCAATATATGAAGTCAGTGCCCTAATACAGATCTGGAACCCCTGTTGGAGACAATGTGGCTAGCAGATTACAACGTGGTGTCACTGTTTGCTCAGAATATGAATCATTCCCTATAGGACACAATATGGCTTCCTTTCTATCCCCCTGGAGGTAAACAACTTGACTAACTTGGAAAGACATGCAGGGAGTCATGAGAGGAGCTCGCCGCTCAAGCTGCCTGTTTCATAGAGCTGCCGAATCTCTGGCTCTGGATTCTTCAGAGCGGCTTTTATTTTTATTTTATTTTTATTTATTTATTTTTTTGACAGCCTTCTGCCTGTGTGGCACAATATTTATCTTGCAAGATTTTTCCTGTTTATGTCAAAACAAACAACAAGAAAGAATCCAGAAGAAAATGACAGGCACAGATCCCTCTCGGAGTCTCCATAGGAGGCTGCATTTCTGATTATATATTTCTGGAGGCGGTCTTTGGAAGCTTCAGGAAATAGGTGATGTTTATGTAGCTGTGTGTAGCTCCTCCTTTCGGTTCTGTGCTTTGCTCCTTCTGCACACGGTCCAGCTACAAATATGTTCGCTGACTCATTGTTTTTCTTTTCTTTGCAAAACCATGTCTAAAAATGACACAATGCTATAATTCAGTCATTTATCCATCTTGTATTATTCTGAGTACATTCTATGTGCCGGGCACTGTGCTGTTTTCTAAGAAACAATGGTGAATAAAATAGACAAAGATTCTTGCACAATGTGGAGTTCACTGAACATGTATGATATACCGGGCCTTCTGTTTAATGTTTTAAAATGTATTTTTGGGGCTCCTGGGTGGTTCCACCGTTAAGCGTCCGCCTTCAGCTCAGGTCACGATCCCAGCATCTTGGGATTGAGCCCCAATCGTGCTCCCTACTCAGCAGGGAGCTGCTTTTCCCTCTGCTTCTCCCTCTCCTACTCCCCCTGCTTGTGTTCCCTCTCTCGCTGACAAATAAATAAAATCTTTAAAAAAATAAAATAAAATGTATTTTCTCATGTAACGGCTCTCCACAATCTAAAATGTTTTTTCTAAAATTACCTTCATTTTCCAACTGAGACAACCAAGATTTAGCATGACTGCAGGATGTGACCGTGATCACAGCCAAATGGAAGATCTAGATTGTAATCAAGGCAATTTCAATCTAAAAAATAAATTACTAACAAGTGGATTCTGAGGAATAAATTATTAACAAAAACTAAGCTACCACCTTTTCCTGAATTACTTATTCTTTAACAGGTGACAGATTCTAAGCCAAGGGAATGGATGTGAGGTGGTTAATTTTAGACATTTGCATCCTGGAAGAATGGATCAAGGCAGAATATGGCGGAGACTGATGGATGAGCAGTGCATATCTAGAGCCTCTACAAGTATAATACATCAACCCTTTGTGCTACTTGTATTTTGGTCCTACAAAGCTTTTATATTTATTTATTTATTTTAAAGATTTTATTTATTTATCAGAGAGAAAGCATAAGCGGGAGAGTGGCAGGCTGAAGGAGAACCAGGCTCCCCACTGAGCAGGGTTCATGACTCAATCTGATCCCAGGACCCTGGGATCATGACCTGAGCCAAAGGCAGTCGCTTAACTGACTGAGCCACCCAGACATCCCTCGGTCCTACAAAGCTTTTAAAAGAAGTATCACCTTTAAAAATGTCTGGCCCCATCCTTCCTATGGGACTGATGTGATGAAAAGTTCTGTGTCCTGTTCTCACCATTCTCCAATTAAGGAAAATTGGAGAGGCAACAGTTAAACAAAGAGGGAATTAAGTTTGTGTTGGTAACCATCTAGGACTCTGATCTGGGCCTTGGAGAAATAATGACAGATAATATCTACATGACGGATAATAAACATGTGTGAGCCTCTGGATGCAGTTGGTAAATAAAACCCTGGGATGGGGTTGACACTGTGTTAAGTACAAGGAGCACAGACATCAGAAAGTCAAGGGATATTTGTAGATTTGCCCTGTTCCCTTCTGTGATAGGTTGTCAAATGTTGTTGTTGTTTTAAGATTTATTTATTTATTTGAAAGAGAGAGAGAGTATGAATAGGGAGGGGAGCAAAGGGAGAAGCAGATGTCCCGCTGAGCAGGAAGTCCCATATGGGGCTCGATCCCAGGACTCTGGGATCATAACCTGATCATGACCTAGGCAGATGCTTAACTGACTGAGCCACCTGGGTGCCTCGGGTTGTCAAATGTTTAAGAGCATTCTCTTAAAATGCTTTGTAAATTACACAGTACTATACCAATGTTAATTTTCATTTGCAACGATAAATGACAAAAAGATATTTTTGCATTACATGATTCCACAGGAGAGTTTAATGGAGGGACTTAGGAAAGATAAAGTAGGTGATGTAGGGAAGACTTTGCCCAGTGGATGAACGTCTAACACATGGAAAGAGCGGATAGGCAGAGCCCTCAGAGAAGGAATGCTCCTGAGACCAGGGACCTTGGGTGGCCATGCTCTCTGCTCTGTTACCCTTCATAAAGCTCCAAAAAGGCTAAAGCTGTTGTAAGTTACCGATAGTATAATTTACTCTTTTATTCATTTGTTTATTGAGCAAATATTTATTGATCACTGATGACATACCAACTAGTCTTTAAGCACTTGTGATAAACTAGACATAACCACTTCTCTCAGGGCGTGAAGGAATCTCGTGAAGAGATGAAGGAATCTCGTGAAGAGATGTCCTAGTCTAGACGTTAGACAGGGCACGGGGAGATGCCCTCCCGAGTGGGGAGGAAGGGTGAATTTAGGATGAACAGAACTGGGTCATGCCAGAGTGTGACTGTGACAGTGACAGTGGGAAAGAGGAAATGGGAACAGAGAGCCAGCAGGAACAGGAAATGTAAGCACCCTTGATGCGGAGTGGGGTGGGGAGTGGATTCAGAAACTTCTGTGAACTGTCAGAGGCAGTTTTCAGAATGAGGAAGTGAGAGAAGCCAAAGCTACAAAGGGGCAGTGGCAGAAGGTGAAAGGTAAGGGCCCAGTAATGCAAGCCTCTGCAGAAAAATGGATTTTGCATTCGAATCCTCTGCCCCAGGTCTCCCAAGACCAATCTCTCTCTCTCTCTCTTTTTTAAAAAAGATTTTATTTATTTGTTTGACAGAGAGAGAGAGATCACAAGTAGGCAGAGAGACAGGCAGAGAGAGAGGGGGAAGCAGGCTCCCTGCTGAGCAGAGAGCCCGATGTGGGGCTCGATCCCAGGACCCTGAGATCATTACCTGAGCCGAAGGCAGAGTATCCAGTGGCTGTGCATTTACGGGGTGGTTCTGGGGAAGAATCTGCTTCCAAGCTGATTCTGGTTGATGGCAAAATTCAGTTTCTTGCTGTGAATGGATTGAGGTCCTATTTTCCTTGCCGTCAGTCAGCTGGCAAAGCCCTCAGCTCCTAGAGGGAGGCCTCTCCGGTTTCAGCATGTAGGCCCGTATCAGACGCACACTTGTAACCTGACTTTCCCTTCTGTTACATCTCTTTCTGCTTCCAGAGGGAGAAAGTTCTAAACTTCTAAGGGCTCCTGAGATCAGATTGGGTTATCTTGGATAATCTGGGGTGATCTCCCTATCTTAAAATCCATAATCCTAATTGCATCAGCAAAATCCTTTTTGTCATGCAATATAGTTGCAGATTCTAAAGATTGGGTTGCAGAAATATTTGAAAGCCATTATTCTGCCTTTTTTAGATTTCATTCAAAGTTAAAAAGACCAGTGAAAGCACTTAGTAGATTTTTTTTTTTTTACTGTGAATTAAATGTAATTTGACAAATTGCTGAATTTAAGCTTGTACCCCCTGTGCAGTGACTCTAGGAGTGGGCGTTCAGCAAGAAAGCCTGAAGTACTGGGGAGGAGAGGTGTCTCATTATCTTTCTGGCCATTGTGGGCCCTCTCCTGACCTGGGAAATGGTAGGCATGGTCAGGCATCATGCTCATGAAGTTCACTTGTCTCGAGAAGGGCTAAGGAGGCAGATAGTGAATAGTGAAGAAGCGACCTCATCTGTTCCTGGTGCTGCCAGTTGGTGATTTTCCTGATACCCTTTGAAAGCAATCTGAAAATTATGTCCCTCCTCTCATGTTTGTAAGTTGACCTTTACAATTTTTCATTATTAAATATTGAGGAACTATAGGGTTCTGTTATATAATAAGCATTAATATTTTAAATTAAATTGTTATATTATTTCTTAAAATATAGCCAGTGTAACCTAATCATAATTACTATAAACCCACAGTGATCTATGAAAAATAGATGAACAAGCTCTATTTTAACATTTAATTTTTATATCTTACCTTTCAATTCATATTTCCATTACCATCTCCACTGAAATTTTATCCTCAGTGTATTTTTATGCTAAAAAGTTGACTTAAACCATTAAATATGTATATCTAATATTTTATAAGGTACTTTTAAGAAATTCCTCTGACCATAAGTTCTAAATATTAGAAATGTATTCTGTCTTGGGTATCACTACAATTGTTATTAATAAGCATTTGCTCCAAACAGCGTAAATATAGTAAATGTCATTAATAAGTTTTAAACATTAAATAGTAAGAACAAAAAACAAAAAACTATTGGACATGTAGCTCATAATGAGTATTTAAAATAATTTATTTTCCATATTCATTAATACATATGCTTGATTAATGAAATAAGACTCCATGTCATTTTTAAAAAGCTATTTTACATTTTTATAGATAAAATCACTTAGTAATCTTGTTCCATTCATAAGTACAAGGGAAGAAAAGATAATGCCATCAAAAGCAAAAATAATTTGTTACTTTACATCAAAAGGTTTTCTTAAGATTTACAAATAATTATTTTATCTGTGCAGTTTTTACCAAGAGACACCTTGCTTAACTTAACACACTAAAATGAATTGGAAAACAAGATTTTATTATTAATATCTTTACATCTTTGCTAACACATTTTTTTTCTACTTTATGAAATGCACTTATTTTGTAAGTGCTTTTGAGATAGACAGAGATCCAGAACCCTTAGGGAGGACTTGTCTATTGGTGAGTCATGTGGTCATCCCATCATTTTGGAGTGATGCTCAACAACTTTGATGAACACAGCTTGCTGCAGGACTCCCACTTGGGTTGACCCAGGCGATGTTGGGCCTGCCTACTGTTCAGCTACTTTGTAGGCTCAATCCTGTTCCTTCAACCTCTTCTCTACAGGTATTGATGCCAGTGAAAACTTTTGTCCAAGCCTTCATCTGCTTCTGGACAAACCACCTGTGACGTCTTCAAATACACTTTCGTCAAAACTTTGGGCTTCAAATTTAGCTCTATTTATGGAAAATATCTATGTTTGTTTTTTAAATATTTTTATTTTTTTAATTTTTTTAAAATTTTTTTAAAGATTTTATTCATTTATTTGACAGAGAGAGAGAGATCACAAGTAGGCAGAGAGGCAGGCAGAGGGAGAGGGGGAAGCAGGCTCCCTGCTGAGCAGAGAGCCCGTCGCAGGGCTCGATCCCAGGACCCTGATATCGTGACCTGAGCCGAAGGCAGAGGCTTTAACCCACTGAGCCACCCAGGCGCCCTATTTTTTAAATACTTTTTAAAGATTTATATCTTTAGGGAATCTCTATACTCATTGTGGGGTTTGAACTTAAAACCCCGAGATCAAGAGACCCATGTTCTACCAACTGGGCCAGCCAGGCCCCAGAAGATGTCTATCTTTAATCAAAATGGTTAAACACATCCGTTTGAGAAAAATTACTTGCATTCTGTCCAAAGAAGTATTCCTTCATTTTATAGTTCAAGAAAGCAAATTAAAACATTTGTTAAGAAGTGTTATCTTTTTAGACTTAATTTTATTTTAAAGGTTTTATTTATTTATTAGACAGAGAGAGAGAGAGAGAGAGAGCCAGAGAGCACAAGTGGGGGAAACAGTAGAGGGAACTGGAGAACCAGGCTTCCTGCTGTACCCAATGTGATTATGACCTGAACGAAAGGCAGTCGCTTAACCAACTAAGCCACCCAGACACCTCAAGAAGTGTTATCTTTTGAAAACACAAAAATAAAATAAAATACAAAACAAGTCTGATTGGGAGTATTAAAAATAATTAAGATAAAATGCTGTTTAATAATATTTGTGGTTTAATGATATTTATGTATCTATTTTTATAAAGACATGAAACAAGATAAACATGCTATTTACCATTAGTTAAATAAATAATAATGCAACAAAATGTATAATCAAAGGAGATTATTTAGCAACTAACAAGTAGGAAAAAAGGGTATGTTTTTGCATATTCATGTATTGAACTTTTGTGTTTAGCTTCTGACAATGATTAAATGTAAATGAAAAATAAAAATAAGAATAAATATGTTTTAAAGAACATGATAAATATGAATTTAATGGAAGGTATGTGATACCAAACATTAATTGGTCTGAACGCTCACATATATTTTACTTTTTGTTAAGAGGTAAATATATATTAAACATTTTAAAGGATAAAATAAAGATTAACTGTATTTGGAATAAATATTTTATAATACAACTGATAAAACATGCTTTATCTACTTTGACAATGCACAACAAATATGAAAGAAATAATAATAAAGTCTTATCTATTTATTTATATAGAATATTTCAAAATATTTTGTAGTCCTTCAAAGCATTCTGTTTACATTTAAAAGACTCAACATTACAAACTTCTGTTACTCTGGCTGTTTGAAGGAGCTTTTCATTACAGCTAATGACAAGTTCTAATCATGAAAACTGAAATAGTTGAAAAGAATTGCTTATGTTTAGGGTAGATCCATGTTTTGAAGACCCTAAAGTCTACACAAACTTTGTGGGTGACTTTTGAAAGAAAAATGAGGGGTGCCTGGGTGGCTCAGTGGGTTAAAGCCTCTGCCTTAGGCTCAGGTCATGATCTCAGGGTCCTGGGATCGAGCCCCGCATAGGGCTCTCTTCTCAGCGGGGAGCCTGCTTCCCCCTCTCTCTCTGCCTGCCTCTCTGCCTGCCTTTCTGCCTACTTGTGAGCTCTCTCTCTCTGTCAAATAAATAAATAAAATCTTTAAAAAATAAAAAAAGGAAAGAAAAGTGATAAATATCACTTTAATTGATAATGAGCACAAAAATATTTAGAATGAGATAAGAACAGATTACAAATTTTAAAAAGCTGACATATAGCATGAAAATTGCAAAGCAGATATGTGCCATGGTATTTTCTTAATTAACTAAATGCCTGTCATACTCCTATAATTATTTTTTCTAAATTGTTGTCTGTAAACTCTGATGACTTCTTGATATAATATTAATTTCTAGTATTCTCTCTATAAAGAAAATAGAAGGATGATTCAGTCTTTACTGTCATTGGTCAAATTTAATTTGTTCTCAGAATAATTGGTATGCATAAGACTGTGAGTTCACTTACAGACACTGCTTACTGAGTATTGTTTTAAGGTTGGGATTAATAAGGAGGGCATGTATTGCATGGAGCACTGGGTGTGGTGCATAAACAATGAATCTTGGAACACTGAAAAAATAAAATAAAATTAAGATGTTAAAAAAATAAATGCAGGCTTCTGATAAACATTATTTCTCAGATTCTCATAGAAAAAGAAAAATAACTTGTACTTTTGATTATTATTGATGCTGTATTTTCTTGAAAGGAGAGAATTTGCACATCGGCCATTCAATGGTTTGTCATCTTTCAAGACTGATTATTGGAAGAATTTTCCTTAGACCATCTCTGGCTCTGTACAGTTCAATCCTTACTCCTCCTTCCCCACTCACGTACTTCCAGGTTCTCTAGGGCAAGTTCACATCACGATCCTACGTGTGGACCAGGATGACAGCAGAATGGGTACAGAGGATGGGCGAAGATTTCCTAGAAGCCATTCCAGCACCAGATGGCTAGCAAAACTATGACTGCATACTGATGTGACTGCAAACCACATAAATACTTCCCCCTAATGCTGACCTGAACCCATCCCCAGCTCAACTGTCCTTGGATAGATCCTAAAAATGTTCACAGCCCATCTACTCCACGTAGGGAGAAGCATAACTAAAGGTGAGTTTTCATAGACATGAAAAATGATTTTACCAGGTTAATAATGTGTAATAATTTTTACAGAAACACCTGACTCTGGGAACACACTGCTAGGGAATCCACACCTCTTCCGGGGCCTTGGAAGCTCCTTTGCCAGTGAGGATCCTTGAAGCTTAAGCTTCAGTAGCTTTAAGGTAAATCCACATCTGTTTATGTTTAAATAAATGAAAATATTTATTTTAAAGCTCAGTATTTCCCACTGATGATTTGTGCTTTGTTCTCAAGGAGTTTCTCTCAAGAGAGATGCATTATTTCACAGTAGTGGTTTTGGTGGGTTTTGTTCTGTTTTTGTTTCTGGTAAGAAGGGAGATAGGAGAATGCAAGCTGTGGAACAAAAATTGCCATTACTCCCCCAATTTTACTTTATTATCCTTCTGTCTCAGTTCAGAATATTCTGAGTCCAAATGCCCATGGGAAAAGAAGTTTTGCCTCTAACAGTAATGCTGTAAGTCAGAATAAGGCTGGAAGAATTTTGTAATGTATCAATCAAACATTAAAGCTTTCACTTCGTCCCTTTTGGGGAAAAGTGATGCTGTTTTTCTGTTTCCCTTTTTTTTTCTCTCTCTCCCCTTCCTTCCTTACGCCCGCCCGCCCTCTGTCCCTCCTCTTCCTCTCCCTTCCTCCCTCCCTCCCCTCCTTTTTCTCCCTCTTTCCTTCATAGGAACTCTGTGAACTCTGGAACTCTAGTGTGAACTCTGAGGATTTCTCACAGTGGACTTTAGGAAAGTCCATGAGAATTTGGAAAGCAATTTCCTGAAGACTTCCAGAGCACTTGGAGACTTTGAAGAGTCTTTGCCCATTGCATTTGGAGTCATTTTGCTGTGGACCAGGGATTGGGCAAGCTTTTTCTGTAAAAGGACTCAACTCTGCCATTGTAATGTGAAAGAGCCATAGACAATATGTAAATGAACAGGTATGGCTGTGTTTCACAAGATTTTCTTTACCAGGGAAAGGAATAGTCTGGATTTAGCCCGTGATCTCTGGTGCGCTGACTGACCAAAGCCATTGACTGCTAACAGGTCTGAAGACAGGTGGAATCACAGACCAACATTTCCAGAGAAATCACTGTAAGTTCCTTTGAATTTGAAAGCACTAACTTGGATTGCATGGACAGCTTAGAGCCCACTGGTCAGTGATTCCTAAAATAAACATCCCCAATAAGTAACTCTGCAATGTCTTGTCAGAGAGAAGAATGCATATGATTTAGCTAGAAAACATATTATATGCTAATTCTTTTCCAGAATCTAGGTTTAACAGGGCTCAATTCGAAGAAGTGTATTTAAACGGAACTTGGCAAGGTTTGTAAAAGTCGCACAGAGTTCCAAGTCAGAGAAAAAGTTCCAGACATCAGCAGTACTCACTCAATACCTTCTGTGGAAGTCACACAGACACCATTACTATCCATTTCAACTTGCATGTGGTTTCCTCACTGCCACCCAGGACACCTATTTAACATCAAATGACAGGCAAAGGTCACTGATAAAGGAGTCCTGGAGAATTCCTCATTCACCAACTAAGGCTCTGTTTTTTATAACAAAAATGTACCAACTAGAATAGGATCACATCTCCATACAAAGCCCAAGTCTGTCTAAAGGATGATGAAATGGGCTAATTGCAAGCACAGAAGAAGAGAGATTCTGGTAAAAATAACAGAACCATGACAATGATGACTGTGACCCAAGAAGATCTTTAAACTTGGAAATTGTGTCAGATGTCCCAGCATGCCTGTGCATGGGGAAAGCCATCTGTATTTCAAGGATCAGGCTGGCAGACCACTTCAACTTCAACTTCCAACTTCACGCCAAGGAAGCTGGATTACAAATAGCCACAGACTCTTGGGGAGATGGGCAGAAATGGTTTATATTCTCGGCATGGGAAAGATTATCAATTCGACTTTCACTTTCTTCTTAGCCACACAGGCAAACCATAATCTATTGTTAAAATTTTTCTCATCATGTTTTGGTGTTTCTAATGCCTAAAAGAAGTGATATATTCTCTCTAAGATACTTGTCTACACTAGTGTTTTGATAATATTTCATGATATGAAATCCGATTTCCATTGGAGTAGATTAATAAGAAAGGGAAGAAAAGGAGTGGCTACATATTATGCTTTCTTTTCTGTTACACAGTGGTTATTCGTACGATTAGAATTATTTTAAAAGCAATCATAAGGGTTAATAGATCCTATTAATCACGTTAAAGAATGTACCAACTACCCCTGCTTTTTAAAAATATAAACCTTCTGGTTCCATTGAAGTTTTGTTTTCTAAATCTAAACTGTTAATAATCACTGCTGAATAAAATCCTGAGGCTCTGCTCAGATCTAGGAAATAGCTAACATTTATTGAGCACTTCCTATGTCCCTGGCATCATTCTAAGCACATTACTGGTAATAACTGATTTAATGCTAACATCTGCTTTATAGACGGCTACCATGACTGTGCTCAGTTCACCGATGAGGCTTAAGAGTTATGCGTCTTGCCAAAGGTCACACAGCTGGCCATCAAGGGTCAGGCTTGGAATCCAGGCAAGTTAGGTCCAAAGTGTGCAGTCCTAGCCATTATGTTTCCATTCACTCTGGGTATTTTGCTTGAGAATTGATAACCTTGTAAACTCAGCATCTCTGGCCAGTATTTGGCTAAGGCCCTTGCCTGGACTACAGGATCCATCCATTTATTTTGAAATTAACTAGGAAACAAATGTTACTTGCCTCCTTTCTGTTATCGTCAGAAATACAACTTCCTAAATCTTTCTAGGAAAGAGGTAGCCAAAAAGAAATCTGAAGGACAGAGAGAAGAAGAAAAGCGGATGGGAGCAGGGGAGGGTAGTGGGAAGTGAGAGAGAGAGAGAGCCCTCAAAATAAATTTCTGTATGTGTTAGCGTAAAACCTCTCCGGGGTTGACTTTTCCCAATTAGAAGTGACTTCCACACTGCCATGCCACCTCTCTTAACCCCAGCTCGATTGCCCTTTGAGACCTAGTCTTTTGTTGTCCTTAATCTCCATTAAATAGTTCCTCAGCTCCCCTAACAGGTACAATTTCAGAGCTGCTTCCTGACACAGCTGCTTGCTGTTAAAAGGCCTGAAGTTACCTAAGGCAAGTTTACTCCCTCGTTAAGTTTTACCGATGCATTTAACTTAACAAGATTCTAACACAGTCACAAAGTTATTCACAACAGTTATTGAGGAAGATCATCTCTGGAACAAAGAAAGGCTCTTCTTCCTCCCACCCTCCTGAGAATGCATTATGCTCTCATCAGCTGCTTTGTGCAAGGGGAGGGTTTGCAGTTTCACCTTCATCCCCCATAGCTAGCTGGAGAATGTCCACAAAAGCTTGTGTAACTTGCTAACCTTTTCTATCTCCCTCGCTGAACTATAGGCTGAGGTGTGGAATAGGGAAGGTCCCAGGGTTTGGCACCAACAAACTCAGACTGCAACAGCGATTCCTGATTCTTGGTCCCTCGCGAGATGCTCGACACTTCATGAGATGGATGACTTAGGATCAGAAAAAAAGAAGACAATAGTGAACGTAGGTATCTTTGCATGTTTTACAGTTAAATGTTGTATTCGTTTCCTACGGCTGCCACGACAAACTGCCACGAATTTGGTGGCTTCAAACACTAAAAATGTACTCACTCCGAGTTCTGAATGTGAGAAGTTGGAGGTCGGAGTGTGCGTGGGGCCCTGTTCCCTCCCAGGGCTGATGGGGGAGAACCCTTTCTGCCTTTCCCGGGTTCCAGGCACCTGGCTGGATCCTGGGCAGTGTTGGCTTCTGGTTTCATCACTGAAGTCTCTGCCTCGTCTTCATGTGGTCTTCTTCGCTCCTGTTTCTCCTTTTCCGTCATTTCTGAGGACCCTGCCATTGCATTTAGTGTCTATTCAAATCCAGGATTCCATCTCTAGATCCTTACCTTAATACATTTGAAATGACCCTTATTCTAAATGAGGTCACTTTCTGAGGTTCTGGGTTTGGACTCGAACATCTTTTTGAGACATAATTCAGTTTACTATAAATGTGTCTTGTTTATAGGTAACATCTTTTTTTTTTTCCTGAATGATACTATTTCTAATAGTTATGGAGTTAAAATGTCTTTTCACTTGTGAAATGACAGTAAGTGGTTGTATTTACATATATATGTGTATCATAATTCCATTTTTTTTGGCAAAATAAAAAGTTGACCATCTAATTCCTTTTCCATATTTTCTTAAAAATGGTCCAGGCAATCAATCACAGTTTGGAAACTACATCATTAGAAAACTGACCCCAACTTGCTGAAATGATTTCCGTTCTGTAAATGAGGTGGTCTCTGATTTTTGTATATTTGACTTTCGAATTATTTTCACTTTGGTAGATGTTACGTGACTACCTCTAGACTCCTTTTCAAAAACCCAAATCAGACTTTCTCATACCAAAAAACCCCAACCAGTTATTTCAAGTATTCCACAGTGACACTGCCTGCCACCCAGGTGTCAGATGTGACATTTTGTCATCTTTTTATACAGTCGAGTTTGTGAAATTATGTGAACATTTTATTGTGTTTTGATTTAACAATTTTGTTTTTGAAATAAGAAAGTGATAACATGAAAATAAGAATTGGTCTCAAACATAATATAACTGAGACACAGGTTAAAAATACTGGGTGGGCTGAAATGGTGACTCCTTCACCTCAATTGGACACATCCCAGACTTAAGGTAAGGAGATACGAGTTAAATTTGAAGGAAAATGACAGAGTTAGAAACTATATATAAGTCGTAGAAAAATAGCATCAGGGGTTATATCTTCAAAGTGAGTCATGATGGGAAGTTCATCATTTGAGTAAGTTTATTTTCTTCCCTCTATCTTCCAGTCCTGTTATCTGATATATCTTCGGATTATATTATGGTATGGAAACAGGGGACTTTGTGTAGTTATGGTCATAATTGTAGGAATAGGATTAGTAGTAGCAATAGCAGTTCTACTATTTGTAGACATAGTTAAAAGCAATACGAAAGCCAAAAAAGTAATTTCATTGTATTATATCAAAAGTGATGATGCATATGTTGTTCTATACCTACGAAGCTCTAGCCAAATGTGAATTATTTTACGCATTGTGGTACCGTCTTCCTTTTGCAATTGGTTAAATGGGATGTCTTATTGACCTGCTTGGTCACTTGGTTCTAATTCATAGTTTTCCTTTACTAATCTAGAAGTTAAGCTCTTTCGTCCAAGGTCAGGCCCTACGAAGAGGTGAATGAGAGTCAAATATAACCCACAGATAGTTAGTGATTGTTTTGCTTTTGAATCTAAAATTTTAGGACCTGACACATAGTCGTTTCCCTCACCATTCCCACTTCCTTCTACTTCCCTGCTGGGAGTGTTGGTCATGTGACCCCTGAAGCCATTTGTGCTTGAAACTGTGGAAGAGTGGTGAGGAATTGGTGAGCATCACAGGGAAGAACTGTAGCAAGCTTTATTTCCTTGATTAACAGGAGTTGAGGACTGTCTAGAGTCCTTGGCTTCTCCTGGATTCTCCTGGCTTCTCCTGGCTTCTCCTTGCTCGCGACTTCTGCCGCAATGACGTAGACAATGGAGAACTCAAGGGGGTTACTTTGCTAAATCTGGAGAAACTGGCACCTGCCCGCAGACATCCCTTTCCCACCACCACATATACTCTTCTCTTCCAGGAGCCCTTTTCCATCTACCGTTGTTTTTGTTTGTTTCTTTGTTTTTAAGAATTTATTTATTTATTTATTAAAAATATTTTATTTATCTATTTATTTGACAGAGAGAGAGAGAGAGAGAGAGACAGCAAGAGCGGGAACATAAGCATGGGGAGTGGGAGAGGGAGAAACAAATACCGTGCTGAGCAAGGAGCCCGATGGGGGGGCTCCATCCTAGGACCCTGGGATCATGACCTGAGCTGAAGACCGATGCTTAATGACTGAGCCACCCAGGTGCCCCCCAAATTTATTTACTTTAGAGAAGTAGAGAGAAAGAGTACAGGAGTGGGGAGGAGCAGAGAGAGGAGAGAGAGAATCCCAAACAGACTCTTCACTGAGCATGGAGCCTGATGTAGAGCTCGATTGCACAACCCCAAAATCATGACCTGAGCCAAAAAATCAAGAATCTGATGCTTAACTGATTGAGCCACCCAGGTGCCCCCTGTTCAAATGTTTAATTGAGGCAGATCATATCAATTTTTTGAAGCTGGACATATAAAGGTAAATATATAAAAATTATAGCTCCATCACTGAGCATATATTTAGTTCCTCTGGTTCTAAGTCAAGATTTTCTTTCAATCATATTTATATGTGAATATTCTAAAAGACCACTATTAAGCCCAATGTAAGATAGCCGAGCCATTCTACTGTATTTATTCTTCCTGCTGAATGGCATTATTCCCTGCAGTAGAAGAGAATTGATTTGCTCTTTGTCTTGTTTTTGCTTGTTGTTAAAAGATCCTTTCTTTCAAACTTGAACTAATCTACATAGTCCTGACATATATCAACTGGAGTTCCTTTTATATAAATGTGACAAATGAAGGATTTGTCTCATTTTGGCCCTCTAACTTATTATTGTTTCTCATGTGAGGTGATGAGGATGTGACATTATATCTAGACAAGAGTATTCTTGTCTAGATATAAATTTTATTGAGTAATAAAATAATAATAATAAAGTAATAAAATAAAAAAATAAATTTTATTGAGTAAATCCCCAAACCAACTAATAAGTCTATGATAACTACATTGCTATAACATCTAAGACAATGATTTGCTCTCTTTTTTTTCATTTCCTTATTTCATTTTTTCAGAGAACAAACAACTATGCACATGCTTTAGTGAATTAAAGACTGTAATCAAGACATTGGAGATAAATCATGATTTAAAATAATCTTACAAGACTTATTTGTAAGAGTATTATTTATTATTATTAGTAGTAGTAGTAGTGGTAGTATTTTTAGCTAAAGTAGAACTGAGAAAGGATATGGATATCTCCAGAAAGTGAGTGGATATCTCCAGAAAGTGAGAAGTTCAAATGAATTGTTTGAGAAATGATGCTTACCTTGGCTTGTTCAATTTGTTCCCCAATTAATAGAGATTGACTTATGTCAAAAATAATTTTTAAAAAGTTAGAAAGCATGGATCCGGTCTTTATAGAATGATCCATATGAAATAATTCATACGAACTTCATTTGGAATGAACACATGTCAAAAATTTAACCCATTAATGAAAGAACCAGAAGAATGGCAAATCTAGAGAGCATTTGAGGAGTAGGGATTTATAAAGTTGGTCACAAAGCCCAGTTAGGGACACAGCTGATTAAGTCTTGGAGGACATGATGTTTGGTGTTTCTTCTCTACAGGATTAACATCTCCTTTATCTCTACAAGATGAAACCGTAAGTTAACATGTAACCTCATGGTGTCTAGATCCTAATCTAAAGGTGTTTAGATTAGATTCACTAGAAAATTCACTAGAAAAATAATATTCCTTGGAAGTGCCTACTGAACAATGATGTAATACGACATTAAAGAATATGCCTATTTTCAAACTTGGGATAATTTTTTAATAGTCCCTCTGGTGACCATAAAATTTTTGAAAGTTTATTTTTGATTACAAAAGAAATGCTCATCTCATTCTGTTTTTGATAGATTAATTTCCTGAGGAGCAAGAGGTGTTAATTAACCATACAAGCCTCCTTATCAATCACCTAATTCAGAGGCTCACAAGGATAAACAAGAACTAAGTCCAGAGAATTAACTTCTGACTAGAAAATTCATAAGGATTCTCAGATTGCATTTTCAATAACATCTATTATTCTTGAGGGTTTTTTTTTTTTAATTGTTCCCACTGGTCGTTCTATACCACGCTGAGGAAAGTATAACATTCCCATCCACAGTGTGTACCTGCAGTTCCTATACATTTGGAAGAATTGCTCCCTGCTTAAAATCTGCCAAATCTGATCGGGTTCTGCCTGCCTATATACGACTCTATAAGACACAGAGCTGGTCTGGTCCCCGATTCCTGGGAGAACTCTGTGGGCATCAGTTTTACATATGAGGGATAATTCTTCTGCTTTAATGATGGGTTTGTCGTATCTCTTTACAATGAGATTTATGCCCAACTATGCTCCTGCAAGTATAGGCTTGATGATAGAATCAATTTGTCCAATTACATCCTGGTTAAAAAAGGAGGTCAAATTCTGGCAAATAACTACATCCTGGTTAAAAAAGGAGGTCAAACTCTGGCAAATTACATTTCCAAGAAAAGTATTGAGACTCGGGAATAGTTTTTGGGTGTATGTGTGTTTATTCGTTTTTAAATTTAGCAGTCATCGTGGCCGAGATACCATTTTTAACCTCAGGACTACAGGCATATTCAAAATAAGAGAAAGAGCTTCTTTACCAATAGGAAAAGAGAACACAAAACTAGTACCCAAATATTCTAAAACAATACAACTAGATTTCCCTTACCCATTCATTTATTTTGATTTTTTTAAAGATTTTATTTATTTGAGAGAGAGAGAGAGAGAGACAGAAATAGTGACAGAGTGCATGAGTGGGAGGAGAAAAAGCAGGCTCTCTGCTGAGCAGGGAGCCTGACGTGGGGCTTGATCCCAAGACCCTGGGATCATGACCTGAGTCAAAGGTAGATGCTTACCGACTGAGCTACTCCCTTACCCGTTTTGTTTTATACTGTGTGAATAAACTTTGATCTTTTGGATTTGGGGTCAGCAGTTAGCTTCCATGAAATCTGCCTCTAAATGACAGAGGCTTCTGGAAATTCCGAGTCAATTTAGAGTTAACTCAGACAATCTCAGAGTTACCTAAGTGATGCCAGCTTAAACTTCAAAGCTTGTTTCTACGAGTTGATTTCTTGAAATAGTAATAGTTAAAAGCACCTGATAGAGTCCTTTTTACTGAGGCACTGAGACTATCTTTCTTTGTTAAAAGCCCAATGTCCAGCTTGTAGCTTATAACAAAACTTTCAAGCATCTGCTGATGAAAGTCCAATGGCCATGGTTAATTTATTATGTAACCAATAAGAACCAATAATATGAGGACAGAAGAGAGTGAAGTTCTACATTGGGTTGTAAGAATCCGATCCATGTCTTTTTTGAAGATAAAAATATGCCAATAATGGCAAGGTGGTTGACAAATCTATGAAATTTATAATCTCCAAAATATTTATAATCATTATATTTTACCTCCATAATTCTCCTTTAATTTGAGAAACTTTTCCCATGCAGTTCTTAGGATAATTATTGGAATAATAAAGAAATATGGATACATCAATCAAACCAAGTTATTTTTATCATTTTATACAGAGTGAAAGAATAAATGTGTGCTAACCCACTGCAATCTAGTTCTACATGTTAAATATATTTAATATAAACATAGTTATTAAATATAGACTATAATATAGAGTCTAAATATAGATGCTAATATAGAGTCTAAATAAAGACTCTAATTTTGACAAGGCAAAATCAACGGACTTATCAAAAAAAAATTTTTGGTTTTTTGACTAAGATAGGATCACAGGTCCTGAGAATATTAGGTTGATTTCCAGCTCACCAAAGTGACACTGCAATATTTTAAATAAACATAGAATATAAAACAATTAGAAGGAAACTTAATACATTCAAGAGTGAAGAACTTTGTACTTCCTTTTTTCCTTCGGATTATAGATGTATGAGTTTGTTGTAGCACAGAAAGTGATTCTAGTGAGATAGAGAATCTGCTATCTGAATAGATTACACAGCAGGTAAAGACTAATATTTACTATGTCTTAGAGATGATTACTAAATACTGAAAGATCATTTGTCATTTTAACATAGAGAAAAAATCCTAGTTTGCATTAATATAATATTTGGCAGTAAAGGATTAACAAGCTACAAATAAACCCATCGAAATAAGTCAACACTGTAAAATTTTGACATATTTCATTCCTTTTTTTATGATCATTTGCAATTATTAGAAACCAAAACAAATAAGATTTACTATACTCAAACCTTGTGCAACTTGCGGTAAATGCTCATTTTGTCCTTTATGCTAATTTTGCATTGGAACAATCTGATACTTTAAGATAAAACTACTCTCTTAATCCTTCAAAAACAAAAATGCATCCACATTTTGTATACACAGTTGTAATAGTGGCAGCGTCTCAGTATTCTTACTTAAATGTTATCCATGTGTCCGAAGATTATACATTAATTAACTCAATTTAACATTGGATTAAGGGTTTAAGTTAATTAAGGATCTTGTGGATGATGTTTAATCAGGTAGGCATTAAAATATAAGTACTGTTAATGTAAAAATATGTGTCAAGGTTTTTATATATTTATTATTTTTATACTTATATATTTACATTTTATTTATAAGTATATTTATATTTTATGTTTTCTTAATTTTAAATATTTAGTGAAAGTCTATTAACTTATCTGAGCAGTAAGCAAAGATGAGAACTTGGAGACATTTGTATTTGCAGTCTTTTGATGGGAAAACAGACCCAATATTATAAAATCATAAAAAATCTATAAAACAACAAAATGCATTTTTGTATTATGTACACACTGATAAGGGATAACACTTATAGCTGTTTTGAAACTAATATTACAAACCATCCAAGGATTCGTTTTGATTAAGTGTACTTAAACTCTTATCAAAAGTTCTCTGGCTTTATTTTCTTTAAGAAGGATTTTTCTTTTTTCTTAGAAGTCTGGCACACTTAAGGTATTTTAACTTCAGCTTCCTTATTTCCTTGGGATTCTTGGAGTATTACATTTATGCAAGCACTTATCCAGAGAAGACCTCCTCTATTTTGAGAGAATTTAAAATTTAATTTGGCAACACTCTTCAGAGATTAGAAGATATCTCACATTTACACGAGGAGAGGTACGGAATCTTCTCAATTACAAACACACAGACACAGGAAAAGCAGACAGCTTCCGTTGCACAGCATCTGCAAGAGGTTAGATGTAATCTAGAAACCAAAACCCTCCAGTCCAAATCTCAAAGGGCAGTTCTATTTTCCAGTGAGTATGTAATATTTTACATTTTTTTAAAGAGAGAGGAATAACGTGTGTGCATTGGGTTGGGGGCGCTGACAGAGAAAATCTTTTTTTTTTTTAAATATTTTATTTATTTGACAGAGAGAGAGAGGTCACAAGTAGGCAGAGAGGCAGGCGGCGGGGCGGGGTCAGGGGAAGCAGGCTCCCCACTGAGCAGAGAACCTGATGCGGGGCTCGATCTCAGGACCCTGAGATCATGACCTGAGCTGAAGGCAGAGGCTTTAACCCACTGAGCCACCCAGGCACCTGAGAGAGAAAATCTTAAGCTGACTCCATGCCCAGCATGGAGCCCAATGTGGGGCTTCATCTCATGACCCCGGGATCATGACCTGAGCCAAAATCAAGAGTTGGTTGCTTAATTGGCTGAGCCACCCGGGCACCTCTCCAATGGGAATGCAAGACTTTAGAATGTATTTGCTTTCAGTTCACACGTAGACAAACAGATAAGTGAAAATGACTGACAAAGTCAGTTAGGTATGGACACACCAACAGATGTGACCAGGAACCAGAAACAGAGAATTGGGAGGGGGATGGGAATGCAACAACAAGAAACAGAAATAGCGAAGGTAAAGCCCTAGCATCACTTGGGATTCACTTCTAGGACAAAGACAGTATCTCCTCAGGTTTGAAGAGCCATGAGGTGCACTTCTCAGAAAATATAATCGGCACTTCTGTGCATTTGGACACGTCAGTGGAACATCTGTCAAAATTGTCAATGTAGAATTTTCAAAAAATTAAAAACACGAATTTCATATAAAATTGAGTAAATATATGCCAAAATGTATTTGAATTATTATTGAGTGAACCAACAAAATGGAAAAATTGGGAAAAACCTTTGAGAATTAGAGCATATGTAAGTCTATCAGGAAAAGTATACGGAAGGTATTTGTTAACTTAAAGGCAAAACTGGTTAGTGCCCTACAGGGCAATAAAACTACATAATTTAGGATTCTCCACTCTACCCAACCAAATTATTTGCATCTCTGTAGATAAAAATCAATAAGTTAGCATGCAATTTCACAGACTGTAGGCCCTAATCAATAGTAAATAACAAACAGAAAAGCAAATCCCTTACAGACATAAATAATCTTGGGTGTGCAGTTAAAACCTACTCCAGTATGATATTAAGAGTCATGCAACTATCCTTTTGCCTATTTCCAAGTTTTGGATAATTTTTCTAAGTGCTGAAAAGCTAGAAGGAAATAAGCTAGAGCCAAATGTTTCTAGGACAGACCGATATCTTTTGATTGTTGAGAATTGGAATTTGGGATTGCTCTAGATTTAATATCTTGCTCATTCCCCATAGTTCATATTAAGAAAGTGGACATTTTTGTTGTACACCGTACAAAATTGGATGAAGACCTGGGAGTGGGAATAATTTTATCCTCAACAATATCTTATCTTTTTATAGCAAGAGCTCTAGAGAGCAATTGGAAGGCAGCCAGGGCAAATATCCCAGGCTTCCATTTCCCTTTTGCCATTGTAGCTGTTTCTAATTACCCCCCTCTGGAAATTTTGTACTAACTTCAATTCCATGCTAAAATGCTCATTACTTCTATGTAATAAAACTGGCCAAAGTGCATTTAGTTGCAGAAAATAAAGTTACTGCCATAAACACAGAGATTTTTAATCCACATGGTAAGGGATGATATTTTCTTTAAAAACAACTTGGAAGTGTCTCATTAGAAACCTTGTTAATCCCCTCACTCACTCATGCACCAGAATGCATGCACAGCCACTCACACAAACCAACTAAAATTAAAAAAAAAATTATGATGACTATTTTTATTTTGTTTTATTTGTTTGTATCTTTCCACCCCCCAGATTTTCTAGGGAACAGCTGTCATTTGTTTAATTGGCTGCAATATTAGCCAACTGCTAGGTGTTTACTCTGTTTCATTTTCTTCTTCAATTCTTGACCTGGTTTGACACATTATAGAGAAATGTCAAAAATTTCCCAGTAAAGTCCCTAAAACACCTGCAGACCGTTTGAGCTTGATTGCATAGCAGCTGATGCTGATTGCAAGGGGAGCAATGGTGGTTTTTCTCAGACTTTTGAACTAACTCATAGAAATCAGAGCAGAGAATGCCAACTGGGGTACATTTCAATTGACTCATTTTGTTCCCACAAATATATTTACAGGTTACACAATTCAAAAGATGAAACGGGGCGTCTGGGTGACTCAGTTGTTTAGGTGACTGCCTTCGACTCAGTCCATGATCCCAGGGTCCTAGGATTGAGCCCCTTATCAGGCTCCCTGCTCAGGGGGAAGCCTGCTTCTCCCTCTCCCTCTGCTGCTCCCCCTGCTTGTGCTCTCTGGTTCTCTCTCTGTCAAATAAATAAATAAAATCTTTAAAAAAAGATACAATGTTAATATTTGTGGGACAGGATGCATATCGAGTACAAAAGGTTTCCAAACAAAGGAGATTCTCTTTAATTACACTTTTCTATATCTTAAAAATGTATTCTAGTCATTGGAATGATTTTGTGACTCACTCAAAGTTTGACATAAGTATTTTTTTAAAGATTTTCATTTATTTATTTATTTGACAGAGAGAAAGAGATCACAAGTAGGCAGAGAGGCAGGCAGAGGGAGAGTTCAGGAAGCAGGCTCCCCGCTGAGCAGAGAGCCCTATTTGGGGCTCCATCTCAGGACCCTGAGATCATGACCCGAGCCGAAGGCAGAGGCTTAATCCACTGAGCCGCCCAGGCGCCCCGATATAAGTATTGAGTCAGAAAAACTGGGTCTATTTTGAAACCTCTTGGAAATTGTAGAGTGGAGGCTTATGGGTGGAGAGTTTCATGCCCAAATGACTTTAATTTTCATGTTCTTTCCAGGGAGGGACCTGCCTCCTGTGTTACATGGCATGGCTAATGTAGGATTGTGTGAGTCTTCTGACAAAGTCATGACATTAGTCATTTTTCTGTTTGACTTTTCCATTGATTTTACACTGATACTTTTTAGATTAATGAGACCTCTGTTATGAATTATGAAGCATTTTGAGGATGACTTCAAATGTCTGTGAATTATATCTGTGGCTTCTTTTTTGTCTTGTCTGGAGTGATCAGGGACTTTTTGGCTTCTCCACAAACACAGCATGGAAACCTTTCTGAAAGCTCTGTGTGGAGGTGTTAAGCTGCCCTGAAATAGACTTCTTAGAGGAAGCAACCAGAGCAGAATGTTCACATAAAAGTGCTAGGTTGGATAATAATCATATTTAGCACTTACATAGTGGTTTTCATTTTCCAAACACTTTACAAACAGCAACTAAATAAACCTTTCAACATCCCCATTAAATAGATAAATAAGGATTATTATCTTAGTATTCTGTTTGGTGGAGAAAAAAAAAATCTTTACTGGTTTATAAGTGCAAGAGGAGACTATCTCAGAATAATGATTCCAACTCCTGCATCTGGAAGCCAGTCTCCAGCTCTACCTGTTCCAATTTTCTTTTCGAGGGAACTGATTAATCGACGCTAGAGTTAGCTATTGTGAAAGTTCAGTCAATGCTATTTCTCTCCAGTGTTGTAAGTTCAAAGAGTTACTAAGAGATGAGTGCCTGGGAAGGTTCCATTATAGTTCCAACGATAAAGAAAAAATGGAAAAAACCCCTGAAATCTGTGGAGGAAGTGAACTGCCCGGGTCTCTCTCAGTTAGCAAGTTCCTCTGGTTAGCGTTAATGGTGCTTTGCAAGCTACGTAATTAAGTCCTCACCAAGACCTGGCAGAAGACAGCATACTGCTTATATTTAGCAAGTTTCTGAGATTGCAATTCTTTAACAGTTAGGAGTACATTTATTTCCTCTCCTATTATTTTCTCAGGGACACAGAGAGTCATTATCTACCTATTCTAGCCTTGGGGAAGACTTTTTACGTACATTTTCTCTTTGCTCCACTTTCTGCTGTACCTTTTATTCTCCCCCCCGTAAAAAAATTTAATAGCTTCTTTGTATTTAAAGAAAGCATGTGGACATACTTCTCTGCAACAGATGTGTAATTGGTTTACAAATATTCGTATGACGCAAATAAGCCCTTCTCTACCACCTTGTGTCATTTGATGGCTTTGTTCTTAAGAACTTCAAAGTGCAAAATCAATTCTCATTTATGTTCTTCCATTCCAATGGAAAACCTTCTTAAGAGGTATGGAGAAGTAGTTGAGAATGCAGGCTCTGGCCTCACACTACCTCACCAACTTATTTAATCACACCGAGACTCAGTTTCTCAGCAGTAAAATGGTACCACTGATAATGTCTGCCTGAGTAGATTGTTACAGGGATTAATGATACGATGTATTTCAAGTAGGAGGACTGGGAAGGGCTCAATAGATGTTAGAAACCATCTTTGCCATCATCATCATCATCACCATCGTCATCTGACAATGTTACAGACAATTTAAGGACAGAAAATAAGATTTGTATTTAGAGAGACAGTAACTGTATATCCCTAAGATTCATTGGAAGCTATAAAATTCATCTTGGTTTTACTTGATCTCTGGAGAACTGGTTCACCCATAGTCATAACAGAATCATGGATTACTAAAGTTTAGAAGGACCTCAAAGATATGATGTCGAGTTAAGTAAACTTTCAGCTAGAAAACTTAAAGGAAAGTCAGATTGATTCAAAGCAAGAGTAGAAGAAGCGAATGATTTCCTGAGTATCTGGGAAGTTTTAAAGCCCAGAAGTAGGGAGTGAGAAATTTCAAGCGGTGGCAGCTGAAAAAACAGATGACTCACACCCTCCCAAACTTCAGAAGGTCAGCGCACGTATCCGCAAGTCTGAAGGTATTAGAAACCTAGGGGGAGATGACAGAGCCAAGGGCACAGACGGCCTGTGGGTGGGGTCATACAGCAGCAGTGTGAAGCCTCCATCTAGATGCCTGCCTGGGAGGGGCACTGGCTCTGTGGAGTAGCCACCAGGCACAGCATGGACAGGCCCAGCCCATAACTGTGCTGGTTAAATGAGTGATGCCCCTCTGCTCCCTTGTGGTCTACCGGAGAGCCACAAACAGGGGAAGTGGTTCACACTCAGTGACACTCAATGAGATAACACAAAACAAAGGAGCTGGGCCATTCAGGTTGCCCAAAATTTCCTCCTAATGATTTCAAGAATTTTGGAATTTGGCATTGTGGGTAAAGTCTGTAAAGACATAAACTTCTTAATAAGCTGGTAGACACTTGGAGGTACAGATACTTCATTGTTTTTTTTTTTTTTAAAGATTTACTTATTTATTTTAAAGACAGAGCACATGTGAGTGGGGAAGGGGCAGAAGGAAGGGAGAGAGAGAGAGAAAGAGAGGGAGAAAGAGAGAGAAAAAGAAGCAGACTCCCCACTGACCATGGAGCCAGAGGAGGGTCTTGATTCCATGACTCTGAGATCATGAACTCAGCTAAAACCAAGAGTCAGACATTTAACTAACTGAGCCACCCACTGCCCCAGATATTTAAGTTTTATCCACTCATTTCTTTCTTTATGTGGATGTTCACTTCAAAAATATTTATTGAATGAAACAAATATGAGCTATGCTTGAGATATTTGCATTACAATTCTGCATACGACCAGAGTTACATATTCTGTATTGTATATTCATGGACTCAAATAAACCAAAATGCATATAAAGGAACTCAGATAGGGAATATAAAAAATTCTTAGTATTTATTTTTCTTTGCTTGTCAAATTCCAGAGTGATGAAATACTTATTTTTAAGATATTTGTGTTTTATTACATGAGTGATATAGGCATACTTTCTTATTGCACATGATTCAAAATACGAAAAAGTGATTAGAACAAAGCGTAAAAATTCCCTTTGTCTTTTCCCATCCTCTTACCCCTATTGCTGTCAATGATTCTGTATACTGACAATTTTCCAGTGTATGAGAATGCACATAGGTATACAGCTTAATTAAGATCTTATTATATAATTATTGGGAGACATACTTTGATAATTTAACAGTGTGTCTTGAAGATCTTTTCCTGTCAGTTTTTTTAGGTCTCTGGAGTGTGCCATAAAATATGTGTGCAATAACTTATTTACTAGTGAGTATGTATTTTCGATTTTCTTTTGCTACTTCAACAAATGATACAAAGAACGTTTCCATACACACCTCTCTGGGTTCATGTAAAGTAACATTGTTGGATCATAAGCTAAGTACAGTTATAATTTGGACATATATTGCCAAATTAGCTCTAAAAACTTCACCAATTTATAATTCCATTTACAGTGTTTGAGACCAGGGAGGGGTGAATATTCTTGGTATTCTGTGAAAATGTGTTTGTGTACTTGTTACCAAAAGATACTGTAATTGGAATGCCAATTTTCCGAGCTAAAAAAAATATTGTAAATACTACTGATGTTTCCCTGAAGTGTTTTTGAGGTTGGTTTAGGATCTGCATTGCTATTGATTAAAGGATTTTTTTGTGGAATTGATGTACTATAGGCTCCTACAATGCTTTCTTCTGTCTCTTTTAATTAAACTTTTATTATTTTATAAACATAGCTCAAATATCTTTTCATTTTCATTTTCCACTTCCTTTACAGGGAAAACTGAGGAGTAGTTGAAAGTACTCACATCTTTTTTTTTTAAGATTTTATTTATTTATTTGACAGAGAAAGAGATCACAAGTAGGCAGAGAGTCAAGCAGAGAGAGAGGGGAAAGCAGGCTCCCTGCTGAGTAGAGAACCCAATGCGGGGCTCGATCCCAGGACCATGAGATCAAGACCTGAGCCAAAGGCAGAGGCTTTAACCCACTCAGCTATCCAGGCACCCCAGAAGTACTCACATCTTTATGGAAGCCAGAAGTAATCCCACCAATTCCATCAAGTGTCTGACAATTTAAAGCCATGTGATTGAGCATGTCCTTCCTTTTGTATTTTGAGGATTCCATGTAAAACGTTCAATTCGGAGATGACAACTGAAGCAGAGTGAAAGGAATACTGAAATAAGGATAGGCCATTGAAAAGTAACAAATGGAAAAGGGGGGTACAGTTTATCAGTTAGATAAAGGGCTCTAAGATGTCTGAAATGGACTCAAGAAAAGTGAAGTTAAATATAAGAGCACTGGATGTTATACTTAACTAATGAATCATTAAACACTACATCAAAAACTAAGTAGGTACTATACAGTGGCCAACTGAACATAATAAAAAAAAGAAATAAAATATTTTGAAAAGGTTAAAAAAAAGGTAAAAAAGATAAAAGTCCTTCAACAATTGAAATGCAATCTACAAGTACCACATGGCATACTTCACCTTGATGGCCTTAAACCAGCGATGGGTAGGAGTGGTAACACCACAATCAGTGCCGGCTGATCAAGATTCCCAAAGCACCAGGAGCAACTCTCTTCTTGTTTCCAAGGAACTGAGAGGACTAATGGAAACTGAGAAAGAAGATCACACGTATATTCCATAATAAATACAGTAAGAAGGAATCCATAAAGCTGATAATAACATAAGGCTCGTTACCTACATTTTTTAAAATTTAGCATTACAGTAACTCTAATGTGAGTAAGGAGTAGCCAAAGGTATATTCCATTGACAGGTGAGAAAGTCAACGTACAGAAGAGGTCATTGTTTAGACCGATCGCATCATTCATCAGCAGAAGACACAATCACCCAAGTGTAGGTTTTCTGATCTCATATCCTATATTCTTTCCAGTATTAATACCCGGCCTGCTAGGCCAAAGCAAGGGTTTTGAGTCCATCAGTCAGTTTAAATATTCCATAACCCCACGGCATGACCCTATTATTTCTTACAGAATTGAGTTGAATTTAACGTGGGTCATCGATGCCCCTCATATCAGGGGTCTGGTTATTGAAGTTCAAACAGGACATTGTTAAAGGATAGTGTGTCTGGGAGATGATCTAACAGCATAGGTCATGGGGGACCGCATGAAGCAAGGGCTCCAGGAGAGAGAAAAGGCCCCACAGTGCTGGAAAACAGAGGGCACGGCTCTTTTACCTCAGTGGACGGTGCCGCCGGATTTACTAAATTGTCTGATTGTGCATTTTAACCTTCCGACTTGTCCAAATATTTTCTTTCCAGGAGCATTAATATATTTGTTTTTCTTCTGGAAGAATGGGTATTTTATGTACTTCGTCTTGTTTGTCCTGAGATTTTAAGGATTTTTTTTTTTATCAGGTTTTTGGAAACTCGTGGTGTGTAATCTCTGACCATTTATTTTGAGCCTTTTGAGGTAGACAACTTCATAGCATCTTAGTGGAAAGGAGGGGTGGATTTTTACCTTTTTAAGGATGATTTGTTCTAGAAATAGTGAGGACTCAAGGTGCTGGCATCACATCCCATCTACGCATACACTGATTCCATTATGCTGTGGAAAGATATTGAAATGACCCTATAATCTCAGAGCTTGTCAACAGAAAACTAAATCCCTAAGTGCCCTCTGCTATAAAACTGAGATTTCACTGGGTGATGTCTACGGTTTTTTGATCCCTTTCTTCCATGCGTCCTTTTCCATCAGAGTACCAAGCACTGTGTACAGCAAAGAGAAAGGCTCAGTAACTTTTAACTCAGTTAACTCAGTAACTCTTGATGGATGAGAGTTTGTTCAAACAAAAGATTTAAAATAGTTTCCCGATTTCCTGCCTCCCTCCATTCCCTCCTGCCATTCTCCTTCCCTCCCTCACTTACCCCCTTCCTTCCTTCCTTCCTCTTTTTTCTGCATATTCCATCATTCTTGCTTTGTGCTTTCAGTAAATATTTATGGAACCCCTGCACTACACTGTTTGTCTCTCCAGTTGCTGGTATTCCAGGAGCTGGTGAAATATCCTAGTGGATGGCCGTAATAATCATTACTAAAATTTTACAGCTTACACAACTCATTTAATCACCCTCTTTTATGTAATGCCTATAGAAAACCTTTATATAGATTTTATGAATATCATCTGGCAAATTAAAAAAAAAGTGAAAATTAAGTGACATGTTCAGGGCCTCCAGAGAGTCAGTAGCAAAACCAGGACTTGGATGCCTGCAGTCTAAATTGAGGACTCTTTTCTCTATGCCACATTGTCTCTCCAAAGATAAAAAATAGCCTGAGTTATCATCAAATCAGTGTTGCCAGCAATTCTCTAGAGAAGACCACATAAGCTGTGGCTTATCAAGAAATGCATGCTGTGTCTTCTCCACTAGAATTTTATTGAAAAAAGGATTGTATATTGTTTCAGTATGTGGAGCAGTGTTGTCATTTCAAGATCAGGGTGGTTGGTTTTCATTGTCCTTGTTGGCAGATGCCAGTTTTCCTTTCCTTTTTTGGGCCACATTTACCTGGTGGCCCCATCCTCCATTCTACCTCATGCCTTAGGCTGACACATGTAGCTCAGATTTCCCCCTCCAAGTTTTTAGTGATTAATAACTTTCCTATTCATTGTGCTGCAATTGTTCATATAAACCAGTCATACAAACCATTAAGGAGATTTCCTTTCCACACATGCTATTTCTCTAAACTTAACTCACCCTGGAAAGGGCAGCAGAGTGCCTCTGGCTTTGGATTGACCCTACTGCTGAGCACATGTGCACACATCCCTGCAAGAGTGGGGACAATCCAGCTTATCTTCTTTTGTGAAAAGAAGAAGTACTATTGGTACTAGTTAGTTCTCTCTCAGCAATACTGCAAAATCGAGTTAAGTTTTAACCTTTTCCTTTTCTTTCCTCACTATTCTAGTAAAAGCTTTAAAAAAAAAGTCTTTCTGGGTTTTCCTTTAAAAAACAAATAGGTCATTCATTTTAAAATATGAGGTGTCTCCTTGTTGAAATGTTATAACTAGTGTAACTCTACAAATTACCATTAAAATTCAAGGTCAGCTCTTTATATCATGTAAATATATGCAACACAACCCTGAATTTTAAAGACATTTTAGCTGGTCCTCAACCTTAACCACACATTAGGATCAATCTAGAAGATTTTTTTCTCTAAGCACCAATACCCAGTTGTCCTTCCCAGAGACTGGGATGTCACTGGTGTGGCGAAGGGCCCAGCCCAGGGATGGTTCTGCTGAAGGGGGACTGAGGTGAATGCACAGTTCAGTAAGTTACAGGGCTTCTGCTGACGGTGACCTGCCCCTACCATAAGCACCAGAATCCCACCAAACTTCTTACACAGACCTGGGAGTCTCTGTGAGAAATAGCCAGGAGAGCACTAGTTCCAAATTTAAATATACCTTTCAGTGTTCCTCAAAGTGGAGAATAAAGGAACACCCTTTCACCATCAACTCCATTGGTTGTTACTGAATCAGAGTATCTATGATTACAGTCTAAAACTCCACATTTTTAACAAGTCCCCTCAGTGATCCTGATACTCACTCATGTACAAGAACCACTAATTTAGACCATATACCTACAGCCAGAGGGGCCTTTGTGCTTTTTAAAAAATGTCCCTGGTACTTTGTAATCCATAGCAGCTCCTATGTTTTTATAAATGTCATCGATCTATTGAAAAGATCAGACTTGTTGTTTTATATGACGTCCCACCTTTTGAATTTGTCCAATTGTTTCCTTGTGATGTCATTTAAATTGTTTACCTGCATTTTCTATAAATGAACAGCTAGGACTATTGACTTACCTGGGTTGGGGTCTAACACTTTGGGCAAGAATACCTCATAGTTGGTGTTTCATACACGTCTTATCGGCAGGCACATGTCTGGTTCCCCATGGTTAACAGTGCTGCTTTTCATCCCTGGGTTATGGTGATGGCAGCCAGATCCATCCAAGGAAAACTGAGTTTGCCCCTTGGTGATCGGGAAGCAATGACACTTTGACACCACACATATATCCAGCTGTGCGTCAGCCTTCCACCTAGGCAGTTTGCATCATTGATGAATTATTTTATTACGGGTAATAAAATGGTGAAATTCTATTATTCCTTCTAAAATACTATCTCTTCTGTAAAGCAGAACGATCCTCTTCAAAGGTGAGGTAGATGATGTCACGTCTCCTGCAATGACTTCTTTTTCGGGGGCTGCCAACACCCTCCTCTATCTTCCTCCCACCAACAACCAGTTTTGTGATTTCATCTCCTACTCTCTCTCTCACCGTTGCTATTCTAGCCTTCTTGCTGGAAGATCATAAGCATTTCCCAATGCCTCTGCTATTCCCTCTCTCTGGATGCTTTCCCCCAGCCTCCCTCAACAATTATTTTGGGTTCCTTATCAATGAGACTTCACTTCCTTAGTTAAAATAGCAATCTTTCCAATATATCCTCACTCCTTTATCACTTTACTTTTCTCTGTAACACTTTCCACCCATTAACATGTCATACATTTTACTTATTGGTTTGACTCTTTGTGAATTCAGTGAGGGTTAGGATTTGTATTCGTTTGGCTTATAGATTTATCTCCAGAATCTAGAAGAGTTCCTGGTACACAGGCTCTCTAAGTATTTGCTGAGTTAATGATTGAAGTGAATAGCGATGTCCAGAGGAACTGAATAGCATCACTCATCAAATTAATAATGAGAAAGAGAAACACAGCCCTGACAGCTGTCAGTGGGAGCTGGTCTGCAAGAACAGCTAGGTCTTGATGTTCCATTGAATATAGACAATTTCACAGAGCTCGACATCAGTAAGGTCACTCTGAGACCATGATGGGGCGAGACAAACATCAGACCCCTCCATAATCATGTCTAAGCACGAACAAAGCATACACACCCTGCAAAGCCCAGAAGTGCGCAAACACCTGCTCTCCTAGGTAGCCGTTGTCACTGTTGTGCTTAGCATTGCAGTGTTACTTATGCTCCTCCTGCCTCCTAGATATGAATCATCAAGACTTGTATCATGAAAGTCTCTGGCTGTGGTAACAAATTACCACAAACTGGGTGGCTGAAAACAACAGAAATTTATACTTTTACATTTCTCAAGGCCAGAAATTTGAAATCAGGGGCGCCTGGGTGGCTCAGCGGGTTAAGCCTCTGCTTTCGACTCAGGTCATGATCTCAGGGTCCTGGGATCGAGCCTTACATTGGGGGGGTCTCTGCTCAGCGGGGAGCCTGCTTCCCCCTCTTCTTCTGCCTGCCTCTCTGCCTACTTGTGATCTCTCTTTCTGTCAAATAAATAAATAAAATATTTTAAAAATAATAATAATAATAAAAAAAATTGAAATCAAGGTGCAGCAAGGCCAGGTTCTGAAGGTCCTAAAGAAGAACGCTTTCTAGTCTCTTCCAGGCTCTGGGGAGTGATGATGCTCCCTGGCTTGTGGCTGAATTACTCATGTCTCTGCCTCCATATTCACACTGCCTTCTCCTAGTACATCTGTGGTCAAATCTCCCTCTGCTTCGCTCATTCTAGCACATTTATGATGACATTAGGCCCCAGTGGGATAATGCGGGATCTTGTTTCCATCTCAAGATGGAAACCTCTTCTCTTAACTTAATCACATCTGCAAAGACCTTTGTTTATTTATTTTTAAAGAAAAAGTAACATTCACAGTTTCCAGGGATTAGTACCTAGATGTCTTTGGGGAGGGGACATTGTTCAGCCAATCACATGTTTTGCTAAACTTCTACATCTGACCTGAATTGAGCAAGGCACTTCTTCCTTGAACCTCCTCACTCCCACCCAAACAAAGCTGCCTACCCCAAACCAAAATTCTGCAACAAACCCCTCTTAGCTTGTTTTTAATGACATACCCCCATGGGGTTCCTGGTTATTTGGTCTCCCTTGTTACAACAAATTAAAAAGCCAGCTTTGTATGACACAGGTGGGCTCCTTCTGGTGGTCCTTGGCTGGTGGGTGTGGCCACTAATGTGTCTTGCTTATATTTATCAGATACTAGACCACAGGATTTCAATTGCCCCAGGGGTTCCTTTTTCCTTAAAATATCTTATAATCAGTGAGGGATCTAAGGCAGTGGTTTCTACAGGGTACAGGAGGTTATCAGTTCTTTAAAAATCGTTGAAATTTATGTACAATTACAACATATTTGAAGCATTTTATTCTTTTAAAGAATTACAAAGAATCACCTGGTTTTTCTGCTATTAGGTATAATTTAGGTACCACTACCCCCCTTAGCTCAGAACTATCAAATATTAAACTATTTTTAAACTTATCCTGGAAGTTAAATATATTTTTAAATGTATTGCATTGGATAAGGGGCAGAGGTTATCATTCTAAATGACACTTTGTATGAAGTTACACATTATTTCTGGTACCTGCAGCTTTTTTCTTTAAAAATTTCATCACCTGAAGTGACCTCTCAGTAAAGGCTTTTGCAAACTAGAAATCTCTGATGTGTGTATGTTAAATTCAATTATAGACATGTACTTCAAAGAAAAGACACAGGTACAAATATTTAAAAACAGTGCATTAGTATGAAAGTGGAGATAAAGGTACATGAAAAGGAAAGCCTTGATAAAAATTATGTTCAGTCAGCTATGTAGTTGTATAGTATATGAAAGTTAGAGAAGCAATACTTTGCAGCAGGGACTGGGCATAGAAGTCCCCTTTCCTCCGTTGTTACATATGAGAGATAAATAATGACAGGGACATTGTAGGTAGCTTCTTTGCTTTTCTCCAGGATAGAGTGATGGTTTTCTCCACCATCTTTCTCTTGTCATATCATTTGTGGAGTCCCTTACTTTAACAATTATTGGAGATAGGGCGCCTGGGTGGCTCATTCGGTTAAGCGTCTGCCTTCGACTCAGGTCATGATCCCAGGGTCCTGGGATGGAGTCCAGTTCGGTCTCTCTGCTCAGCGGGGAGGGAGCCTGCTTCTCCCATTGCCCCTCTTCCTCCCACCACTTGTGCTTTTATTCTCTCAAACAAATAAATACAATCTTAAAATAATAATAATAATTAGAGATAAACAGTGTATGAATATAGAGTCTGGACACCTTAATCTACACATTAAGTCATTAGCATTTAGAGAACATTAAACAAAAGTCCATGGTACCGAGAGTGATTAAACTTTTTAAATATTGTTATCAAAATCTACACCAAAGTGTTTGTCCCTCAGTATATGAAATATGAGAGATAAGAAGTGTGTGTGTTTGTGGTTATCTAGAAATAGTGCTGGGCTCATCGCAGAGAGATGCATCAACACAAGACCTACCATGCACTGAACTCTGCTCCTCAAAGTCCTCCATTCAGACTTCCAGGCAGGACTACCTACGGGGCTTTAAAAACACATGAATGGTTGGGTATCTTCGAAAACAGTTAACTCTGAGTCCCTGAGGAGGAGGACTGGGTATTGAAGTTGGGGCACTGTGCTTCTCATCACACCTCTGCCTAAAAGTGTGTGCTATGTAAGAGGACATCTGGGGCTGTTTAAAACCAGATCCATTGTCCTTTATGGTAGACAAAATAAAAGAATAATGGGAAGCAGACAGCTGTTCTGACATTTAGGGGGTACTGATCACCTTGACTGCCAAAGGGACACCTTTGCTTAAATGTGAGAAAAAAAGTGCTGTCATGTTTTCAAATATATAAAGGGAAGGGGGAAATGTATGGGGGAAAAAAGAGCTTCTCAAAAAATGCTGCTGATAAGCAGCTAGAAGGATGATACCCTTTTAATTCCCAATCAGCGGATCCATTGCCCAGGGTTTTTGAGAGTGTCAGTTGGCCGAGAGAACCCTGTCCATGGAGAATACAGGTATTGTACTGGAGAAGCCACATAACACAGAGAAGTGAGGCTGCAGACTGGGGAAGAAATGTCTCAGGCCACACTAGAGTGCCAAAGCACAGGGAAAGAATATAGTAGGGGAAAAAGGCAAGGAAATGCATTCCTTGCTCAGAACGTCCAGTAAAGATGATGGTAAATGAACACCTTACCTAGTCTCCAGGATGAGAGAGAAACATGATAACGGCCAACTTATTTATGGAGCTCAGTAGCAAACTAGAAACTCCACTACGGAAGTGGATACTTGCTGGCAGAGCAAAAGGGTTTTCCCATAGTTAAACCAGTGCTTCCGTGGCCAAGGGGTGGGGAAATATTGTAGAAGTCAAGGAAATGTGAAGAAAGAAGCCAAGATTACAGAGGCATATCAAGGGGCAGAAACTCTTCTTAGAATTTGAATAATGAGAGAATATTTGGAAAGTCACCTTTGGGGGGGGGGAATTAAATTCACATTGTTTCTGGCAGTGTCTCCGTTTGAGGTGAGGCCCTGATGAACATATTAAGGGGAATGGATACAATCTGGATTGCAATAGAAACCAGGCAATTAGATTGCTTGGAGAAACCAGGTTAGCCTGAGCCATCAAACAAAAGAAATAGGGCTATAGTTGACTCAGAAAAAGTCAGGAAGAATTAGAAAACAAGGTATTGAAAAATATATAAAGGGCAGAAAATAATCATAGATTCAGAGAGAAAATTTCTTGAACAGGTCTCCTCAGAAAACAGCAATATTATTACCTAAACCCGTGAGTCCCCACCACTCACGTCAGAGAAACGGAGCCAAGATCAGCACAAGATATCCCAGGACACAGCTCAGCTCTTGGAACGTAATGATTTGCTGAATTTTGCTTAGGGAACTGAAGCCCTTCAAAAAAATCAGGACATACCCAGAAAATTGCCCACAGAAAATCCAAAAGATACCCTGAGATTCAAAACATTGGCAGTCAGAAGTAGCATTTAGGGATATTGGGACCCACGGGGCGGTTTTTCTGGTAAAAACAAAGCTGTTTGAAGTTGTGTAAAGGAGTGGAAAGATAAAATCAGTTGTTTTGGTAAAACAGTAATGTTAATACAGTGAGAACTAAGATTAAATTGGAAAGAACTAAGTAGTCCATTAGAGAATATGAAGTAGCATCCCATAACCTGACTGCATATGCAAGTGAATATTTGGTGGGGGAAATAAACTACTTTTTAAATTGGGTAAAAACAAATTGATTACCTATATGATGGTGTGAGAGGCTAAAGAGAAGGCCATTGACTGCTTTCTTTAAAGCCCGTAACTAACATCCTGCAGCTCATACACAGAACAGAAGTGGAAATCTCCAAAACCGTTAAAAGGAAGAGAAATAATAAGTTTAAGAAGACATGTGCAAAATTTGTACACTGCAAACTATACAACTTTGCAGTGAGAAATTAAAGATCTAAATAAATGGAGTTACATACCTTGTGGATGAATTGGAAGACTAAATATGGTTAAGACATCAATTTTTCTCTAATTGATCCATAAATAAGTTGAAATCCCAGTAGGCTTGTTTGTTTCCTTTTTTTTTAAGAGAATCAATTAGAAAACTGATTCTCAATTTTATGTGGAGATACAAAGAACTTACATTAGAAAAACAAGTTTTTAAAAACATCTACAAAGTTGAATGGCTTTTTCTACCTAATTTGAAGATTTATCTTAAAGCAACAATCTTAAAAAATGGGCAAAATCTTTGAGTAAACACTGTGTAAAAGGAGATATAAGAATTTCCAACAAGCACATGGAAAGATATTTGACATCGTTAATCATCAAGGGAATGCAAATTAAATACAAAGTAACATGACCCAAATTAAAAAGACTAACAGTACAAATATTGGCAGGGATGTGAAGCAATTGGAATACCACTGCTGATGGGAATGTAAAATAATACAATCTGTTTAGAAAACTTTTTGGAAGTTTCTTATAAATTTAAACATACACCTTTCATATAACTCAGTGATTCCATTCCTCACTACTTACATAAGATAAATGAAAACTTACAATTACACAAATACATGACCATGAATTTTTATAGCATATAAATTATCCCCAAACTAAATGTGACCTGAATGTCCATCAGCAGGTGAGTGGATAAACAAATTAGATGTATCCACACAGTGGATGCTAATTGCCAATAAATTGGAAATGCAGTAGTGATACAAGCAGCATCCTGGATGAATCTTGAAAACATAAGTCTGGGCAAAAGATAACATAGTTAATACTCTGGTGTCTTTTATATGAAATCTTAGAACAAATAAAACTACTCTATATTGGCACAAATCAGATAAGTGGAACTGTATGAATTTTCTGCAAATGGAAGCAAGGTAACTTTTGGAGTTCACAGAATTTTCTATTTTAATTGTAATGGTGCTTAATTTTCAAAATTCATTAAACTTTGCACTTAAGATGGGTACATTGTACTCTACATAAGCTATGCCCCCGTGGGTTTCGTGGAGATGATGGTGATTTGTAGACCAATTTGGGGAGTATGGCCATGCTATCAACACTAAATCTTCCAATTTGCGAGCCTGAGAGATCTTTCCATTTATTGAGATCTTTAATTTTTTTTGACAATGTTTTACAGTTTTAAATGTACAAGTTTTAGACTTCTGTTACTAAATTGATCCCTAAGTATTTTATCCTTCAAAACAAAACAAAACAAAACTATGCCCCAGTAAATTTGATTTGAAAAGAAAAAAAATGATGATCTCAATTTATGGTAAGAAAATATTTCCAAGATATGACATTAACTGAAAGTGTGAGGAGTATTAAAATTGTTTATATGTTTGTATGTGTACTTATTTATGAATGTGTATGCGAATATATTTGCAAAGGGGACACAAAAACTCTGGCTTACAGAAGACAGTGTCCTTACTATCAGTAAGGAGGTTAGTTGGGAAGGTCACATTTTTAGCTATAAGATTGAAAAACCCTAAGTAAGGAAAAGACTACGTCAACCAGTAAAATATAAATGTTCTATATAATTATAAAATAAACAAGGCTTAAGCTGAAGAAAAATCTTCCTCTAAAAATTGAATGCAAAGTAAAAGTTAATCTAATTATGTATTGAATTCGTTGTTCAACCAGAAACAGAGAATTCTTTCAATGAACAGATGCAGTTTATTCTAATTTTTAAAATACCACAAATTGGTATTGAGTATCATCCAGCATCTTGCTGTTTTAGCAGTTGTAACATTTTTGAAGATTTTTTTTAAAGAGTCATGAGTTTATTTTTAACTGTCATGTCTTGCTGAATCAAGGAAGGTGAATTTGATACACATTTATCGTTTCCTTCAAGAATTAACTAATTTTCTGGAACTGGGATAATGAAAAAGCAACACCTGACTTTGTCTGAACTCTGTAGATACATTTTCCACATAAGATACTTTGGCTTTTATAGTGTTTCTTTCTCTCCAGAATAGTGACATTAATGGGAAACTGAGAGCACATATATCTCATCTTGTAAGAGAAGCCCCACATAATATCCTTGATCATATTTTGTACATGACTACAGATCATACAAACTGTAGATAGTTCTTTTTATTTCCCTTAACATTTGCCAACCCAGAGCTTCATCTTTTTATTTCCAAAGAGACTTAGCTTTCTGTCGAGTGATTGAATTCTCTCCACAGGTTTTCTAGGGACCGTCACAATGACTGTATGTCCATTTAGACTTGTTTAAGAATTGTTTTTGTTCTCACGGTAGGTATGGCAGAGAGAGAAGAACCATTGTAAGTGACTTTAGAGAGGATTTTATAAACCTAGTGGGATATAGTCTAAGAAAAACAGAGCTGAAAAGAAAGCTTAAAATATCCTCAGGAATCATTGTGTTAGTAATAATCATAATATTGTTCCTTTGAAAATATTATTTATATAGAATTATGCAAATTAGCAACTTAAATATTCAGTATAAAGAGAAATGGATATGAATATAAGGTTCATAACTGAAACATCATTCTCTTTCTTGTCAGTATTTCTGTTTATAATTTTTGCTGTTTCTTTTGTTGTTGTTTCAGTTACATTCTTTGATCTCCTGGTATCTCCAGCTAATTTTGATCGACTATAAGCATTTAATACTAAAATGTTATAGATGTAATCTGAGGCTTGATATGAATGTGTGTGTGTGTGTGTGTGTGTGTGTGTTCTTATATAACCTATGTATAGGTTTTATATTTTATTTTATTCATTTCCAGGTTTTCTCCTTATTCTCCATCGATGTGTTGGTCAAGTTTACATAATCTGCTATTTCCAGAAGAAGAATTCCACCTTTGTAATGTTTTTCACCAGAACACTGATAAGGAATTTAAGAGGAAATCTGCTTTCACTTGGCAAGAAACACAATATACTTTTGCCTGAATTCTCTGGGTCAAATCCACAGTCTGAGTGTGTTGAGAAGATGTAAGTCTCATTATGATCTTCCAGCACATTTATGACATTCTATATTGGTGACATTCTGGTTAAAATGAAAAGTTATCAAAAGATATGGTAGCCACCCTCCAAAACGACCCTTGATGATCTCCTTATGTTTAGGTTCCTGTCTGCTCTCCTTTTGTACGGAATCAGTTCCTACCTATGTGACCAATACAACGCAGTAGGAGAACAGTGGCGTGACTTTCGAAGATAGGTCTTAAAGGAATTGATCTTTGTGTGTACTTTCTCTGAGGGAAGCCAGCTGCCATGTTACGAAGACACTCAAGGAACGCTGAGGAAGACATGTAGATGAAATGGAACCGACATGCCAACATTGACATTCCTGCTACATGAGCGAGTACATTGGAAGTGAGTCCTCCAGTCCCAGTAAAGTCTTCAAATAAGTTGCAGCCAGCATGTGACTGCAACTCACGAGTGGCAGCAAGCCAGAGCTGGCCCAACCAGGCCATTCCTGAGTTCCTGATGCACGGGGGTGGTGGGAAATAATAAATGACTATTGTTCTTTTTACCATTAAGTTTTGAAGTGAGAAGGAGGAAGAGGAGGATAGGGAAGAAGAATAGGAGAAACAAAGCCAAAATAAGTGTGGTGGTTTGCAGGAATATTCAGGTATGGGAAGAATCACATTCCTCATTTGGGGATGTCGCTTGTACCAATTTACAAAGTAATATCAGGGAAAAAAAAAGCAAGTATTTTATTTAGACAGCCAAATAAGTCAAACTAAATAAGAACAACGATGTAATAGGCCATGCCTTTGGTATCAGTTTCAGTAGATCTTGAACTCACTTTAGAAATGTTAGTCGTTAGAGACTTTGCATTTGGTTTTATAGGTGGTCTCTATATGATCTAGTATGGCAATCAATGGGATTTAGATACAAATTCCAGGTGAAACAAGTCAATTAAATACTCCTACCCAAACAACTGTTTCTAAAATAATTAGGCATCATTGAAACCAAGGCCTATCAGAACATGTACCTATGGTCACATGAATAGAACTTCTAATAGCAAAATGGGATTGTTAAAACTCTGGACTATTTGAAGAGGTTGCTCAGACTTTGCCTCAATCAAATGAAATAGAATTGTACTTCCAGAAAGGAGTCAAATTCAATAAAGTTCAACATTATACTAAGGGACAACCAGTAAGCCAGTATACTTTACATCATAAGGTAAAGGTACTTTAAGGTACTTTAAGCAGTGTATTTTACACCATAACGTAAATTTTAAGGAAAGCTTCTTGTTAATTCAGGCAACTCTGAGCTAAATTATATTAAAAAAAACCACACAAAAACTCCAGCTTACAGAAGGCAGCATTCTTGCAACAGTAAGGAGGCTAATTAGGAGGCCCCTGCTTTTACCCTAATACTGGACAGTCCTAAGTAAAGAAAGTAGTACAATATCCTTGAATTCCAGGCACTCTGGATGGCAGTATATTAAGTAGAGATATTAAAATTTCTCAGAAGCTTATAGTTTTCCAGATTTAGAATGATGGATGACAGACTGTCTACATAGTCATGCATTTAGAAAACTTCCTAAGTAATAGAAAAACATTTTTGGAGAAAGAACAAAGGCACTAAGTAATTCATCAATACCAGTTTGAACATGTATGTGGTCTATCAAAAGTGTAAAAGAACTACCAGTAGAACAAATGTAACAGGTGCACTTGCTGGAGGCATAAAACCCATTTAAAATTGCCTGGGATTGGGGTCCTGGGTGGCTCAGTCATTAAGCATCTGCTTTAGTTCAGGCCATGATCCCAGGGTGCTGGGATCGACCCCTGCATAGGAGCTCCCTGCTCCATGGGGAGTCTGATTCTCCCTCTCCTGCTCCCCTGCTTGTGTTCCTTCTCTTGCTGTCTCTTTGTCAAGTAAATAAATAAACTCTTTAAAAAAATTGCTTGGGATCACTGGAGATAGTGTGTCATAAGGCCCTTTTACAGATGTGTGAGGAAGAAGACAGGATAGGTCTGGTCTTTCAGGAATTGTTTTTCAAAGTGAGTGAAGGTCAAGAAAGGGGATGCCACTTGTGAACATGAAATTTTAAAAATGCAGTAGTGAAGAGTCCAGTGTGATAATTGAATAAATCTGAAATCCAGGTTCCTAGATGGTTGATCCTTGAGAAATAGTAGTGGGTGGATTATGTAGGATCTTTATCGAAAGCAGCAAAATCTGTTTTCTCATGGCCACTGGCTCATAATGAAAGAGGGGAGCTGCATTTGTTCCTCAACTGTGGTTGATCAAAATATAATCAGAACAGTAGAAACTATTGTGTAAAAGATATGGAATGTCTACCATTGGAATTCAGGCATGGGAACTTATTGTAAGACAAAAATTATTCTGGAATCAGCAAGTGACATGGATAGTCAGTGGGTTTTTCACATCCCATATGAGGTAGCCCAGATGTCAGAAAGGCAGAATAGCCCTATTAAAAGAGAGTTAAGAAAATACCTGGGTCCGGAATTTAACAGGAAGTGGGCAACATGCTTCAATTTCATGATAGAGATTCAAGTATCAAGCCATCAAAGGGGTACCATATGCTGCCACAAATAATGAGGCCCATAGCGGTGGTCAGAAGAACACTAACCAGACACCTATAGAATGAAAATTTTACTAATGGACGAAAGACCTATAAGGTTGCCAAGAAAAGTAATTTTGTCTCCAGCCAATATACTCCAATGGAATTTTTCCCAGCCACAGATAAGGTATTTTGAAGAATTAATCTTCTAGCAATAAAATTAGCTGGCCCTGGAAAGTAGGAAGGCTACTTGGGGTATCTTAAATACTGTCCATTGGAGCAAGGACAACCAGAGGAACTCTTTAATTCTGTTGGCACATGGTGTGCAAACTCAATAATGAAATAAATAAATAAATCTAAAAAATAAATAAGTAAGTTTGCCAAGGAAACTGAAGTAGTGGTTGGAGGAATAATATGTACAACTGAGACAGGACTACTTTCACATGGTGAAGATTAACAAGCCAAGGATAAATGGGTTTTAAAATTGGATGGATGAAACTGACATTGCCTTTTGAAATAATTTGGATACTACGTTGGAGAATGGATGTTTTACTAACAAACTTTGTGATGCATTGGGCGATTCTCTGTTATCTGTGAAGAATGAGTCTAAGCAAAGAATGACTGTGTGGACTCTATTCCTGTGCTTGTGGGTACTTAAGGCTGGTTGCTTTTCCTGTGGCTGCTTATGTAACAGGGGTTAAAGTTGCATACAGAAATCACGTATTGCATGGAGCACTGGGTGTGGTGCATGAACAATGAATCTTGGAACACTGAAAAAATAAAATTAAATAAAAAAAGGAGAAAGAAATCTGTGTGCTATAGTGACCCAGATCCACATTAGTGAAATTGGTACCTTAATTCCTTCCATGTTCATCACAAACAAACCACACACAGCATTAATAACCCAGGTGTTTTACAGGCTTGAGAGCTAGTTTTGTTGTCTGTTTATTTTATCTGCCCGGGACAAAATCCAGTATGATAGAGAAGGACAAAAGAGCTTGTGTTCTGAAGGGTGTCAAAGACACTTTATCCATTTGGTCCTTATGAAAAACAAGTCTCATCTCACAACATAGTGTAATCATTTAGTGCTTTTCAGGTAAGGAGCACAATGTCATTTGCTTCTGATATTAATCTGGCAACCAAATTTCATACGTTTTGTTATTGTAAGGTTTGCTCTGTTTGGGAGGTTAGCTGTGCTTCGAGATGATCAAATAATCAAGAAGTTACTTTTGTATTATAAATAGAATGACCAGGACTATTAACAAGTCAAAAGTAAAAATTCTCTCATGATTTAAGAGAAATGCTAAAGAAAATTCAGCAGCTCCATTACCATTTTCGAAACTGCCTTTATTATGTAAATGTACAATAAGATGGAAATCATCCTATGTTCTTATTAAGGGGATTTCAGAAGCAGGCATGCTAAAATCCCACCTTATTTTGGGAAAAATATAATGTTATGTATTCATATTTATTTATTCATTTTTATTTATCTAACAAACGATACCTTCCGAACTAGCCGGAGACCTTTCTAGGTACTAGAAACAATGCAGAGCAGAGGAAGACAAGAGTCCCTGACCTCATGGAAGTTACTTTCTAGTAAGTAGGAAAGACAGACAATACATGTGTCTATACACTGATGCATACAGTCACGTGAAATGCATGGTCCCTAAGAGTTAAGTGCTAGAGATGATGGATTGAAGATGGGAATTTGAGATATAGTGGTCTGAAAAGTCTCCTTGAGGAGAAAATTGAGCTCAGATATGAAGGCAATAAAGTTTTTTTTTTTAATAACAGAATCAGGTGCAGAAACATATCATGTAGATACTCCTAATCAGTAAATGGATCATAAGAATTTGATCTAAGCATGTATAATGGAGACAAATAAAATTCTTCTGGGAAGTGTCAAAGGTGATACCTATGATGGTAATTGGCTAGGCCGTCAGTGGGTTAGAATCACAGAAAAACAATAGTTCCTCATAACCCCATTACCCACTTTGATACTGCCACCTGTAATGAGAAAAAATTAAGACAAATGTAAAGCACTACCATTTTGGTGTCACTCAACATGGATATGAAAGTGGTTCTGGAACATAGAAGGCAGTATTAAAATGTAAGCATACCCACTTATTCACGAGACAAAAATTTTACTGGACTATATCAAGAATATATGAGGACTCAATAAGCATAAAGGCCACATTCTGCATTAAAACATGTATGTGGATAGGATTGCCTCAGCTAAGATTCGCAGTTATATAATTTTAGTGCAGGAACAAAGTATTGACTCAGATCTTTGAGTCTCCTAACAATCAAAGACTTAGTCAGACATCTAATCCACATTTTATAAGTGTCCTTTAATGACATCAAGACATGTGCACAGTGGAGTGGACTGTGATGTGCTCGGGACCCCCTCGTAATCCCAGTCCCCTGTGACGGTCCTTCCCTGTTATCCAGGGCACCAGTAAAAGAGATTCTCTGACTTGTAGAGAATCTGTAATAATTTTCTTATACTCAGATTCTGTGTGTCATATCACAGTCTGTTTCAAGTGTTCACGTTGGTTTGAGAGGGGGCATCACAGTATTTAGGTATCCAACAACAACAGCAAAATGACAAGAGCTCAAAAAAACCAGAGGAATTATCAATTTTAAGGCAATTTTATAGCAGATCATCCCACAGTTTTATGAGGATGATTTCTTGGCAGGTATGCTGTCTCATTGGTGCTCATACTTTAATGAATATTGGTTTTTAAGTTATTTTTGAGGCCATACAGAAGGGCACGAGTTGGTCAGTCCAGATGTTCAGGGAAGGCGCTGCGGGTGACAGAACAAGTTGGAACTGAATGCTCGGATTAGACATTATAATATGTGGGACTCAATCCAACGTCCAATAAATGATATAATTGAAAGGCTGAAGACACATTTTGGGGATACCATGGCAGTAAGGGGACATTCAATGGGCTGAATACATTCTTACACTAGGCAGTATGGGATCGGGTAAGAAAAGTGACTGGAGAATACAGATATTAGGGGGATTTCAATGACAACATGAGATAAGAGAAGTGATCAAACATTATTTTTTTTTTCCCTAGAGTTATCACCAAGCAGACCCAGTGAGGATTTTAAATGAGACTGAGTTGATTGGAGATGTGCAGTCAGATTTAAACTGAGTTCTGAAATCCAAATTTGGAATTAATTAAAAAAAATGAACTGGACAGTTTTCCTGCCTTTCTTACAGGTGCTCTGTTTCAGGATAACTGAGTAGCCCTTGCCAAAAGGGAGGAAGCTCTACCATATAGAAGTCCAGAAAGAAACAGAATTAATAACGGGATTAAAAAACCAAACTGTACTTTGTGGTTATCAACATACGATGCTAAAAGTATTTTGTGAGTGGACAGTTATGTGATACCAAAATAAAATCAAAACTGATCACATTCTGGTTGAAGAGGGAAACATGTGACCATAGAAGCATCAGGCTGCCATTGTCTTTATCCAGCAATCAATCTTAGCTTTGGTACCAGTGGGATGCTTACGTATTTATTCCAGGTGTCATACAGCATGAAATATGAAACATCTCCCTGTCATGTGTTTGTATTAAAGATATTTATCATCCATCTGAATAGGTTTCTATATTTTCTGTCACTTTTAGGAATTAGGATACAGAGCAAGCTCCCAATATCCCCACTTCCCTGGTATTCATATCTTATTTCATATCCCCTTGAATGTAGCCTATACTTAGTGACTCACTTCTAATGAATAGAAGTCAACAAAGGTGATGGGCCGTCACTTCTGAGGCTAGGCTACAGAACAATCTAGCTTCTTTATTGCTTGCCCTCTGTTGTTTGCTTTTCACTCTCTCTGATGGAAACAGCTACCATGTGGTGAGTTGCCCTGGAAAGAAGCCTACACAAGGTATTAAGGATAATCTCCTGCCAGTAGTCCCAGGACCTGAGCCCAACATGGGAGCGAATTTGGAAGGTCTTCTCCCAGACAAGCCTTGACATGACTGAAGCCCCGGCTGATAATTTGATTGATTATTCTGATAACTCTGAGTCACAGGCAAAACAACCGCTGGGTAATAAATGTTTCTTATTTCGGATGCTAAGTTTTGGCGTAATTTGTTATGCGGCAATAGAGAACTATCACATAATGCAAATAACACCATGAGGAAACATTTAGGCCAGTTTGGAAGGTGGGGCGTTATACAAAACAATCGTCATGCATTCTTCTTCAAAGCAGACTGTGACAACCGCAGGGACTGTTGAACATTGGAAGACACGTGAGACGTAATTTTCATTTGTATCTTGATTTGCACAGAATAGAGACAAAAGGCATTCTTGAGACAGTTAAAAAATTAGGATTATTGATGGGATATTGAAGTATATTGAAGAATTATTAGTATCCTAACAATGTAGCTAGGGCATAATTAGTATATAACTAGAATATGTAATACATATAATACATAAGTAATAAATAATACGTTAGTATCCTAACATTATTTTGGCTCTAGAAGAAGATATTAGTTCATCTGAAATATGTATAAATATTTAAAGGTGAAATATTTCTGTGTAGGACTTTATACTTCACTATAAAGGGTGGAATGTTTGGGTATGTTTCACCTTTAAATGAATGTTTCGCCTTCTTGGAGGTGGTCATTTAGCATTTAAAGTATCCTAATCATGAATCTTCATTTCTTTGGGGGCCACAAATATTGTTATAGAAATCTACAGAAGGCAGCTTATATTTAACAGGTTCTTAAAAATAATTTTATTCATGAAGTACACATGATGTGAAAGACAGGGCTTTGACTAGGACACTAGTTGCAGTTCACGGTCCCTGCATGAAGGGGAAGTGGGTACACACATGGCCCAGCTGCAACACACCTTCTGAGCCGCCCTGGGTTCCAGAGCGCCATATTCCCGTGGCTTCCTGTTTAACCAGACCCAACAGCACAGAGTCTATTGACTATTTTTTCTAGTGGACACATCATAGCATCTGTCTTGGGCTGAAATTTTCATCCCAGGTGCTTGCTTATCAGAATATCTGAAGCCAGAGGATGGGGATTTCTCAAACTCATAATGCAGAGTCTTTCTGATACTTTGGGGGCCTGTTTTCTAATAAATGTTATTTGGCAGAATTTGGTTGAAAACTTTTTTTTTTTTTTAATTGTAATGCACCACCTTGTAGCGAGGTTCTGGAAGAGGAAATATATGATTCTCATCTTGCCGGAATTGCTGGAAGATTCCAACTGTGAAAAGCTGTGTTACTATCTATCTGCCCAATTTTGGGCTTTCTCTTCTGCTGGGAAAAGTACACTTGCCTCGCTTGCAGAACTTGCACAGGGCCTCATCAATTGCTACAGCAAATGAAATGAATGGGAATTGACGTGTTCCTTGTATGCAGAAACTTTCCGAGCCAGAGCGCTATTCACATGACGTGTGTATTCCCCTTCCCCTTCAAGCTTGGAAGCATGTGATAAAGGTGGTGTTTCCACCTATCTTGGTTCAGTACCTGGCATTTGATACTCAATAAACATGTGACAATGAATACATGGGTTTATAATCTCATGGACTTAGTTAACTTCAAATATGTTCTCACCAACAGGTTGTGTTTTAGGCTACCCTATCAGAAAGAATAACTGACATTTTAAAATATGACAAAATAATATGGCACTATATAGAAAAAGAAGCAAAGCACAGAGATCCTTAGTGCTCAGTTCTAATATTTTTCTGGGAAGAACTGAGGGACAAGTTCAAGCAGTCCTGCATGATTGTGAGTTATCCTTAAAGAGATAAGAAATGGCACCACCTTCTCTCATAGTTCCTGGAAAATAGTTTCTGCAAGTAATAGTTTTTGTTTGTAGTCATCCTGGAGTTTCTGTTTATGACCTGTTGACTGCTCTGCAAATTTCTGGTAAGAGGACTAGTTTCCCAATCTTTGCTCCAAGGCCCTTTTTGTGAGTTACAGAAACCCACCAAGATCCTGTGGAATAAACCCTGCAGCTGCCTGTGATGCAGCCCCCCCTGGTGGTCACCTGGAGGACAGCAGATCCCCCTGACCCATAGCAGAAATAGAAAGCCTTATTCCTGCCTAACTCCTTTGAGTGCACACAGCAGGCTCTGACCACCTTCTGCTCTTTCTTTAGCTGACAGTAGGATGAAAGCAGACCAATTGCATGACTACTTGAAATTTATTTTCTCTTATACATTCCAAACACATTACTAGCTTGTGGCAGAAAAAGGTAGCTATCCAATAAAAATGTATGCTCCCTTATACCATGCAGAGTTTTGCCAGACAGACACTATATTATTTTCCAGCCCCTTGCGCAGTCAAGGTGGAGCCATATGACTGGTGCATGCCAGTGGAAGCTGAGTGAAAGTGATGCATGTCCCTTCTGGGCTGAGGAGAGTCACAAGGAGTCAGTGGATGATTTGCAGATACCAGAATGATTTGGGAAGCCATGTGTCTGAGATGATAGCATCTTCCTCAGGAGTAAGCAAAGCCAATGCTACCCTTACCAATGATGAGTATTCGTGTTTGCTCATGACAGCAGAAATAAACTATCATGCTGACTAGTGGGATTGGAGGGGGGGGAGGTTGTCTATTCTAGCGACTGTTCCCTTAACTTTAATACAGCCCACCCTACTACTTCTGTTACCAGCATAAAATATTCGATCTCAAGGAGTCCTTTAAACCAGCGATTTGACTGTTCATAAAGCCAACCGTGAGTTGACTAGTGCATAAAACATTTTGTTCGAATCATTTGGACCAGTATTTGAATTTGACATTTCCTAATCCTTTCTCTGAAACTGTGCTAGTCAGAGTAGTAAGTAACTCTAGCTTCTGTGATAAACAACCCGAATCTCAGTGATTTAACTCCAAACAAAGGAAGGGAGGGGAATTTTCTCAGAAAGGAAAGTTAAGTTTAAGCTAAAGTCATTGTCATTTTCCCTAAATCTTTACAAATGATAAAAATTAATTTTAAAAAACCTCTTGAAATTCTAAACTTATTAGATTAATACTATTCTAAACTACACAGTAGAATAGCATCAGATTGCCCCTATGGATCTTGACCTGACATTTTGTTTCTGCTCAGAACATTTTAGCAAAGTCTATTTGGCAGTTACTATTATCTTGGTCATCTGAAATACAGTTTGATTTGTTTGCTTGTTTATTTGTTTGATTATTTATTGGCTTCTACCTGTTTCAGAGAGACCACTTTGAAGTCTTTTCTATCAATGTGAAAAAAAGGAACAGAGAGAGAGGTAGAAGTTCTGGAATGTTTCTTACAGTTACATGTGAGACAAACAAGGCATAAAAAGACACCTACCAAACATGGGCAAGACTTTTGCTGGTGCTACCAGGATAGGATAAATCCCAAAAGCAGATATCCAAAAATTAGACTAGCAAGTTAAGCCTATTTTACCAATGGGGAGGGACCGCATGAAGGCGGTAAGGTTAACAACAGTCATCATCAATTATTTTTGTTACCCATCTTATGTATTTCCTTATTTAATCTCCTAATAACTGCCTCATGTGACTTTAATATTCTCGTGTAACCGATGAACAAACTAAGAAGTTCACTCTTCGGTCAGGATTATATCACTAGTAAGTAGCTAAGGTTGGCTTTATCTCCGGTTCTTTCTCTAGAGCCCATGCCCTTGTCTGCCAATTTGGATGAAAATTAGCTTATTTGAGCAAGAAAGATATAGGGCAGTTCATTAAGAATTGTATCTTTCATCCACTATGCCATTTGCCCCTCTATTCTTGGTGTGAAACCTAAGGTGGGTTTGAACCATAAGCTTCCAACATTCCCTCAACTCTGTTTCAAAAATGGCAGATATGGAATGAATGACGAGTCTTATCTAATCTCAAAAACTTAAATAACTCTGTTCCTCTTGGAACAGTTTACACAGTGTTTCAGATATTGTCTGCCCCAAGTAGGGTCTTGGAATCTCCAAAACTGAGCTCATTCGCTCTTGAAGAGATGGTGGGTTTTGAAGGTGTTCACACTTCCAAGTTGTAGTTCTTGTTATAAAAACAATGACAATGGAAAAAGCAGAGTAGAAACAGAATACTGTCATTCTTCCCTCATCTCCACTCCTGAAAAATAAGTCAAAGGAGAACTTCCTATTTTAATCTTGCATTTTGGAAATACTGATTATAAAAATTAGACACTAATCTAACAATTGGTGCTAGGTAGATTTAAATCACACAAAAATCAACCGGGTAAATTCAAGATTTAATTGGGTTTATTAAATGATTCATGAATCTGGCAGCATCTCAACTTGCAAATAGAAAGGAACTGCAAGGAGCTATGGAAAAGGAAAGGGTTTTGCGGGCAGAAAGGGAGTGAGAAAAAGAAAGTTATTAGCAAAGAATGCGTTGTTTTAGGCAAGGTGACCCTTCCAAGGGGAATGGAAGAGTCTGTCAGTAAACTTCCTAGTGCTGACCAGGAAACGCCATGTTGACTGGTTAAAGATTAAATTTCTTGGTCATGTTTGATGGGGGAAGTGATTGAAACTGAAGTTAGGTTAGGTATCAAGTTTTGGTTTGCTGAGGTGGGGCCTTAACTTTATTGACTCCATTTTAGGTCTATAGTCTTTTTCTTTTTTTAATGGCAGTGTGTCATTTCACAAATTGCACTGTGCTACACATGTTACTTCTTTTATAATCCAACAGCTGACTATTTCATTCATTCTGAGGTAAAAAACAAAATTTGCTCACCCTTGTCTACAGTCACATTTAATCCCTTTGTTAGCCTATGTAAAAAAATTAAGCATAATGATATAGAAACAATACATTGTTCTTAAAAAGGTAGATTTTCATGGACTTATAACTTTTAATTCTTTTTAAAGCCTATCATGATAAACATAATCACCAAGTTTAACAAAGGGAGGAAAACGGCACCTGGGTCGCTCAGTCAGTTAAGCATCTGCCTTTGACTCAAGTCATGATCTTAGGGTCCTGGCATTGGGTCCCTCATCAGGCTCCCTGCTCAATGGGGAGTTTGCTTCTACCTCTCCCTCTGCTCCTCTCTCACTCTCTCTCTCTCTTTCTCAAATAAATAAATAAAATCTAATAAATAAATAAATAAATAAATAAACTCTTAAAAAAAAGTGAGGAAAATCTTTCATGACGAAATAACTTACCTTGGGAACTTGTCAGGTATGTTAAACCAGGAACACACAAAATTTTTCAAAGAACTAAATGGGAATGGATAGAAAAGTTTTTATTCTGTGAAAAGTATGTAGTTGGTTCAAGTTTGTCAGGTATATAGAGCATCTTATGACTTTAGAGCCTTTAAAGAAAATTGATAATTTATTGAGAATTCTTAAAAAATAATATAAAGTTAAAAAAAGAAAACAAAAGCACAGCTAGTCTGTTAGACAAAGTGCATATGTTCTTACTGTTCTTGAATGGATAAGTAAATAATTAAAATGAGTCATAACTTGGTGAGTCTCACTTTGGAGTATTCAAGTCCAAGATAATAAAGACACAGACTAGAGCTATTCCAACTATGACATTCATTCTACTTGCCCAGTTTCCTTCTTAAACTGAATTTCTTCCTCCATTGCAGCACATGAAGCAGCCCATGTTCCGTGTAGGATTTCCAGTGTACAGATCCAAATGACCTTCCAACCAGACTCCTTCCAGGCTGTGAGCATATGGGTAGTAACTTAAAGATCTGACTCATTACTTCCATTCTAAAATCCCTACTGACATGAATTTCTTGCTATTAGGCTACTAGTAAAAAATGATAAGGACTGAATATAGACTACTCATGACAAAGACCTACTGCAGGCTAGCATGAATTTATGGGAATTTATGGTTTCAAGTTCCCAGGAAGCTCAAGATGTGGAATTGGCTTCCAATAAAGCTGGATCCATGAGCTTACTGGTTTCCTCAGTGCAACTCCTTTGCTCTTCTTTGCTCTGGGAGGGCGGGTTGGAAGGCTTTTTCCATGATGTAGCAAAGTAGCTGTGGAAACTTTAGGCTTCATGGCCCTTGGGACTCAGGAGAGGTAGTCTCTTTACTGATTATTCCAACAATAGATGTGGGGATTGGCTCACTGGTTAGGCTTGCTTCAAACTTCCAGTCATGGAGCCCAGGAGATGATGTTGTCATCGGGTTGTCATGTTGTCCTCACCATATCTGAGGAGATATGGTGCCCCTAAAAGAAGAGAGGCTGAGTTACCAGCCAGGGAAACAGCAACAATGCATCCAGTTAACACTCCTAACTGCTAACGGGAGTCAGGATGTATAATAGACTCTTTATGCGTATTATTGCACATGGTTCCCAGCATCTCATACATGGTTGGTATTACTATTGTTGCTATTGTTATTCTGTTTTTAAAACTGAAGAACCTGAAGTAAGTGGATTAAGAAGTATGTCCAAGTTACTTCTAGGTAGCAGAATTGGAATTCAACTTTACATCACTTTGTCTCCAGGTCCAGGCATTGAAGTATTGTTCTCTACAAAGTAGCTTAATCTTTTAGGTTCATAGTATATTGGGAATTGTTTTTGTTTGTGTGTTGTTTATTCTTCATTTTCTTCTGTATGAGAAATACTTCCAAGGACCTTTCATCTCCTTTCTGCTCTTTGTTTCTCTCCAGCTTTCCAAAAATAATTTTCAAAGATAACGGGGAAGGAAAAGTAGAACTTGCATTTGATTATGATGAAATTTCTTTTCCATGTACTCAGTTTGATTTCTAGGGTCGTCCTGTATGAATCACTTGCATTTTATTTTCAAGTAAGGGAAAATGAGTTTGTAAGTACAAGTTTGTATTGAACTGAGGACCTGGAAAAGGGCTTGTCCCAGACTGTTGGTGAATTCCTTCTACCAAGCTTTTCCTCACTTTGATTAGAAGAATATACGTACATTCAACTCCATGAGTCTTTGCAATTAAGTGGTTGTCTTAATGCCTGCACAATACTGCATAGCCTGTAACTGAAAACTAGTTATATAAAATATTTGGAAAAAAATTTAAAAGTTCATTGAGCAGAACCCCTCAGGACATGAAATTATAATTATAAATAAATGGAATTAAAATGTATTTTCCCCTGAGAAAGGAGACCTGATAAATGCAAGTTTTACATATCAGTGGGTTTTGTTAGAAAATTTGAATTGCTGGAATGACATTCAGCTTTTTCTCCCCCCAAATACGAAATGAAAACTGACTTGAATTGAAATTTCTCTATTACTCTAGCCACTGACCTGTCAAAAATATTATGGGTTGGTTTACCTTGGAAATTTGCATTAATAGGAAAGTGACATGCAACTTGCTGCCCAAATGCTACTATTTCCAAAATTGTAAAAGTTGCATAGGTGTTTATTTCAATTTCTCATTTAGAGTGGCATGGGAGAGTGGACTGAAATCAAATGCAGTCTCTGAAATGGAAATGCACTCATGCTGATTGGTTCTGGGTGAGATGTGTGAATACATACATCAATGAGTTCCCGTTTCAAGCCTAAATTATTTCCGTTGCTTAATTTTGGCTTGTGCTCCAGGTTTGATTGGAGATATAGTCTTAATAAGGGAATACTCAAGTGATTTTGGACTTTCTCAAATAATAATCACAATAAAACTCATGATCGCATAATTATTACATCTTCTGATTTCCTAGCCCTTAAGCAGCCCCATACTCAATTATAAAGGCCAGTGGATAGCTCAAAAGTGATAGCATTTTTCTTAATGAAAGGACATAGAAGAAGAAGGAGGAGGAGAAAGAGAAGGAAAGAAAAAGAAAGGAAAGCAAGAAAGAGAAAGAAAGAAAAGGAATAAAGAAATAAGAGAATAAGAAAGAAAGATCAAAAGAAAAGAGTAAGAAAAAAGAAGGAAAGAAGGTCAATTTCCATTTTACAGATAAACAAAATGTACTCCCTATTTTATGAAAGACTCTTGTATTTCATCCCAATTTTCACCTTAATTCTCCGTCTCCCAATATTCTCACAAAGTTGATGATAACATTAATATCTGTAGAGGGTTCTTTTTTTTTTACAACTAATAAAAGAATATTATGTACATTGTTGTTAATGTTGTTGTTTTTTTAATGAGGGGGGCACGTACACAGAGGGGAGGGGCAGAGGGAGGGAGAGAGAGAGAGAGAGAGAGAGAGAGAGAGACTCTTAAGCAGGCTCCATGCCCAGCAGGGAACCTGTCTCTGGACTCCATCTTATGACCCTGAGATCATGACCTGAGCTGAAATCAAGAGTCAGATGCTGAACGGATTGAACCACTCAGGTGCCCTCATGTACATTAGTTTTTCAAAGAGTTTTAATGAGCAGTGGTAATAAGCCAATTTTTCAACAAAGGAAACAGATCTTCCGAAGAAACACGACTTTACATAAGCTTGTGCAGTGGGGAAAAGACAGAGATGGGACTTGAATGAAGGTCTTCTGATTCCTTGTGTCCTGGGGGATGAGAAGCTGTTTCTGTGTTGCATGTGAATCATGCCTCATGGTGTGTAAAATGCTCCTGTAGGCACTGTCCTGTTTGAGCCTACCGCCAACCTGGTGCTTTTCACATCTTCACCTGTTCCTAAAATATCATCCTTTAGCCCTCGATTCTAAATGTCCAGGCCACGTTCAGTCTACACCACACAGGTCATATATCATTGTCCTAGATAGTTATTCAGATTCGTCCTTGCCCAGCCTTGCTTCTCTGGCCCTGCCATGTCCCATGTAGGAGGCTGCATGCTTGCGAATATCCAAAGTTTATCTTACACCTCTGCATTCTCCCTTGGTGAAGAGGAAAGGGTGAGCCACATAATCCATACAAAAATATGTGTGCTTTAGTCCACATGCCAACAATACATGTTATTCTCCCGAAATCAAGCCACTGTATCTCAGGACATAAGTTTTTACATATTTCCAAAGAAAGGAAGATTGCAAAGGTTTCCCCACTATTACTTCGACCGTACTAGTAGTGACGGCAGCACCATGGCCCGATTATTTTAAATGCAATAACTGAAAATACCTACTAAGGGGCAGTCCAGGCTAATGAAAAGGCAACATAAATGTCTAACAGAAATAAAGACTGTTCTAAAATGCAAACAATGCGTTTCCAGCACAATTTAATCAGAATGTAAGTTATGTTAGTATTTGCAGTAAAAAGCTGGATTTTATTGTCTCTGTTGGCACTGCTCAATCTGTAGGAGCAGAGGGGCATATACTTACCCACATGGTTAAATAGCATCCCAGAATTTTTTTAAATTAAAAAAAGAGCATCTTATATGGATTTCCTTAATCCACCCCTTTCACACCCCAGAGCAGGCATAGGCTGCTGCAGACGTTCTTCAGACTTTACTTAGCAGACATGCTCACTCAAGCGTTACCCCTCTCTGAAGGCTCCCCACCTGTGACCCATTTCGTCTTGAATTTGGGGTTCTTCTTCATCACATTAAGGGTGCATTCTTGGAGAGCAATGCTGTCATTTCTCACTTCCATCTCTACATTGTTTGTTTCTTTCTAAACATTACCTTCAGTCATGCCTCTACCAATCACAGCCAGATGGTACCTCATGGGCATAGAGAGGAGTCAAGGGTTTATTCATCTTTGTGACCTTTATGAACAATGCAGATTCAAAGAGTAAGTTGTAAGATACTCTCATGGAGATAGATCCGACTCTGGGCTGCTAAGTAATGGCAAAGACTCTCCAAGTTAAAGAAAGTTGATACACATGCACATGTGTGGCCGTGCATGAGCATATAGGCATATATATGTGCATCTATGCATCTATATGTGTATTTAAATTTTCAGGACTAATAAAACCAAGTAATAGCCTGACCTACCATGATGTAACAAAATTAATAGATGGATCAATGTGTTCATGAAAACAAAACAAAACAACCAACAAAAGCTCTGAACAACAGCTAGAAGGATGCAAACATTTTATCTGATTTGGGATCAAAGAAACACTCAAAAACAATAGACGAAATCGCATATGGCTTATTTGTTGATAGAATTTTTCAGTACATAAAGGATATCATAAACAAATATCAATTGGAGGCTTAGACAGTGATTTGGTTTAAGAATATGTCTAAAATGAATAGATGGGCACATTTTTACAAGAAGGGCAGTCACAGTAGGCAGGACTGGGACACAGAAGGTGGACGACCATGTTCATCCCAAGAAGAAGGCAGTGGATTCTGTTCCCAAAATAAAACAAGGAATGATACCTATTAACTGCCTTCTATTCTTAAAGGTCATTTGCAAGCTTCTGCCAGGTATTACTTGCATTGCAGATGATGAAAACTAAGGGTCAGAGATGCCAGCTAGTTTCCTTGAGTAGGCGACCCCAAAGCCTTCATTCTTTCCTGGTCCTGCCAGTGCATCACTGCCTCAATTGTCCCAGTGGTATTTTATTTGGAATAGATCTAACCAAGCTCCAGCAAACATTGTATTGCTTTTAGAAAGTTGTGTCTCAAAGAACGCTTTCAGTTATTTTTGTAAATGGAAGTATAGGCAGAATAGACCCCCAACTGCTATTTTCTGTCAACCTCTTGGTTCCCTTTGGTGAACAAATCAGTTCAACAAGCTGGCTGACAGAATGGAGCCCCCACTAGGCCCATTCCTCTCTGGAAGTGTGGGTGGCACAGACGCACGTATTGATTTATTTTTAAAAGTACAGATTTGGGAGCAGTAGGATGAATCATCAGAGCAGTCTCCCCTCTATGTCTGGTCACCTTGCTGCTGACCCATTCCTCAAAACCCACACCCAGGGCAAAACCCAGGCTTTCTGCTCCTTCTAGGAAGTGTGGTAACAAGGTCACAGAAGCCCCGGGCATTAGAGATGAGAAACTTGAGGTTTTGAATAGCTAGAAGATTCTCATTTTGTAGATGAGGCTCTGAGGCCATGATTGGGAGTAAACCAATCCAAATCCACAGGATCTGGATTCATTCGAAGTTGGGAACACGTTAAGCAGCAAGTGTCTGGGGAGACACACTTCAGTGACTGTTGGACACTTGTCTGGGTGCCTCAGAGTCTCTGGGGGAGCTGGAAAAAGGCAGATTTCTATGAGTTTAACTCCTGGAGAGTTTAAGTCCATGGGTCTGGGGTGGTGTCTTGGGATCTGTTTTGAAAGTACACTAAATCAAACCAAAACAACTCTCCAGATGATTCTGATTATTCCCACGTGGTGAACTGCATTCTCCAGGCAACATAGCTCGTTAGCTTAAAAATCGTGACCAGAACCAGCATTTTCCCAGTGGGCCCTTACTGTGGAGTCTTCCAGTAAGGAAATGATGTGCTGGATTGGGAGTAAACCAATCCAAATCCACGAGAAGAAGCCCAAGGGGCAAGAAGCAGGCCTACATAGGGGTTAGAGGCCCAGATGCAGAGAGCCTGGAGCTACCTGCTGGCCGCGTGGCCTTACATGCCCCAAAATGTTGCACGCTGACCTCCTCATTGGTAATACACTGTGGGCAATAATAGTCTTAGATCAGATTATTGTTATAGGCTTAACTTTTTTATAAACTCCATCACTACTCAGCATAGTCTAAGTACTACAGGATAATTTGTTAAATGAGTGGATTCCAGAATGTTCAAGGCTCAACTGTCCTAATACAGGTGTCCATTCTCTGCATTTCACTTAAACCACTGTTCTCTGTATCGGACACCAAGAATGTGTAGTGGATAAAGACTTCAGTTTTTCTCAAAAGGAGTAGGACTTTTCTTTCTATTTTCTTGGTCCTGACAGGTTTATGACCTGGTTTGTCTCATCTCCATTAAACAGACGGAACACAGAGCAAATACTCGCTTTACCCTCTTACATTGCATCAATCAAGCCAAGGCCGTATTAGCGCCCGGATGTCCCCACTCGCCAGGTGGAGACTTTCTGCAGTCTTATTAAGGCCAGTTTCACGATTCACTGGGAGTCTGAATCAACCGCATGCAACCACATCTGAAGTTTTGAGCCCAGGAGTTCCTTAATACCCTCGTCCCGATTTAATAAGACACTAAGGCTTGGAGAGGATTTGGCTGCATTTTTTAAGAGCCCCCGATGTTTTCTCATTGATTCCCCATCAGTGACAAGCATAAAGCCTTCAAAATGTGAGCTGGTAGGCTGAGCCCACCCCGCGGGCAGGAGGCTGTGTGCATCTTGGCGTCGTACTTCACTGCTCTGGGAGGGTTGTTCAAATGCAATTCAATTCTCCAGATTCAATGAGAAGAAATTAAAACTCACAAATAAAATCAATACTTATCTCTTTGTGCCTACTCAGTGACTGTAGACTCTGGCTTTCATGGGTAATAGATTCAGGTACCGCTACTACAGAATGCTGAAATTTATGGACTTCTTCATAGTCATTAATTAATAGTGTGCACACACAGAAAAATAACCAGGCGGAACACTTAGAAATGAAATTATTGCCAAAGCACTGACTACATAGTTTTTAAGTGGTCAGTCAGGTGGATAAAATGAATAATTGAATATGCTTTACAAGCAGGCAGTAAGGACAAGTAACCCAACAGGTTTTTAATTCTTTCAGAAGAACACATATCTTACGGGGGGGGGGGTGGGATCTGGATCAATTTCACTCTTCTTCATTAACCAAGGCCTTTTTGTAGTTGAGTTTTCTCTGCGGGGGTTCAGAAGAGCCCCCACATCGTTGAGCACAATCTCATGAAGAATGTTTTGGGGGAGTTCCTGTTATGCCCAGATTTTGAGATCCCCAAATACCACCAGGGAGCCGAGTCCGATGCAAAAGCAAAAGAGCCCTTTATTCAAGCTAGCTTGAGCTCTCCCTCACACTCACCGACACAGCGGCATGGTGTAGAGAAAGAGAGAGAGTTTCAAAACGCACAACAGTTTTAGAGGGGTCAGTGGCCAATGAAATTGTAACACAGAATGTTGCTTAGTAACTGTTTGATCTAGCCTATCACCCTGGCCAGAATTGGCGCACAAGTTTGGCGGGCAAAAGGCGGGGTTTATATTCTTTCCCGGGCAGGGGTTCCGCGTTCCTATTGACTAACCCAAACCCAACCCATAGGCCCTCTGG
>CM052797.1:112420382-112460146 GCA_028533885.1 Nasua narica | reverse complement strand
ACATAGCAATGTATCCTGGCCCTCCTTCTGCATGCTGTCTAATAATTTCCATGGAGAAATTTTCCTAGAAAATGTATGTCTTGTTGGGAGTATTTATCATCAGTTGGACCCTTGTTGACTTCTGAGTACAGTTCTTGAGATTATTTTGTTCCATGTATGCAAATATGGGAAAAAATTGATTCCGACCAGATGAATGGGAGCTGCAATAATATTGTATTTTTTTTAAAGATTTTATTTATTCATTTAACAGAGAGAGAACACAAGCAGGCAGAGAGGCAGGCAGAGAGACAGGCAGAGGCAGAGAGAGAGGAGCAGGCTCCCTGCCGAGCAAGGAGCCTGATGCGGGACTCGATCCCAGGACGCCGGGATCATGACCTGAGCTGAAGGCAGCTGCTCAACCAACTGAGCCACCCAGGCGTCCCAATTATATTGCATTTTGACACCAGATTTATCTTTGACTGTCTTTTGTCTTTTTCTTTCCTCTACTTGCAAACTTTTCCTGTAAAGATCCAGATAATAAGTATCTTCAGCTTGGCAGAATATTTAGTCTCAGTTTCAACTACTCAACTGTGCTGCTCCGGGTTTGAAGGCCGCCACAAGAGATCCATAAACAAATGGGTGAGGTTGTGCTCCAGGAGCCTTCATTTACAAAACCAGGTTGTGGGTTGGATTTGGCTCCTGGGCTGTAGTTTGCTGACCCCTGATCTACCTGCACCTCAGCTTCAGTGATGCACAAGCAAAGGCTTAGAGTGGTTGACATCCCCAGGTTAGAGCAGGAGTGAAGATCTGGTGAGGAAGATGAAGGGCAAGGACACTTGTCTTTTTTTCCTTGGCTGACTTGCTTTTCTCCAACTGTGGGGAGTTCAGCTTCAGTGCTGTAGTCTCGTGGTGCCCAGGGGGAGGCACTGGAGAGTTATGTTACACGCCTCCACTTGAACGGGGAGGTGTTTTCCCTATTGTAGGTCTAGAGAGGAACTGCCAGTGGAGAGATTGAAACCAGAGCTCTATTCTCCATTGTTTCCACGGTGTTGTTTCTCTTTGACTTCCCTTAAAGGTCACAGTCATTAGCCTCAAGGCCCTACACTCAGGGCAAAAAAGATTTAGTTGGTTGACTGATTTTTGTCAGGATTCAAAGGAGAAATAGGGAGGAGGGGAGAAGAACTGATATTCCCCAGACAGAACAAGAACAGAAGGGAACATTTTCTTCAGATGATGATCCAAGGATGTGGTGAGCGCATATGCGAGGGTAGTTGAGAGAGCATGCCAGGGGCCTTGGCTGAATGCATTTGGACTATGCGGGTTTGCCAGACCCCAGAGCTAATTAGGACCAGACGGAAAGAAGCCCAGCACTGAGGCCCCTTAAGGCAATGCTTCTTGGAAGTCTGAGAATATCCCATTGTTTATTCAAGCTTCAGCTTTCCGCTTTCTCCAAAGGGATTTGAAGGAGCTTAAACATTAATCAAAATACAAACCAAGTAATGAATTAAAGCCAAGCCTATCCAGATAACTAAAATTGGGGTCAATGTTGCCAGAGGTGGGAGGTAAGTTGATTGCCTCATTGAGTACCGGATTGGCGGATTGGCGCTCGGGTAAGCCTATTACCTGGGATGTCTCTGGGGGAAGAGAGAACGCAGCAGTACATTGACTGAAGGATATGCAGCCCAATGACAGGCTTGACTCCCCCCTCCCTGAGGAATATTTTTATTTTAGGGGGAATTTGACTTAAATAATCATCACTTTCAGGGTCTGGTGATGATGGGAAAACCAGACATGATCCCTAATGGTGATTGTGGAAAAGAAGAGACTATCTAACTCACTTGCCTTAGTGCTAGTTATTTGGGACAGATGGGTATGTACCTGTGAAGCTTAGCATCTCCTTTTTCACCCAGAAGCAGCAACTAAAGCAAGGTATCTTCTCTCCTGAAGGCTGTCTCCCTGAGTCAGTGACTGCCCAAACAGCCACATATTCATTCTACCTCCTCTCTTCCTCTACTCCACTTTGACCATGTATAATATGTGAGGCATTTAGCTTTTTCCACTCCATTGCAGGAATAGGTAAACAGATCCTGGAGCAATGTTATTTAAGACAGAAAAAAAAAAAAGTGTGTGTGTGTGTGTGTGTGTGTTGAATGTCTGCAGATATTTCTAAACTTTGGGGCTGGATTAAGGTAAATTCTCACATTACTTTTTCCTGTGTTGTAACCTTCAGTGGAAATTTGATGGGTCTCTGGCAAATGTATTCAAGAATAATATAGCTATGAGTTAGGAGAGAGACAGCTAATTCATTGATGCAGGCCAGATCACAAGAGTGAGCCAAGTGTTCAGATGGTTATAAAGGACAACTCTGACTTATTTATTACCAAACCAGAAAATAAGAGAATAGTCACAAAATCAAGGATACAAGGGAGGGATTGAAATCTGCCATGTCTCAGGAGACTGTAGAAAAAGTCAGCTATGTGGTCTGCTGTGTGGCCACTCCCCACCCAACTTTCCAACTGAATGGCTTAGTTTTGACTTGTGTGTCTTTGAGTCAGCTGGAGTGTTTGGCTGACCGGGTCTGAGTTCCACTGAGCTTGGACTCCAGGCTGCAGATTAAGGTCAGGTTCTCTTGTTCTATAGAAACTAATCAGTGGCTTGGGAAGTTTCTCCTACGGCGAAAGCAAAAGGGCAAGAAAATAAACGTTGCACATACATTTCAAACCTCTATCTGTTTCAGTTTTACCAACCTCTCATCATCCAAAACAGGTCCCATGGTCAATTCAAGGTCGGGCCAAGAAAGCACGTTCTGTCATGGCGAAGATAGGGATGACTTATAAAAAGATGGATAAATAAGGAAATAAAAGACTGGGACCAATAATTCAGTCTATCACAGAGGCATACCTGTGTTGGTGGGTTCCGCAGCCCAGGTGGTATGAGCAAACTTCCTGGTTAGAAAAGCCCCAAACCAGAGACCCATAGTTTTCTATGAAGTTTTAGGCCAGTGGATGGAGTGGGGTAAGGAATTAGGTCACCACTTAAGGGTCTTCCCTACTGTCATATAAAGATGATCTTATTGAAGTACATTTATATCTTTACACTTTGTCTTTTTTTTTCAAAGATTAATCTATCTATTTTAGAGAGAGAATGAGTAAGGCCAGAGGGAGAGGGAGAGAGAAACTCAAGCAGACTCTGTGCTCAATGTAGAGCCCCATGAAGGGCTCATTGCCATGACCCTGAGATCAGGACCTGAGCTGAAACCAAGTCAGATGCGTAATGGAGTGTGCCACCCAGGCTCTCCCATCCTTCCACTTTCTATTTTCAATTGAGTCATCAGGATTACCTGAGGTTTCAGTATATCAGTGAATGCTGAGGCCTTCCACATGGAAAAATCCTTATTTATTCCCAGCATGTATTGCTCCACAAAGCTAGGGACCAGGAAATTGTTTCTTTCTAATAATGAAGTAAGTATGTGTCTTTCTAAAGATATTTTTTGCTGTTTCAATGATCTCGTTTGCCTCTTTGCTCGGACTTTCAGGGTGCTCATGGATAGATCTGATACTAATTGCTACAGCCTTACTCAGCCATGACTGTCTTAATAGAATTCCTCTTCTCTCTTTACTTTGTGACTTTTGTATTGGACTAGATGTTTTGTTTTGTTTTGTTATACTATGATAACTTTCACTGGAGGCTGCCTTGATCTGTTTTGGAAAGTAAGTGAGCAAAGAAGAAAAGAAGAGAAGAAGGAAAGGGACAATGTATTTAAAAATTAAAAAAGAAAGAAAGAAGGAAGGAAGGAAGAAAGAAGGAAGGAAGAAGGAAGGAAGGAAGGAAAGAGAAGGGGAAAAGAAGGAAGGAACGAGAAAAAGTACTCAAACATTATTTCCTATGTTAAATAACATTGAGATGGGGCATGTTTTTTGGTTCTTAATATTAATGAGTACTGACAACAAGGAAGACTAACTCAGTTCCTGGAAGATATTTGCACTTGGAAGATAATACTATCAACAAACTAAAATAGCTTGCTTATCAAGGCTAGTACCTTGCAATCAAAACTTGCTTCCAGACTTCACATCCTTGTGCCCACCAATCCAAAACTATGATGTCATAAATTCTACCTCGCTTTAAAATTATCCAATCTGAGCATTTCATAAAATCTCTTATTTTCCCCCTTTCACTTTATCAAGGTGGCTTTTTTCCTTATTGTAACAAATCTATATTTTTGATTAGTCAACAGCTTTGAGGTCTTTAAGTAAGTCATTTCTCAACAGAAAAAGAAAATTGTTATTTGTAAAACCAGCTATTGTATTGGATATTTATATGCCCCTATAAGAAACAGAATACCCTCCAGAAAATCTTAAAATTCTACCAATGTCAAGTTTGTCAAATACGCTAGTTATCTCTAGTTTTTGATAAGAACAGAAAAACAAATATTACTAAAAAAGAAATTAATTAAAAGATGTGATTATTAAGAAGGAGTCTGTTATGCTTATATAGCTAGCTAGTCAGTTTGATATATTTTGACCTAAAAAATGATGGTTGATAAATCTTAAGCAAGGATTTCTTCTTTAATGCTTTCTTATAGTCAAAGGGGAAGGAACCAGCTCTATCTATGACTGACTCCCTTCTTCTCTTCAAGGAAGCCATCCATAAGCCATACTCTTGTCTAACACCTGCTTACACCCATTTGTCTCCATGTATTGAGTGCAGCAGTAGAGCCTGTGGCGGGCTGCATGACTAATTACCTGAACTCCCCACCCTGTTTGGGCTAGAAAGATTACCAGTGTGTTGATATCTGCATGCCACCACTGCATTTAGGCAAAGGATGGCTTCAGTTAGGAGTACAGCCAGGTGATCTAGTTAGCAGGTGGCTAGAATATCCAAGACTTCTCACTTTCTTTTTCAACTTTACTTTTCAGAGTCATGGTATGGTTGATCCTAACCTTGATTTTCCTTTTAAAAATGGCCCTATGTTGCTCTTTCCTAAATTAATATTCCACATTTATCATTTCAACACGAGGTGCTATGAGAGATCCTTCCTGCATATGTTCGTTATTAATGACGGTTTCGTGTGCAGTTTCCATCTTCCCATCCATCTAATGTCCAACCGTCAAGGGTCTGTCATGGCTTCCAAATGTTTAACCCAATTTGTTTTCCTGTGGTATTTGGAACCAACTGATTTGGAGAAATTGTCCCTAAAGAAAATTAGGATGCTCCAATTTTAAAATGGTGAGAGAATTAGGGCACCTGGATGGCTCAGTGGGTTAAAATGGTGAGAAAATTAAAGTTATAGACCAAAATATACAATAATTTTTGTCATTAAAGTATTTTTAAAAAAGCAGAAGCAGGCTGTCTCTACTCAGGATAATGTTTGGATACTGAAAGTTTCCTTAAAAATTAATAATTAGTGGGGAGTGTTAAGGGGAGTGGGAGATGCAGGCATAAGTCACAGCAATGAAAGGCACAACATAAGGAATATTGTCATTGATATCGTAGTAGTAGTGTGGTATAGTAGCAGATGGTAGCTACACTTGTCTTGAGTGTAGCGTAACATAAACTTGTTGAATCACTAAGTGGTACACTTGAAATTAATGTAATTTGTGTGACAACTGTACTAAAAAAAAATTAAAAATCAGTGGGTGGTGGAAGGAAAGGTTTCCCACTTGATCGGAGGAGAAAAACAACCCAGACCATTCTTTTTTAATGAAGCCCAATTATTCAATAAGCATTTATGAGGAAGTCTCTGTGCCTAGCATTGAAAGGTTATCAGAATGTTTCATTCCCTCAATGTTCCTGCCATTTCTCTAACAGAAAAAAATATCAGAAGTAACTTGATGGAGAATGTGGGTTGAGTGATGTTATAGTCAAGACATGAGTTCCCCATCCACCCTCCAAGTAAATATAAAGTGGAGATGGGGTGCCTGGGTGGCTCAGTCAGTTAAGTGTCAGACTCTTGATTTAAATCAGGTTTTGATCTCTGGGTCCTTTGATTGAGTCCCTCATAGGGCCCTGTGCTCTGCAGGGAGTCTCTTGTCCCTCTCCTTCCCCTTCTTTCCTTCACCTTGCTCATGCATGTGCTCGTTTGCTCACTCCCTAAAAAAAAAAAAAATGAAATCTTAAAAAAAAAGCAGCTATAAACCAAATTTGTCCTATTTTTCCCCCTGATGGTTCATATCACGAACACTACTGGATAGTCCCCATGAAGCATAAAATCTGATACGTTCTGGGATAACTGGGTGGAATTATACAAATATGGATGATACAGAGTCCTTGGCCTCAAAGTGTATATAAGTTAATCGAGGGGGATAAGCATCGATCTGCAAAATATTGAATAGTCAGCTGTAAAAAATTCTACTAATTTTTAACAGTATAGTGTGCAGAATTAGGCAGTGGTCCAAGGGGTTTCATCCAAATGGAATAGGGAAGCTGGGAAGTCAGGGGAAAGAAAGATCAAAGACTGGAAAAAATTTATGGATCATTCAAGAAGTATGTTTTCATCGGTGAGTTTATTATCTCATTTTGGATGGTGTTAATCACCCAAACATCCAGATATCTTATTGGTGATTATATTTGTGTATTGTGGTTACCTTTGCCTTCACTTTTCTTCCGCTAGCTCCCTATATCCACTGGTGTCTGGTGCATAGCATATTCTGCCTTCAGTAGACAGTGCTCTTTTTCACAGCAATAGTATTGACAACAAGAAGGCTCCAATGCTCTGTGAATCAAAAAGGGGGGAGCTCGACCACCGGAGAAGCAGAATGGCAGTGTCATTAAGGAGTACTCAAGCAGCAGGGTGGGAGAGTCATCAAGGAGGGATCTCTGATCCAAGAGCCAGCTCTCCCCTTGTAATGATGCTCTTTCCTCCATATCATCTCCATCAGCCCTTCAACATATTTCTATATTAAAGTCTGCACAGACAACACAACTTTAAATGGGTAATAACGTGTTTTCCATTTCCCTGATACGATGTATTCTGTGTGTTCAATTTTCTGGAATGAATTTAAGGTGAAACTTTTATTAGCTGATTTATAGAAGTCCTTAGTGGACCTTATAGCTGTTATTTCTGTGCAACGAACAGATGAACACACAGAGGAGAGCAGAGCTCACAAGAAGTCATTTCAATGGGAGGGGAACAAAGCAGGAGGCTGGTTCATTCTACAACATCATTTAACTTGCTTGTATTTAATAAAAGTGTATGTGGGTGTGGGTGTGTGCGTGTGTGTGTGTGTGAGAGAGAGAGAGAGAGAGAGATTGAGAGAGAGAGAGAGAGAGATTGAGAGAGGGAGAGAGAAAGCATGCATACATTTGACCATGAGAAGCGGAGGTTGTCAGTGTATAATGAAGTTATGATACTGGGACATATCTGCTATATTAGTTTGCTAGTGCTGCCATAACAAAGGAGCTCTGAATGGGTGCTTTAAAAACAACAGAAATTTATGTCAACTATGCTTCCAGTAAAAATTCTTTAAAAATATTTTTAAAAAGCCCCAAACCCAGAAATGTATTCTCTCACATTTCTGAAGTCTACAAGTCCAGAATCTCGAGGTCAGGACACCCCTGCTGACAGCTCTAGGGGATAATCTTCTCTTGCCTCCTCCAGGTCTGGGCATTTGCCAGCAATCCTTAGCATTCCTTGGCTTGTACATGCATCACTCCAGCCACATGGCCTTTTCTCCTTGCACATCTTCACGTTGTCTTCCCCCTATGTGACTATCCCTTTGTACCAATTTCCCTTTTTAGAACAACAGTCACATTAGATTAGGGTCCATTCTAATGAGCTTGTTTCCACTCAGCTGCCTTTCTAAATACCATTATTCCAAATAAGGCCACATTCTGAGTTGATGGGTAGGACTTCAGCATGTCTTCCTTGGGGGACACAATTAGCCCCATAATGCTTGCGTGTTGTCACTTTAAAAAAAAGTCTAGTCCAGAGATTAACTCCAGTTTTGCTGTTTTTATCATTCCCCATAATTTCTTAAAGCCAAGTAGTCTCTATATTCAAATTATGTATGCTTTATTTCTCTGTTGGCTGGCTATAACAAGTCATATTTTGAGAAGGGTAATGTGTGGTGGGATTATAGCCAAATTCTTTTCTTGTTTGAATTTTATAATTTTTCCACAAAAAAGATTATTTTCAGGACTAAATTGAGGCGTTGGTGTGATATCCACCAAAATCATAGCAGAATAATTTTTTCCTTACAAACAGAAAAGAGCCCTAGGGAAGCAGCAGTAGGATTTTCTTTCACATGATGAAAGGATTGATGGCCCATTAAGTTAAGTGACCAGACCAAGGACACACACTTAGAATCAAAGACCGAAAGAAAACCCAAATGATCACCATAGTTGAAGCAAACGCCATTGCTTGCAGCTTGCATATTCGGTTCAGTGTTAAGATTCATGCTCACTTTTAGAATCTTGTTTGAACATGACTCTCAAGAGTGCTGAGTTTAGAAGTCCAGCCCTCCTCCATCCACACTCTCATTGGTCAAAGACTCTTCCCTTCCACCCTCCTTGCAAATAACATGTGCTTCCTATAACAACAAACAGTTGTTCCCTTTTAACAACAAACAAAAAACAAAAAAACAAAAAACAAAACAGAACAAAGCACTGTCTTCTTACCAAGATTAAGAAATAAGAGTATCCAAACACAGTTTGAGAATATTGCTGCTCTAACGTAAAGAATATTTCTTGGCAGATTTTTGCCTCGGGATTCCATTAAAACTGGGAAGATTCTCATGTGAATTATAGTCAGGTGGGACATGTGAATGTATCAGAAACAGAATGGAAACCCCTGCATTTGGATCACCCTCCTGCTACTTGTCTGATTTTGGAAATGCCCACTGTCAGTTTCTTCCTAGCTAAAAATCAAGGGAAACAAAATCGTAACCCTTAACTCAAAGTGTTTGAGTTATGACAATAACTTGACATTCAGTAAGCATTCCATAAATGTTCATTTATGTTCATAAATGTGTTCATTTATGCTTAGGGAAATATTTCAAGAAATAATTATTTCATCTTGATGCTTCTCTATGTAGATAGTATTCAGACAGAGCTATGTTAAATTTCAGCTTTTATTACCTCTGTGACCTTGGGCATGTTTCCCTAATCTTTCGGTGACTTCCTGCCTGAAAAAAAGGAGGGAATAATAATAATCCCTACCTTGCAAGGATATTGTGAGGGTTACATAGGAATAATCCATGGAAAGTGCTTCCTGTGCAATCCTAGCCTTTAGTGAGTCTTTCATTTGTGATAATTACTAATGTCATTGTTATTATTTACTGACAGCACTATATTTAGTGTTTGACTAATTTTTAGTTTTTATTTTTTTAAGGCATTAGTTCTCAAAAGTATAAATGATTCTAGTCACTTTCTCTTAGAAATCATTTCTCTTGGAATCATTAGCAAAAGACAAAAAGTGGTTTCTCAAGAATTTTTATGAAAATCACAAATCCCTCTGATTAGTTTGAGAAAATCTTAATACATGATTAAAAATTACCTTGCTTCCAATGTCTACCTTACTTAACTTATATAATTAGGTGTTAAACAAAAATTGGAGAATGGATTGTCTAACCAATAAACAATGCAGAAGTTTCTATATCTGTATATTATTATTCTTAACCTAAAGTATACCATTTTGGATTTCTATACTCATGGCCCCTATTTTTTCTTCTTTAAAATGATGATGATGATTATTGCTACTATCATTATTATCTTACAGGATAATTAAGGATATTCATGATAATTAAAATGCTCACAAGGCCCTAAACGTGTAACACCTAGTTGTCTATAAAGCAACTGCCAAAGAAAGATATCTCTCCGGGCAGAAGTATATCATAAGCAGGGCAGAAAAGAAGTAAAAGGGAGAGGAGAAAAAAGACATATATTTATACAGGACATTTTACATTTCAAACAGTGCTTATGTGGGGCTATGAAATATGTGCTTATTTAGTCTTCATAACAAATGCTGGGTGTTTTAATTACTAACATCTGCCCCTTAGGAAAAGTGAAACACAGAGAAGGGAAAACCACTGAAGGTTTCATGTGGATCCATAGAGACTTGAGTTCTGACTACCTTTTCCAAGATGGAAAACTGAGCACAAAAGTACTTAAGTTTTTCACTTTCCTGATGTTCCAAATGCAAATTAAAGGTACAATAGATACCATTTTTTTTTTACATATTGTTTGGCAAAATAAAAGCATTCTCTTAGACTGTAGATAAATATATACTTTTAGATGGACAATTTTGTAATCTCTATTAGAATTAAAATATGTAAGCTGTTTGTTCCAACAATCTTACCTTTAAGAGTATCTATTTTAAAAATAATATTTATGAGTACATATTAATTTATTTTATCACAACAAATTTAAGTTCATCTGACTCAGTTGTCTCTATTTTCCGTTTAAATAATGCTGTTTCATTATCCTTTTCATTATCATCTCCCTTGTGTCTCTCTGTAATTCCAGTAGATGAACCAATTGAGCTTAATAGTGAACCAATTATAATGTAACTTTGTCCATTTTTTAAAAAGATTTATTTGAGAAAGAGAGAGAGAGGACGTAGGGTGTAGAAACAGAGGGAGAGAGAGAGAATCTCAAGCAGACTCCACAGTGAATGTGGAGCAGTGCAGGGATCAATTCCACGACCCTGAGGTCATGACCTGAGCCCAAACCAAGAATAACACACTTAACTGACTGAGCCACCCAGCTGTCCCATAACTTCTTCTATTTTTATCAAAAAAGAGAAATCTTACTGATTATTGAGGGATTTTTACAATTTAATTATCCCTTCAGGTCCCTTTGTCTACTGGAGGCTATAATGTAGTTTTCTCCTAACTTAAGTACACTTTCTTTGAACCCTTGGTCTCATGGATTCTCAAATTTGGGTTGTCAGATATAGAAAACAAAAATAGAGGATGCCCAGTTGAATTTGAGTTTCAGACTACTAATAAGTAATTTTTAGTGCATGTTCCTTGCATTATTTGTGACATATATTTTAAACATTTATTTGTTATTTATTTGAAATTCAAATTTAACCAGGTATCCTGTATTTTATCTGGAAACTTCTGGGCCACCCAGTGGCTCACTCTGTTGAGTGTCTGCCTTCGGCTCAGGTCATGATCTCAGGTCCTGGGATCAAGTCCCACATCGGGCTCTCTGCTCAGTGGGGTGTCTGCTTCTCCCTCTCCCTCTGCCTCTGTCCCTGACTTGTGCTGTCTCTCTCTCTCAAATAAATAAATAAAATTTAAAAAAAAATCTTTTTTCATACATATCAGGGTTTGTGGTGTCAGTGGTAATGATTGCTTCATCCAGAAATATCAGCAAAAAACAAACTTAGGTATGTCACTCTTTGAAAATCCCTACCTTTTATTCAACTAAAAGGTCACATTATTTCTCAGTTCTCTAGAGAGATCACAAACTATAGAATACATCTGAAGTCTCATAGTATCCTATCCTTGAAGCCCCCCATGAGGTGGTTGGGAAGAAATTGTCTATATTTATCCATAGAGATGGAGTGAGCAGTATTATTATTGGGTGCTTCACTCTTTGTTGTGTGTGTGCACTTGATAGGCTGAAAGTCTGAGTCTTGCATTGGTCTTCTGCCTTCAACATTAAAACTCTAGTTTTCTGGAGGAAACTCAAATCCTTGTGGAAGAGACACACTCACACTTCGTAAGTAAAGGTGTGTTATGAAGATTTCTTGGTTGCACTCAGCAACCAACTCTATCTTACATACAAGCTGATTTATTAAAAGGTTACTAGGTATTCATGGAACTGACAGAATGGAAAGCATCCAGTGACTCTCAAAATGTAAAGAACTGGGAATCAGGAGGCATTGCAATATCTCATAGCTAAAATATCCCAGTTGGTTGCCAAAACCATGCTACTTCTGCCTGCCCAGTGGATGACTCTGAGCCTTGTGCCTTGTATCAGGAAGTCAGGATTCAAATGATCCCAGAAAACTGCCCATTAATCAATATTAGGTCATATTCTCACTCTCAATATGTACTAGGAAGAGGAGTGAAAAGTTCAGAACTTATCAGCTTCTGAACCTCAAATTGTCATCTCCTATGTTTATATAGCATATGTGAGAGCACTCTGCAATAGAAATCAGAGCAGGAAAATGGATGCTTGGTGGCAAAAAACTCAACAGTTAGCCACTAAATATTAAAACATATAAGTTCCCTCACTTGATTTCCAATTTTCTTAACAACCAGAAGTAACTCCATGCAGACAGAGGAAGCAATCACAACCTTGAGAAAATAAGCACTATATCTAGCCCCAAGAGATCATCCTTAGCATTAGAAATCATTCTCTTTGTGAGGATTCTTCCATTGAGCTGGTTTATTTGTTGCCTTAAAATACTTAACCTCCCTTCCATCTCCTCCTTAAAAGCACCATTTCAACAAATGGGGGCTGCAGCTCTTCAAAGCTTGTGTGTGTTATCTCAGTCTGAGCTTTTCTGAGTAACAGCTTTCTGCCTTTTTGCTATAAATGTATAATCACGATCACCTAGATGAGGAGTTTGTAACTTAGAATGTGTAAGTGGGTTATAAAGAGTCAGAAAAATCCCCATAATTTATTGCAATTTTTCAATAAGATTTTGAGTGCATATTCCTGTAGAAAGGATTCACAGTTCTAAAAATGTATATTCTCAAAGAGTCTATTAAGAAAAACAGGGTTCAATGACATAAATGAAACCAGGAATATTAAATGTCTTTGCCAGTTTCAAATAACTTGTTAGTAACAGAATCAAGGCACCAAGTTCCCAATATAGTTCAAGAAATTATTTGAGTTGTGTACCAGTTATGCATGTGTTTTTAAAGGCAAAAGACAGGCTGCATCTTCTTACTAAATATGCCCTTCTTTGTGGCAGTCCCAGAATGACACCCTTAGCTTGACCTCACTCTCCATGTTCTGGTGATCCTGACAGGGAACCAACTGGCCCAGCAGATAACTGGGGCCAACCATTCCTGAATACTTGTATTCTACATGGAGAGAATCTCATATATCTCCTTTCTAACAGGTTCATAGAAGGTTGCCTGAAATGCTTCAAGGATTTAATGACTTTTATCTTTTGAAAAACTTACAGATTTAAAACATTACTCAAAATATATCTTGAAGTATAATTAACAGTGACTTTAACAAGGATTCTTTAGAAAACAGAACCTGAGGCAAGGATTAATAAGATAATGCTTATTAGGGGAATGAAAACTCAGGGCGGTGGGGTTTAAAAGGAAAGGAAGGGAGCAAAAGAAAGATGTCAAATAATGCCAAGTGATGTGTTAGTAAGTTGGCTACCACTTTGTGACAAGCCATGAAGAGATATAGCAGTTCTGTCAGCAGATGCACTTGCTGTCAGATGGAACTTCTCCAACTAGGCTGCATGCACAAACCATGGGATAATCTATGGGAAAGAGAAAGCGAGGGAATGTATTGGCTCAGATCTGTCTTATCTCCTGTTTCTTGTGGGTCAAAGTTGCTCCACGGGGAGTCACTGCCCCACAGTGCCACCCGGCCCCCTCAGGTACCAGACGTATGCTTTATAATGAAGCTTTCTTTTAGGTATAGAAGTAATAGGGTCAGAAGGGACCAAATTTGTGGTGTTGGCTGAGTCTTGGCCATACAACCCAGGCCAAAAGGAGACCATGGCACTCTCCTGGCAAGACTGGAAGACTCATCGAGGCAGAAAAGTGGCAGAGTAAGTCCAGAAGGTGGTCAGAGCCAAGGGAATCTGAGGAGGTGCACTTGGTTTGTGTTTTATATAAGCAGAGTTTGAAGGTTTATTTCAGCCCTGAACTGCCTGTGGGATGTTGGGAAAAGTATTTATTCTCTCTGGGTCTCAGAATCATCTCAGAATGATTGAAGTCTAAGTTTCTATGATTGCATGCAGCAACAGTGAAATACTTTGAATTTTGGATTTATTTCCCCACAATAAACAAGTTCTAGGGTGGATCTGGGGGCAATATCTATTCACATCTCTGTAGGATTAGACATTTATCTTTAATCTTGGATATCTTTCAGCTCATTATTAATGGGATGTTTTTAAACTTCGATATGTAGTAAGGCAGAAAAAAAACCACTAACACAACCAGAATAGTTGAAAACAGTATGAATACGGCTGTTTCTTTGGTTCTGGAAATAATAATAGAATAATAGAATATTCAGTTCATCAGAATATTATGATTGAGTTAATCAATTAAAATTATTAATTTTTAGAGTAAGCACATTGCAGTCATGCACTGTTGCATAGATTTTTTATGTGTAGACAGAAATCAATCTCCCTGTGACTTGATATAATACATCCATATCATGAGGAGGGCACATATTGTATGGAGCACTGGGTGTGGTGCATGAACAATTAATCTTATAACACTGAAAAAATAAAATAAAAGTATTTGGGAGAAAAAAAAATACATCCATACCAAAGAGGACTTCAGGCATGAGATGGTTGATCTTTACAAAGGTGATTGTTCTTATCTTTTGGTTTTGTTAGATACACATTTATTGCAAATGCAAACCAGGAAAGTCACTTAAGAAAGGGTATTCTATGTTAAGTAGCCAATATCCCTCTCATGGAGGAAGTAGTTTAAAGTGAAATACAGGTCAAAGGGAGCACCTATTTTCTTTCTTTTTTTTTTTAAGATTTATTTGAGGGAGAGAGAGAGAGGCAAGCGCGTAAGCAGGGAGAGGGATAGAGGGAGAGGGAGAAAGAGCGTCAAGCAGACTCCCCACTGAGCATGGAGCCAATGTGGGGCTGGATCCCATGACCCTGAGATCATGACCTGGGTCAAAACCAAGAGTTAGACACTTAAGCAACTGCATCACCCAGGCACCCCAGGAGTGCCTGTTTTCAATAGAACCTTGTACATAACTGATTTCTCATGAATTTGGGGATCACAGCCTGTGGAACTGTGTTACTTCTGTTTTTCACTTTCCCATTGCTAGCCTCTTTTTCATGGACGTGTTTCCCTTTAATTGGGCTTCGTCTGTTGCTATATAATTGTCAGGTCTCAAATGTTGTCCCATAATTCTTAGATACTCATTAAATGGTAACCAATTCATCATTATCTCAGAAGCAATTTAAAGCCTTACAAGTTGGCGTTTTGTTCACATAGACCTGGGGGAAGGGAGTTGCTTATGATGAAGGGCCTCCCTCAGAGAAGCAGTACAAAGCTATGGTAAAGGGCCTAGACCCTGGAGTCAGAGGAATTCCAACCATTCATTCACTCATTTCTTCAACAAGTATTTATTGAGTTGCTACTATATTATAGGCACTGTTCTAGATACTGGTATGTAATAGAAGAAAAAGATGAAAAAATGCCCTATGTATTTACCATTTAAATAGGGAAGTTAGCAAAAACAAAATAAATGAATAAATTATATAGTATATTAGATTGTGTTAAGTGCTAAGGAGAAAAAAAGTAAAAGGTAGGTTGAAATTTTAGGGAAGTTTGGGGACATCTCACTTGGAAGGTATTTGATAGGAGGAGACACATCTTTTATGTTGCCTAAGGTTTATATAGTATTTTTTTGAATTTTACAATTATGTATCTCCATGGGAACTCTTTTTTGGGGCCTCCGCCAACTTTTGTGGGGAGCCTTGTGAAAGACGGGGATCCTAAGCTTTATTGACTTCACGGTAAATACATTCATGCATCTGACACTTATGGCCTGGATGATTTTGGCCAAGCAACTTAATCTAGGAAGTTTTCCCAATTGTGAAACGGAGATAATAGAAGTGTCGGTCTACTTATTGGAGTGTTATAAGGCTCAGACAAGATAATGGACATAAAACATTTATTACTGTGTTTCGCACACGATCAATGCCACATTCTTAAAATCTTAAACATATTATTATGTGTTCTTTTAGTTTTGTTCACTTGCTTACTTTATTTACATGTCAAGGTTATTTGAGTTCCCCGTCCTTTTTTTTTTTTTTAAGCAACATGCTGGTTAGATTAAAACATCCTGGTTTAGCTGAGCTTTTTATCATGCTCAAGGCTGGGAAGGCATGAAATAACATGAATTGGACACTTACCTTTCCTAAGTATTTTATATGTATTTATTTATTTAAACTCCTAACGAGCTATGAGCATGTGAGGTATAGACTATTGGACTCATCTTTTATATAGAGACATAGAAGAAGCTCAGATAGATTAATTATCCAAAGTCACTCAGCTTATAGGGACAAACTGCAGTCACAGATACACATACTTAAAACTTTATGCTTCTGCAAAGTCTGAATGAATAAAGATCTTCTGTAGAAATGAATTATTCATAAAGCGAAGGTAGTATTCTTATCACTCAGTCTTGACCTTAAGGAAATTAATTACCAACACAAAGTTTGATATTTACATATTTGTACCTGGCCCATTAAGGACTCAGGAGTAGAGGAAATTGGCAAGGATAAGACAGGAGCTGAATTTGATTTTCAGCCTGAATTATTGTTAGTAGGTTTAATAAGTGCAAACAAGCTAAGAGCACTTGCTGAAGAATGCTTAGGAAAGAAAGCCATATAATGCCACCCAGGGCTCCTTACTAAATCATTATGCTCTCCTTGAGTCTACTCATCAAGTTTGAGAGATTTCCCCCAAGGCAGTCGCCTGCAGCCCTGGTGACAATACTCTACTCACAAGATCAGCCTGTCCATTAAAAAAAGCCCTCTTAACTAGCTAGTCTATTTCTCTTAATTCCCACTGGGGATCCATCTGTTCTTTAATCACTAATGCTAGCCTTGTCCTATGGGAGCCACTAGAGCTGACAGTGACCTTGTTGAATATATCTGGTTCTGATCTTACTAATATGGTGATTAGGCTTGATGTGGAAAGTTGCTCTACTGAAGTTGAGCTGGAGAACACAAGTACAAAATAAGCATTTTTGACATGGACACTATGACCACATACTTGCTGGCAAAGATGTCAGCTCACTTGAGGGCCAACATTTAAGAGAGAATTTGGCTGAGTTTTGGGGAGGTGCAGGGTGGTAGCTGTCAATTACTGAGACTTTGTGTTTTTTTTTTAACTAAATACAAAGATTTTGTTCAAGAAGATTACAAAAAAAAATGTTAATTTTTAAACTCAACTCTTCCCATAATTTGTCTTGATGACCTCTTACCTCTCAAACCCCCACAGCTAGCCTAGAACATGATATAAATGAACTAAAACAAACTCAACAGTGTGGGATAAAATTGGAAAGACCATGAACTCTATCAACAAATGTCCATGTACTTTGGTGGATGGAAGAGGTCATTTATAAAAACTATTTTTAAATAAAGAGATAAAATTAGGAGTATTTAATATATTGCCAGCAAGAAAAAGTGAAAATTATGATTTCCCTAGTCAAAAGAGGGAAAACAAAACAAATCTTAAAGGTAAACTACAGGTTTTGTAAAGTAGATCTACATATATCAAGATTGCCATGGTTTATCATCATATTAAAACACAACAAATAATTTATGTTAATAACAATCATTGTGAGTCATTAGTAAGTACTTCAATATAAGTTCAAGTTTATGAAGATGAGAAAATGATATAGTGTATGTAAAAATATTTCAGTAAACAAACAAACAAACAAACAGGGAATGCCATTGCTCATTAGTAAACATCCTGTGGCCACTCAAAGAATCCATTTTCCCCACAGAAAGTGTGGATCCACCTGTAATGAGCATAAACTGTGGAGTCAGCATGTAGGGACATGAATCCCAACTCACAGTTATGGATATTGAGCAATGGTGGACATTATTATTGTTTTTACTACCTTTGAATGACTTATGCATTTATATAAATAGGAATTACCCATTTATAAAGGTGGAGGCTAGAGGAGTTTACCTAGGAAAAGAGATAATCACACTAAACAAAAGAAGGGCAAATGATGTGTGGTTTGGTTTTTTGAATTATAAAATGGGAACAAAAATGCCCTTATTGTAATGATCAAACAGGTGGTGTGGTGAAGGCATGGCCTGGTAATTCCTTTCTTCTCCCTATTTCCTCAGTTGCTCTGGCCATTGGGATTATTTAGTCCAAATCCTGACTCTTAGGCAGATGGTAACAGTGCTCTCTCCCTTTTAGTTTCATGATCACAGGATGGTATACCCTGACCTGTTTTCATGATTCTACTGGAACAGCTTTTGTGACTACCTTTTTCAGGGGGAGGGGCAAGGGTTTTGCTTTGTTTGTTTTCTTGCAATATCCCACCACCTGTGTTGATCCACAGCTGTCAGCTAATCAATTCTAGATTCTACTCCTTTTCCTTGATAGGTCTTTTGGATAAAGGACATGTTTAGAAAATTAATGACAGATACATAAGTGTTTGAGTTGGGGAAAATTAGACTGCCATTCACCATTTAAAGAGAAACTAATCTGGCAGTAGAGCATGGTGGTTGAGAGGTTGGGATACAGGCCAGTTAACTAAAATTTAATTCAGAAAATGATCAATTTATAAAGTTACCAATTAGCCAAATTAGAGGTGTTCTCCAATGTTTGATTTCATCAGGGTTTTGCTGCTGCCAGGACTTCTTTCAGACTAGCATGTTTGTCTTTTCCAATGTCCATAATTTTATTTGGGATTGGGTGAGCTAACTCTTAAAGGCTGTGCACTCTCTTGCAGATTTACACCCTGCCCAAAAACTGTGTCTCTGTACTAGTCCTAAACACATACCTTCTTTGAGTTTTTGGCCAATTGATCATACATTGAGCTAGTATTTGCCAAACTGGCTTTCAGTGAATTAGGTTTTGATGAATTGATGAAGATCCAAGATTTGAATTTGACATCGACTTCTGGGTTCTGTTCTTTTTTGCCCACTTGCCAGCTTGGTAACCTTGGCAAGTAAACATTTCTGACCTTCAATTTTCACATTCGTAAAATAGAGATGATGAAAATATCTTTATATAAGGCTGTGGGGGTCAATGAAGTAATGCACACAATGGGTTGAGCATAGTGAAATACATAGTAAGGGCTAAAACACTGTAAATTATTATCTGGTAAGTTTCAGATCACCATGCTCTACTCTTTGCTCCCACTATTGGGAACAAAGGAGGGGATGGGTTAGGCTCGGTTTTGTGTGTGTGTGTGTGTGTGTGTGTGTGCCTATTACGGGTGAGATAATATGTTAAAGAGTTACAAGTATGTTACCTCACTTGGTTTTTATAATACACCAACAAAAATAAAAGAGTTCAGTCTAAGTCTACAAAATTGGTCAACTTTTCACAGATAATTCATGGAGGAGCTAGGATTAGAGCGCATGTCTATCCAACTCCAAAGTTCCATTAATATAATATGTTCTGACTACTATGCAGCAGCTCTTACTTGTTTATTTGTTTTTAGTTAGTAAACCTGCCTCCTATCAATCGTCTTTGATTTTTAAGAGACTGATGCCAGGCACCTGAATGGCTTATGGGTTAAGTGTCTGCTTTCAGCTCAGGTCATGATCTGGGGGGGAGGGGTATCCTGGAATGGAGCCCCAGGGGGTGTCCTGGGATCAAGCCCTGCAACTAAGTGTTGGGCTCCCTGCTCAATAGGGAGTCTGCTTCTCCTTCTGCCCCTCCCCCTGCTCGTGTGCACTCTCTTTCTCAAATAAACAAACAAATAAATAAATAAATAAAATAAAACACTGATGCCTATTAACCACATCACAATTTCTTAAATCGGTAAATTAAACAAGTGATGTGACTATTTAATGCTCTTACTACTTCCTTCTTTATAATTTCTGAAAATGTGTTATTAATATGATAGTGCTTTGGGATTAAGGAAATACTGGGAAAAAAGTATCACTCATAGATTTATATGTGCATGTTGAAAGGAAGGTGCATGGGTGGGGGATATACAATTACAACAGAGACAACTGGAAATATGATGATGTTGGCATCACCTCATGTTTGTAGGGGGTGGTCATTGATAGTTTGTGGGGCCCTTTCACATGTTTATCTAATTAAATCCTTTGAGGATGAAAGAGGAGCATTATTAGCCTCATTTAAGAGATGAGCAAACTACATCTCCAAGAGGTTAAGTGATTTAACCAAGGTCATATATTCATTTAGTATATTATAGAGCTGAGAACAGAGCTTAGATATTTCCAGGGCAATTTTGTAACACTGGAAATAAATGAGATTAAGTGCTAAGGAGAAAGACTGCTATTATAGGTGTCTCCCGATATCAATCCTCCCCTTCTCTCTTAAAGAGAGAACTTCCTTTGCCAAAGCTCATGACCTTCTAGAATAGTAAAAATATTGTCCTGCCTCCTCTCACCTGTGATCAGTTAGCTTCTGAGAGCCTTCCTTATAATGTAGCTTACCCTCACCCCATTGTTCCTCATTTCCCTGTCTTCTTCTATCCTTCCTGAAACAGGAATGTAATGATGCCTGTAGAAGATCACATAGTAGGGATGGTTAAAGAGAAAGCCTGAAAACATCCTGCATTCCAGACAATTGGTGAGACTCCACACAGACCCAGACTACCCACTTCTAAATTTCTCAGTGAGAGAAAAACAAAAACAAAAACAAAACCACCTTCCTTCACATTGACACTGCCATTATGTTGGAGACTCAAATGTAACCAAACCCTATCCTAGGCTATTTGGCACCTTTTAGAGGTTTTTGTCCCAGAAGTAACAAAATACAAATCTGAAGACCGAAATGGCTAGCCAAACAGAATTAAGACCAGATGGCTAACTTGACTCCCTTGGTAAAGAAGCACATTTAGACAGTTTACCAAATTCAGGAGTGCCTGAGAGCTGTCAAACTGTGCCTGGTGGGCACCTGGGTGGTTCAGTTGGTTGAGCAACTGCCTTTGGCTCAGGTTGTGATCCTTGAGTTCCGGGATCGAGTCCCACATCGGGCTCCCAGCTCCACGGGGAGTCTGCTTCTTCCTCTAACCTTCTCTCCTCTCATGTTCTCTCTCACTTTCTAAAAACAAAACAAAACAAAACAAAAAAACTGTGCCTGTTGAAGGCACTGTGTTCAAATGTTGGTAGAGTAGGTAGGTTTCTCACTTTGGGGGGATACTTGGAGATTCATAAAGACACACCCATATTGACCATTGGACCCTTTCTCCGTAGGGTGCAATGGCTCTACCCATGTTGGTTAGGAGAGCTATAGAGAAAATTAGGGAGGTTTGGGGTAAGATATTGTTCATTGTTCATTAGTTTTTATTTCCTTCTTCCCCTGAGTTGCTTATCTCACTTAAACAGGGCTTTCATATGAGGCATAGTGGACCTATAGGCTCTACAATAAACACTGTACTTAGCTTTGATTCTGTGGCTTCTCCGAAACAACTTTCTGAGCTGACTTAGTCATAGAATATGTATTCTCTGTCAGGAAATGTCATCTATCACCTACTTGTAGCAGTCGCACGGCCATGCATATACACAGGAAGAATCTTTGTCTTGTAGTTGACAGTGTGCAAAACCACATCACATATAGGATCTCATTCAGTCATTCCATTAGTCATTAATTTTTTTATTTTTATAAATTTTTAAATTTTGGAATAGTTTTAGATTTATAGAAAACTTTTATAGTTCCCATAAACCTCAGATGTAGTTTCCCCTATCATCATCACCATAACTGAGAATACATACTGAATCTTATCATAATTAACAAACTACTCTTGACTTTTCTTAACTAAAGTCTGTATTTTATTTAAACTTTTCTAATTTTTACTTACTGTCCCTTATCTGTAACAGAATCCCATCCAGGATACCACTTTATATTTAGTTATTGAGTCTCTTTAGGCTTCTCTTGGCTGTGACAATTTCTCAGACACTCTTTGTTTCTGATATCCTTAACAGTTTTGAGAGGTATGGTCAGGTGTTTTATAGAATGTTCCTTGGTTGGGATTTGCCTGATTTTTTAAGGCTGGAATGATGAGTTTTGGGAAAGAAGACCATAGCAAGATGCCATTCTCTTCACATCATATCAAGGGAACAGGATTTATCACTGATGATAATCACCATATCACCTGGCTAAGCTAGCCCTTGCCATGTTTCTCCATTACAAAGTTACTCAGACACTAATTTTTAATGATTAATTTTATAAATTCCTCAAATAAATTGAAGTACACTTATATAAATATGTGCAGCACAATAGGACAAAAGTAGGCAGGGCAAGTAGGTGGAATGAGAAAATGAGGACAAGGAAGTAAGAAGCAAAGTAAGTGTACAGAAGTGCCCACCAGAACATGCTGTACCATCACTAGAGATAGATTGCAAATTAGCTCTAAGCTTCTTTGGAGCCAAAGCACAGAAATGGAAATATGCTGTGTTAGGAGACTTGTTTTTGTTCATAAATTTTGTCCTTGTGCTTGTCTGCCAAAATTTCTCATATCGGTCCTCTCAGAAGAATAATATGATGTAGTGGTCTACATTTTAACATATTTCTATCATCTATCTATCTATCTATCTATCCATCTATCTGTTAATTATTTAACCACCTAAGTTCTTTCCTATAGTTTAAAGGTGTCAAAACTAAGCAGCATTCAAAATACAAGTTAAGTCCACTCCTATAACTTTTTAAATTTGGCTTATCAAATGTGAAGATTTATAATGCTTTTATTAAATAGACTGCTTATGTTTCAGACAATGCACATTAATACTTTTCTTTATAATGAGCTTTTGATAATTACTGAATGTCCAAAAGTTGAGGTTACATTTTATAGCAAAACAAAAACAAAAATCTAGAATGAAGATATTTGGCGCTATGAAATTCTCAAAAGGAAGGCAGACCTTATACTGTCTTATGAAAAATAGTGACCCTCGCTAAAACTCCTGGCCATGGGAATATTTTATAGACGGGGATACAATCTTAGAAGGGTACATTGATGTACCCACTGTTTGGTAGTCAATAAAAGGCAACACTAGGATTCAAAAATTGATTGTCTTCAGAATTCTTATTGGGGGATATTTGTACACCAGATCAGGTCAGCAGATATTATCCTGCTAATTATTTAAGTGGTGAATATCTCAGCCAGAACAACTATATATTTTCATTTTAGGTTGCTTTCTAAAGGTAGCTTGGCTTCAGAGCACATATTTTTGAGTCAGTCAGATAGAATTTGAATCTGTGACCCTCATTATTGACCATTCTTTCCCTGGTACCTAGAATAGTGGTTGGCCCAGAATGAGTACTTAGGACATTTATGTTTTATCATGGTCATTATTATTGCTATTTATTTTGCAGGTGCTCAGAAACAGGTATTGACTGACTATATTAATGGATGAATAATGAATGAACTAATGAGTGAATGAATGAATTGAAACTTTAACATTCCCCAACTCTGATATTCAGGCAAGTGAAGATAATAGTACCTAATGATCCATTTGTGTGGAAGACCGTATGAGATCATACATGAAGGCATATGGTACCTCAGTTAATATGTAATAAGGCTTGTAAGGACAAGAACAAACTAGCCAGATCATTACATAAGCTTATTATGTTTCTTTATCTCTATGATTTAAGCCATCAGCTTTTAAAACATATATTTGGAAGGGCTAGAAAAAGAAACTGTAAGGGGCATTCCAATTCCAGAATTATTAAAACATGAAAAAAAACATGCCGGTTCAACACAAACAAGTATGGCATTTTTATTTATGAATTATTAAGTTGAAATTGTAAGGCTTATATGAGCTTAGATGCTACAAAGCAATTTTCTCAGGGACAAATTATCCTTGAACAAACAGACCTTGAGGTTTTATCTCTGAGGTGAAAAACTTAATTTCTACTCTCTAGAGAAGTAGCAGTGCCCTTAAGACCTTGCACAGTCATTAGTCCGTCCCTGCCTACAGCGTTCAGCACAAGAAGCACAGACATGGAGAGCCTCTGAAGCTTCTTATGACAATCACTCCCAAGGGCATATATGCTCAACATGGTCTATTTGTGCTAAGCATATGCAAAAGTCAGTGCCAAATCTGCAGTTTGTTTAATGATGGAATAAAGACCACTTAAATTAATGGACATTTGAAATCCATCCTTCCGATACAATTATTGGAGCAAGAGATGTTAATTATTCCCATTACTTTGCTCCAAACCTCCCAACAGGCTGCTCCTTTGACTCCTGAATGCAACAATCTTCTTTGTTCCTAAGTGAACTTAATTCATCAGGTGGGTCTGTTTCCAAGCTCTTAGCGCTTCACATACAACACTTCAATTAAATTGAGAAGAGTAATTACTTAAAGTGACAAATAGAAGAGTGCTAATTAACTAAAAAGTTCATTTCAGGGCACTTAAACTAGAGTAGTGCAAAGTAAAGAGGTCATGATTAAATGTATTTGCTTGACTTGCTTTTGTAAAATACTGTTCTTCATTATAATAATGCCAAAAGAGCAAAAGTGTGCTGCATTAACAAAGAATTAATGACTCTTGGTTACTGAGGAGATCTGATTTCTGTGTTTTTTATTCACAAAGTATATAAGATTCACGATAGAGAATAAAGTTAATAATCTTAGATTTTCATCCTGTTGTAAATATTTCAAGTGTATCTTAATGTTACTAATGTTCAGGCTTGAAAATCAAGCTGACTATATTGAAAAATTCCCTAAAGCCTAACTGATTAAAACTCAATTATGTAAATATTTAGAAAATTTTCATTAAGGTTTTATATATATAGTTCATTTTCATTGAAGTTATTATATATATATTTTTTTCATTAAGGTTATATATATTTTCATAGGTTACATAATCATATTTGATATGAATATACAATCTTATGAATAAAGCTGCTATAAACATCTGTGTGCAGGCTTTTGTGTGGATATAAATTTTCAAATTCTTTGAATAAATACTAAGGAGCACAACTGCAGGGTGGTTTTTGGTAAGAGTATGTTTAGCTTAATGAGAAACCAGCATACTGCCTTCCAAAGTGACTGTATTTTGCATTTCCATCAGCAATGTAAGTTCCTGTTGCTCCACATACCTGCAGGCATTTGATGTTTTCTGCATTCTAGATTTTGATCATTCTAATAGATGTGTAGTAGTATCTGATTGTTTTAATTTGCATTTACCTGATAACACATGATGTGGAACATTTTTTCATATGCTTATTTGTGTCTGTATATCTTCTTTGGGGAAGTGTCTATTAAGGTCTTTGGTCCATTTTTAAATTATGTTTGTTTTCTTATTCTTGAGTTTTAAGTGGTTCTTTTATACATTGTGTAACAGTTTTTTTTTTTTAATCAGATATGTCCTTTGCAAATATCTTCTCTCAGTCTATGACTGGTCTCATTCTTTCGTCATTGTGTTTCACAGAATGAAATATATATATATATATATATATATATATATATATATATATACATGATTTCTGTCATGGATTGTGCCTTTGGTATTGTATCTAAAAGTCATCACCATAGGTCATCTAGGATCATCAAGGTCATCTAGGATCTCTCCCACTTTATTTTCTAGGATTTTTATAGTTTTGCATTTTACATTTAGGTTGATGGTCTATTCTGAGTTAGATTTTGTGAAAAGTGTAAGGTCTATGTCTAGATTAACTTTCTTTACATGAGGATGTTCAGTTGGTCTAGTACTATTTATGGAAAAGATTGTCATTGCTTATTGTATTGCCTTTGCTCCTTTGTCAAAGATCAGTTGACTATATTTATGTGGATGTATTTCTGAGTTCTCCATTCTATTCCATTGACTCATCTGTCTATCTTTTTGCCAGTACCACACTGTCTTGATTATTGCAGCTCAGTGTAAGTCATGAAATCAAATAGTGCCAGTCCATCAACTTTGTTCTCATTATTTTGGCTGTTGTTCTCCAATTGTTCTCCAATATTATTTTGGTTAATCTGCTATTTTGCCTCTTCATATAAATTTTAGAATTTTAGAATATATAGAATCATTTTTAGAATTTTAGAATCATTTTATTGATATTCACAAAATAACTATTTGGGATTTTGATTGAGATTACACTGAATCTATAGATCAAATTTGGAAAAATTGCAATCTTGAAAATATTGAATCTTCTTATCCATGAACATAGAATATCTCTCCATTTTTTTGGTTCTTCTTTAACTTTTTCATCAGAGTTGTAATTTTCTTCATGTATTTTGTTGTATATAGTTTATTAGACTTATACCTAAGTTTTTCATCTTTTTTGGTGCTAATATAAGTGATTTTGTGTTTTTAGTTTCTAATTCCACTGGTTCATTGCTAATATAATTAGAAGTGATTGACTTTTGTATATTAACCTTGTACCCTGCAACCTTACAATAATTGCTTATTCGTTCTGGGAGGTTTTTTTTTTCGTTCTTTTCTATTTTCTATGTAGATAATCAGGTCATTTGTGAAGAAAGATAATTTTATTTCTTCCTTTCCAATCTGTATATCTTTTATTTCCTTCCCCTGTTTTATTTCATTAGCTAGAATTTTCAAGATGATGATGAAAATGAGAGGTGAGAGAGGACATACTTGGCCATACCTGATCTAAATGAGAAAGCTCTGAGTTTTTCTTCATTTGTATGATGTTAGCTGTAGGATTATTTGATAGGTATTTGTTATTTGTTATCAGACTGAGGAAAGTCTTATCCATTATTAATTCGCTGAGTTCTTATAATAAATGGATGCCAAATATTATTTCTGGATCTATTGATATGATCATGTGATTTTTCTTTTTTATCCTGCAGATGGAATGGATTATATTAATTGATTTTTTAATGTTCAACTGGCCCTATATACCTAATAAGTCATACTCGGTCATGGAGTATAACTTTTCTTTTTAAAGATTTTTTATTTAATTATTTGGGAGAGAGAGAGACGGAGAGAGGGAGAAAGTATGCATGAGTGGGAGGAGGGGCAAACAGAGAAGCAGGCTCCCCATTGAGCAGCGAACCAGATTGGGGCTTGATCCCAGCACCTTGAGATCATGATCTTTGCCAAAGTCAGATGCTCAACTAAGTAAGTCACCCAGGCACCCCTTTAATTCTTTTTTTTTAATTTAAATTCAATTAGTCAACATATAGCCAACATCATTAGTTTCAGATGTAGAATTCAGTAATTCATAATTATTTTTATACATCGTTGGTGTCCATTTGCTAATGTTTTGATGAGGATTTTTGCATTTATATTCATGAGACATATTGGTGTGTAGTTTTGTTTTCTTATAATGTCTTTACCTGGTTTTGTGGTTAAGGCAATGAGGAGCTCATAGAATTAGTTATGATGCATTCTCCTTGCTTCTACCCTCTAAAACAGATTGAAGAAAATTGGTGTAATTCCTTAAATGTTTGGTATGATTCACTAGTGAATTTACCCAGGTCTGAGACTTTTTGTTTGGGGAGATTATTAATTATTAATTCAATTTCTTAAAAGATACAGACCTATTCATATCATCTATTTCTTTTCATGGGAGTTTCAACAACTTGTGTCTTTCAAAGAATTGGTCCATTTCATCTAACTTTTAAGTTCATGGGCACAGATTTGTTTACAGTATTTTTAAATTATCTCTTCAGTGTAGGATATAGAATCTGTAGTGATGTTCACTGTTTCATTTTGGATATTACTAATATGCTTTCTTTCTATTGTTTTCTAAGTTAGCTTACCTAGTGGCTTACCAATTTTACTGATCTTTAAAAAAACACAGCTTCCGGTTTTGTTGTTTTTTCTATCGAATTCCTGTTTTAAATTTCATTGATTTCTATTCTAATTCTTGTTAATTCTCTTCTTCTTTTTACTTTAGATTTAATTTACTATTCTTTTTCTAGTTTCCTTAAGGTGGAAACTTACATTATTGATTTTAGATCTTTCTTCTTTTCTATTATTTCAATGTTATAATTTTCCCTTGAAGTTCTACTTTTGTAGTACTTTTGTAGTACTTCACAAATTTTGACAAATTTTATTTTCATTTTCATTTACTTCAAAGTATTTTTAAAATTTCTCTTGTGATCTGTTCTTTTTCTCATGTGTTATTTAGAAATGTGTTATTTATTCTCCATGTATTTAGAGTTTTCTCCATTTTTCTTTCTGTTATTCATTTCTATATTCATTCTATTGTAATATATACTTTACTTTTAATTTATCATTTCTGACTATTCTGTTCTCCTGTCCATTTACTGATTTTCTCCACTTTATACATTTGGTTTTTTACTTTACCCTAAAAATAAAACAATTGTGCACAAACATGTCCATATAAAACAAGACCTTCTCCTTAGCTTTGTACCCTTCCCTAGCTATCACACTATCTTTTTCTCTCCCTTCATAATCAAATCTTTGTCTGACAGATTATACTTGGTGTCCGCATTTACTCAATCCTGATCTGCCTGCAATGCTTTGCAATCACGATTATAGCTGTACCACCTCATTAAAACCTTACAAAGTCAAGTAGTGACTCTCTAAATGACAAATTCAATAAATAATACTTAGTTTTCATCTTATATGGCTTTTACACAAACTTTGATTTTGTTTACTGTTCTTCAGATATTCAGATCTTGAAACTCTTTCTCCTTTGGTTTTTATAATGCTTCTCTTTTCTAGTTCACTTTTACCTCTTGCCACTCCTTCCTGCTTTCCTTCTTCTAATGGTCTTCTGCCGCACTTTAAATGATGGTATTACCCAAGGTTTTATCTTGGGCTTTTTCCTCTCAAGATCTTACCTTGTATCTCTGGGTGATCTTGCCCTTTCCTCTAATTTTACAACTATTTTTACTTGGAAAAGAATTAAAATATAATCTATATAGCTGTAAGCCAAGACTGTTTCTGAATTTCAGACTTTTACTTCTCCGTCTTCTACATATCATCTTTTCTGTGGTTATTTAAAAAATCTTTAGGAAAAGCACAGATTCCCCTCCCAAGTTCATTTTTCTTGAGTCTTGAATCTGCTATGGCCTTATGACCCAGTCTGGATATCTGACTTATTTCTTTTTCTTCAGACAAATGTAAATAATATTTTTCTAATCATGAGTGGCAAAAATTGACAAAAGTAATGATTCCAATCACCTTCCATGTAAATAAAGGAACACAAAATAATTCTTTACAAAAAATTACCACTGCTTAAACCAGAGTCAGAGAGTGGGACATCCCAGTAATTCTACCAACTGTATGGGTTTAACAATTTTCTCCTCCCATGCTTGCATAGTGCATCTTCATATTGAAAGTATAGCTTGGCAGAAGGGATCAGAAGCTGTGGCCTTGCTGACTAAATAATGTGAATAGAGTGTCCTGCCTTGATGATTCCAAGAGAAAAAAAATTAGTCAAAATTTTTTCCAAGTTTTTATAGAATTTGGAGATCTTACTCAGAGTGATAGGGCCCATTTGGACATGGATTAAGATGGGTGTGTTATGATTGATTCTCCAGTGATTAGTGAATGGAAGGAGCTTGTTTTTAGCTAAGGAGTAGACTTCAGATGATCCCAGAAAGTGTGTAAAAATCTAAGACTTATTACTGGAGATGAGAAAAGTGAGAAAGATTTAGAACTCATGCACACTCACAAAAGAGCCAGGCATGTCAATCAATCATGACCCCCAATTTTCTGGGATCATACAGCTATGGAAATATTGGGAGACCAGACTTCATGTTAGTCAGGAGAGAGTCAGTGGAGAAAAGCCACCTATTCTGGTTCTAATTTTTTCCAATTGACAGTTTCTTATAACGAGAGGCTTGCTATGAGATGAAATCCATGGGTGTCTGCAAATCAGAACAAAAGATGCATGTGTAGGGGCTGAGATTGCCCTCACTTATGTCATTACATTTCTCACTTTCAACACAGATGTATTCAAGTTTCTTTTCTCAAATGGATTTCCTTCTTGGAAATCCAATTCTGTATCACCACAAGGTACCCATGATGGAAGGTTAGAATTCAAACCCAACATCTTTCTTTCCTTTATGCCCATATCCTGAGTCTCACTTCTAAATATCTCTTGAATTCATACTCTTTTCTTCATTTTTACTACTTGAGTTATGGTTCTTGTCATAGCTCTCTAGTGGACTATCTTCCTTCAGTCTACCCCTTCGATCAGTCTTCTAAGAGCCACCAGAATAATGATTTATATATTTAAGTACTATTACGGAGCTTCTGCTTTATTAAAAAGATTTTCATGGCCAAAAAGTAAAACAAAACAAGGCAAACAATAAAACACTTGCCTGGACAACTTTAAATACTCTTCTATCTTAGGGTTCACAAATTCACAACCATACTGGGAACAAGGAAAACAATAGCATAGCTATAAGGTAGTCATGGATTCCCTATAGCGTCTAGCTTGGGTCTGCAGAGTCTCATATATTTCTTCTCTTTTGGTTTTCCATACCTATCCAGAAACCTTGTGGAATATTAGAATTTAACGCTATCCTCATCAGGTCACCAAACAAGAATCTATAATTCTTTTGTGGGAGGCACCATGCTGGGGTATTTTGTGTATACATGCATCTATCTAAAATAGTCCTAGTCTCAGAGCAGTATTCGGGTAGAACTTAAGTCATTTCCATACCTTATTTGTAATAATAACAATGTTCTTGTGATATTTCAAGGAGGTATCATAGAGCCATGCATTAACAGTACCTTCCCTGTTTTTAGAATATATCCATAATGCATTCCTCCTACAAGAGTGGGAGGCTTTGATGTGCTTATTATATAACTGAAGGGATTATGCAAGTTTTCTTTGTTAAATGGACTATTTAAAAAAACCACACAAGTCAAATACTTTTTAAATCCCTTGCTTGGTATCTAAATATCTATGAACATTTAAATAATATACTAGACAAAACCTCATATCTTGCATATAATAGATCTAAAATTGTACAATTAGTTAATAAATACTGAACTTAGATATTTCTAAGAATATCTTTTTATTTATAACTGCAGTTATCTATAACTAGATCCCTAAACGTGTTTTGTGTGAAGGGAGTACATACCTTGAAGCCTAGCATTCTATTAACCAATAAAGCTGAAAAATATTAGTTGCAATAAAAATATTCATTTCTATATAAACAATCACAGAATGTGTGCATGGACATGCATGTGTATGTGTATATATATATATATATATACATACACATATACATATACACGTGTTTGTGTGTGTAAAGGTATATATATCATCTTTGGGAGAAATTTTGTATCTTAAAATATATGTTTTCATTTGCTCTGCACAGAGCAAATTTGTTAGTGAACATCTTCTGTACGAGAATCATTCAAGATGGCTACATTTTCTGCTTTTTTTAGAAAGGCCACCTCCATGATTTCAAATAGCCCAGCTAATGGCATGGTAGTTTTTATGTCTGTAATGTATTTTAAAACATTTTAACATGGAAAGTGTGATAAAATGTGTGTGTTGGTTTCAATGTACACCCTGAGGTTAGTCAGAATGTTGAGAGAGGCCACATAACTGAAATTAGTGGTATTAAAAATATGTTGTCAAAAATATCTTAGAGAAAAATCCTGCTTTGTGTGAACAGGGAAGGCATAAAATCTATCAGACCTTTTACCCTTAATCCTTGAAAACGGTCCTCTGGCTTTGACCCCTGAATAGTCCTATGTCTTACCAAAGGTGTGGGGGACTCTGTTGCCTTACTCTGAGAGCAGTTTAGCTTAATCTTGTATTGTGACTGTTAGACAATTTTGGCAACTGTAAAGAGAAAAGAGACTTAAGATTCCACTGAGTCTGCAAAAGAGATAGGTGTAGGTTATTTGGAGCAGTAACGAACCTGTAACTATTAACATCTACTAAGGTCCAAAGAGAGAAGCTTCAGAAGAATCCAACTGGCCACCATATTGACCTCAGACTTCTGGACTCCAGAATTGTGAGAAAATACATTTCTGTAAGCCAACCAGTCTGTAGTACTTTGCTATGGCAGCCCTGGCAAACTAAAGCACAAGTCTTAGATCAAATGTTAATACACATATGTCACATATTAACTCAACATTTATTCACATGCACCAAAAAAAGTCAATTCATATGACCTGTTCTGTTGACTAAAGGATGTTCCAACCCAATATCCAACTATTACTTTGCAGGAAAGGTTTCCTGAAGCAGATGCCAAGAGCACAGGCATATAGCTCAAAACTCCAGTTTATTGCCGGACACCAGATGGTTGAGGAATTTAGCCTAATATGGTATTTCTAAGTGTATAGGTTGCACTAGACTTGTATATCCTGATCATCAAGAGTGAGGAGTATTCCTAAATTATCTTCAACAGTTCAACTATCCTAAATGCATTTAACTCCACCAAGGAGAGGCCATTTCTAGCATTTATCATGTTGATTAATATGTCATTATTTTTAATAATTTTTAAAAGTCATCTATTTTGACAATCAGTAGAGTAGTCAACAAAGTATCAGGTTTAGGGATGTTTGTAGTAGTATAGGAATGAGTCTTTTCTGGAAGAAAGTGAGCTGCCTTCCAGACTGTTAGCTGATCATTTTTCAAAGGCACTTTTTTGGATAGCTCTTGGGCATTGTATTAATGTAAGTAACACTGCATATGCTTATCCCAACATATGGACTGGTGTATTCTAAAGTAAATGGCAAGTATCATGGTCTCAGTCTCCCTAGCAAGCAAGAAATGAAGTTGGGATTTGAACTCAGGAGGTCAGGCTGTGCTCCAAACCATTGGCACATTAAGCATTTGTTATGGATGATAATTCACAACAGATGCAGCAAGTTGAGAACATTATTTGATTTAGCCCTACAAGAAAATTGTGAGAGAGGTTTTCTAGATGGAGGCTCGGAGAGTATTTTTTCCCTGAGAGTAGATACTATTGAATGTGAAGAGGCAAGGTCATCTTGTTTGCAATTAGGGCAGTTCCACAGGAACTTCTGCTCTGTCATTGCCATCTTGAAGCCCTTAATAATTTTCTATTTGAAGTTCTATTTTGTAAGTTTAGTCTGATGGGACAATGCAGGGGGCTTGGAGCCTGTGTTCATGTGTGATCCCCCATCCTGCCTCCTCCTCACTTCTCCAAGATTGGTTCTCACCTTTCTGCTTCCCTGTTCCCACCCAATAGCCAGTGTGGTCTTGGACCCTACCTAGCAGGGCTCTGGGTGTAGGTACCAGGGAGGGTCAGAATTGGATGTATGTCATTAGTGCTAAACTGTGGAGCCGAGATATCTGTAAGATTCTGCAGTCACTCTGGCAGTGGGTTCACCAGAGGTGTGCAGCTTAAAAGAGATCTACCCCATCAGATCTATTAAAGAATGAAAAACACCTTGACAGGTGCAGTGAGAGAGACTGCAAAAGAAAGAGAAAAGCTTTTTTTCCTGTGTTTTGATCAAAGAATGAAAACATTTCTATTTTTTTTCTGCACTGGGTTCTGAAAATTATGTAGCCAGTCCTGTGAAGAGGAAAAAAAAATTCAGGTCTTCCAAAAGCAAGGTCAATATTTTCTCCGATATCTTATGCTGTAAAATTGTCTAAAAAAGAAAGATACAGATATAGTGTGCACTTATGTCCTATCACTCCTTTGGAAAAGGAAACAAAACAAAACAAAAAGCAGGGTAGACCAGAGCAGGCTGCAAGGTTAATGTTGAAATAGAACATCTAGGCAAGAGAATGAGCTACAGGACAAGGGGAATGCTTGATGGTTGTTAAAAGAACTAATACACTTTGAAAGGTTTTAAAATGTGATAAAAACATAAAAAATATTTTGAATTAAGGGCCAGAATAAACTTTCACTAGAAATCAAATTAAATTGGGAAAGAAGGAGGGTCAGTGGTTTAGAGCCATTTTTGTTCATTAATTTAATATGTAATCGTGGAAAATCTATGATATGGAGTTATAAAAAGACTTGCTTGAGTCTTACTTGGACTTTGAAGGATTCAATGAGAAAAGAGCATACCTGGAATTAAGGTATCATCTGTATCTATAGTAACTTCTGTGCACTGTAAGCAGCAGAAGCTAATGGTGGATGGCAGGTCCATTCATTCAACAAAAACTAATTATTTGGGGCCAGTTCTTTTCTAACTAATCACACCAACAAGGGTGAAAAAAGACACATTTTGCTTTGTGACTTTGCATGAAGGGTAGTCTCAGAAATAAAGAATTAAAATTCAAGTGCTGAGATGGAGACACACTGCTTGCTGGAGAAATAAAGGAAAGAATGGCTAACGGTACTTGAGGATAGTGAGTTGGCAGGTTAAGGAGCAACCAGATCTTCAAGCAACTGGAAGCTGCAGGTGCTTGAGAGGAAACAGTGAGCAAGAGGTAGAGAAGCAGCTGAGGTCTTTGTTAGGGTCTTCTGTTGCCCAGGGATTAGTTCCTGATATGTGGGCGTGTCCTTTACTCTTGGTTGATGGGACTTTCATGTCCTCCCTTGTTGTGGTTCTAAACTAAGCAGCTGGGCCTGGCAATGGGGAATCTTCAGAAGTGTGTTAAGAAAAAGAGTGATGGGGTTATAATTACCACTGGGTGGAGCCTAGAGAGACTTAATGTATTAAAAGATCAGATCCAGAGAATTCAGAAGGGACCATTAAAAAAGTCAGCACAAAAGATAACAAGGTCTAACACTGGCAGTGTCTGTCTACTCAAAAAAGGACTTTAACTGAGAGATATTTAACCATCATGGCAGCTTCACTCCTCAGTAAAATATCAATATCGACTTCATCAATAATGGCTCTACTTCGTAATGGTTAGCACATTATTCTTTCCTAAATGATGCCCTGTATTATTCCATTTGATTTCTTACAAACCTTTGTGATAAGTGGTAGAGAGGATAGCTATTATCATTGTCATTGAATCCGAGAGATGCGACTGAGGTCACATAATCTGTCATGGGTAGAACTCTAGACCTCTTGATTGTTATGAGGCTTTCAAGCCTAACAATTCACATTTTGTGTATGTTCTAAAAATCTGTACACTATGTATTATTGCACATTCTATGTACTATTAAAGGCCTTAATGTCATATTCCTGTACATCCTTCCCCAATTTCTCCAAAGTGCATGTCTAAGGATGCCTTTGGCAATTCCAGCTTTTAGTTTCAGTAGTAAAAATTCAGAAATACGAAGATGCATTACAAAGGTCATGGGCTGCACACTTAACTGGATTTTAAATCAAAGTTTGAATTTGTCCTCATTGTAGCTGTGGTAACTTCTCCATAGGTGAAACTTATTTTATTTTCCTTTTGGCTGAATGGAGTTTCTCAAGACCCAATTTTAACTTGATCAGTATTTTAAGCACTCCCAGTCTGCATTAACTCAGAAATAGTGCAAGCCTACAAAGGGAAAAATAACGTTGCCCAAAGTAGTTCTGTTTGTGAGCAAAACCCAGAGCTGTGTGAAAAGAAGATTGAGATTGAGCCACAAATACTTGTTCAGAATCTAAATTGTCTTCCCTAAAACATCAGCTTAAATGCATTTAGACAAGTTAAATGGTTCTCCAGTTTTTTTTTCTTCCTCCAGGAAGTTCATTTCTTTATGTAGTTATCATAAGGCACTGCACACTGAGTTACAGCGCTCCTCACTTTGCCAATTGTTGCTGTATATAATCATGCACCTGTTAGTCAAGAAATCCCCGAGAAAGAAACTGTTCAGCAAAGCAGACATCCTCAGACAGACGGAGGGCCTTCTGAATACTCTTTCTGCATTATGCAAGATTTTCTGCTTTATGGTCATTAAAGGCAGTGATAAAGCAGCTGTCACTGAGAAGGATGCTGTCAAATATCAGTGCAAAGAATGGAGATGATTACCCAGAGCCATTCACCCATTACAGGGAGCTTTGTGCTAGTATTTCTCTTATAAATCCTTCTTTTGATAAGATTACCATTTGCCTGGCTAAATATTTGCTCCAGGCATCACCTTGACGTTCGAGGTCTAAAACAAGATAAATGTGCAATACGTGTCTATGGTTTTTTTCATGGGATTTCAGAAGGAAAGGCTGGAAAGAAATGCTGCAATCACAGGGTTGACTTTTCAATTTGAAAAAAAAAATGGAATTGAGCTGCTTCTCATATAGGACTCTATTTCCTTTCTATTTACTCTACTTAACAAACTTAACTGGTTTTGAACTGGTTCACATGAGGTGGGAGAAGAAACTGAAAAAAAAAAGAATATTGAAAAGATGTCCATCTTTTCTATTTCAATAATGACACTAGCCTGGGATTTCAAAGATTATTTGTGTTGTCTGATGTATGAGCATTTGAAAGAGGGAAACAGATAGAATTGCATTGAGAGATGCATCGCCCAGCTGTGAGGCATGCTCGGCACTGGGGGACACCTCGGGAACAGGGGGGTGTGCTCAATAAATAATAACTAAGGGGGACGATGATGGAACAAATATTTGAACACTTCTGAGGTGAGAGCTACACACAGAGGTAAATGTTTATTGATGCAAAAAAAAAAAAAAAAGTCAAACCCAAAGAACAGGTTTTAGAACCACAGAAAACTGAGTGGAGTGCTGGAGACTGAATATTATGCCAAGTAATGGATTTGACTGAACTCTTTTTGAGTTAAATGGAGTTTCAGTTTTGTCCTTAAGAACATTGATGAAATATGTTCTATAATGAGATAATGCAAAAATGTCCTAGAGAGAAATTTGACCATGAGTAGGTCCAAATGATAAGAACAATTTGTCCTTTTAGACATAAAGGGTGTTCTATTGTCAACAGAGTCTAACTTCAAATTCATGCTTAGAGAAACATAGATTTTCATGCCAATTGAAAAGTAAGTTTTAGCAAGTAATTTAATAGGTAATATTTTTTATTTGTTAAAATGTAGAACCCTAGAGACATCTTAAAAGGAATCTTGCTTGAATATTTATAGCATTTTAAAAGAAGGAACTGTCTGCAGATTTGTGACAATTATTTAGTGCCTATTTATGAGTAAGACCATCCCATTTTTCAAACGGCTTAGTCTAAGTGTATAATGGAGAGAGGAAGCCATATAAAACATTCATCTATTTCTCACAGAGGATCTCTATAGAATATTTTAATTCTTTCAACATTTTTATGTTTCTGTTTCCTAGATAGTAAATTATGTCTTAGGAAATTACGTTCTTCTTTTGGTTAACATCTACCTGGTATAGGTACTTCATCAATGTTTATATATGGACTAGGTGAAGAATATGAGTCAAGAAAAGGAGAATTTCTTGGTGGAGCAGTGGTAAGTGAAAATTAAGGGCCAGAACCCCACCTCTCAAGCATCATGGGAAATACAGGAAGGAAAGATGGCGCTTCGGAAGAAAATTCTGTCCTTCAAGGTCAGGCATGTCACAATAAGGGGCTTGTGTCTTGGAGGTCATTGGAAATTCAGTTCCATAGCTATTTTCTGCAAATCAGAAAAACAAAGAGGTTGTAAGCATAGAGCAAGCTTGCTTAGTGGCAAAACCTTACCTGATTCCATTGTTTCTTTATGTTTTTAAATTTATTCTATCTTCTATAAATTTTTCTAAGTTTAGTAAAAAATGTTAATGTGTTTGATTACTAGTGCTGTACTAATCCCCAGCTGGGGGTGTTATTAAAATACACTGTAGGTACCTTATTACATTTCTAAAATATGATAAATTTTGAGCTTCTAAACATATCGTAACTTTGAGGGTTTAAGAGAAGTGATTATGGACATAAGGAAGTTCATGAAGGGACCAGGACATTAAGTAGACTTGCAGAATTAGCTAAGTGATTTGCTCAGGCCAAGCAACTCTTCAACTGTGAACCCAAGTTTTAAATCCAAGTCTTTCTGACTTTCACTTTGTGATTCTTCCTTCTCTCCAAAGAATTATAGCAGCAAAAGAGAAAGAAGTCAACAAATTTATGGTTATATGTTTAATATTTGCCAGGCATTGGTCTAATTAAATTTATTCATTTTATCCTTTATATACTCTTCTGATGTAGGTACTATTTTTATCCTAATATTATAGATGAGTAAAAGTCCAGGGAAATTAAGCAACTTGCAACAGGCCACAAGATTCATAAGTCACAGAGCTAGAATAATGGGCCCAGGTAGTCTGTCTTCATGCCTGTGGCCATAACCACCATATACACTCTTAAGATAAGAATATGTCTAGGATACCTGAGTATAAAACGAGGTAATGTCAAGCTCCTTGAAATAAATAAATGAAAAAGAGGAAACAAAGTAGAGAATATTTGAAAACAACAGGATAAGAAATGGGTAGAAATTCTTGTTTAATTATAAGTCTGGTGAGATATCAACTAAATCCCTAAAAAATAAAGGCTTAGGGGTTAAAGCCCAGTGAAAGCTGTCTGCATTAGCTTTGAAAAGTTTGAAGTTATCTGTTTTGCATAATTGGTTCATACTTTATCAAGAGAATGAATTACTTATTCTCATTTTCTTTGCTTCCAAAAGCTCCTATTAAAAGTTTCAATGACATATTATTCTGAAAGTACATTGATGAACCATCAAACACTGCATAAATAGAGATAACTGTACTAAGGTATTCATGGGAATGCATATTTTGGTCTAGATTGTCCAAAAAGCAGAGCCTGAAGCAAGTATTATGTTCTATTGCTTGACTAGGGAGCATAATCTTAGGGAGCTAGAGCAAGAGATATAGGGAGTGAGTCAAGGAAGGAGGGAAATTAGAGGAGGTGGCTGATTGCTGGATTTTGAGGACATTGTCTAAAAAGTCATTTCTCAGTTTAGTGGAATGGGTGTGGGAAAACATAATCTCCTGTTTCCATCTTCCACTGGTCAAAGTCTTATCCCACTGAACATAGTCTGTAACACTTTCAGGTTGAGGTGGTGCAGGTTTCAACAGGGTCTTGCTTGTTGATACTTATACTTGGCATCATTAGGGAAGTTAGGAGAGTGGGGGTTATTTATGCAGCCTGAGCAGGAGGTGATGTGAGGTGAAGGTGTACTTTTCTGACAATGTTCCAGGGTACCCAAAAGCAGTTGGAACCACAGATGGGAAAGAAGGACAAAATCTGACGGGACTGGTGCATAAGAAGAGTCTGATACATGGTCTAATTGGTTACTATTATATTTTACATGATGTATTCCAGACTATGACCTACAGGATTACACACTGTAAATTGTTAGGCCAAGTGTCAGTGTGACAGAAGAGGTATTTGAGATAGGAGACTATACCCCATTCTCTCTCAAATTAGTATCTTTTTATATTTAATATGATTGTTAACCTTAGGTAAAATTATCTTTTTTCTCTTAAAGTACCATGAACTAATAAAACTATTTTATAATTCTCTAAATAAATTATCCTTACAAATGGGTCTCATTAGATAATCTTTTATTCTTTCTATTCCTTTTTTTCTTATAACTTGTCCATTTCCTTATAATTTATGAAGTGACTATAAAAAAGCAAAGAAAAGTATATTTTGAAAGGTAAAAAACATGAATGGCTACTAATTGGTAACTTTATATTTTAGTGCTCTGATATATCAGATGACATCTTCTAACAAGGATTATTTATTTCCCCTGGATTTTAATTTCTTTTACTATGATTTGGCTATTTGTCACCCCACCAAGGGCAGTGGAATTGAAGAATGAGGGTCATTTGAGTGCCTGAAAATAAATCTTTAAAATATACTTTCTTTTTCTTCCAACAGAAATCAAGAAGTATGATGAGCCCTAAAATGTCACATAGAGCATTTACCATATAGAAAGTCTTCGTGGGCTCATGTTGCTTAGCTTTCCAGAGAGGTACTAGTAAATAGAGTCCATTCATCTAGGTAGAATGGACAGAAGCTCATATGGGAAATGAAATTATGCTTGTAAAGTCCACACGACATGCTTGTTACTAGAAAGAACCAACTAAATTGAATGTTATAGGAGTGGTAGAGACAGGAGCTGTGTTGTGACCTAATGAATGCCCTCAGTGGGTGTTTTGAATTGTGCTGGAAGATTCCAGAGATGAGGTTGTTTTTGTCGCTTTGTTTCTGTTTTTGTTTTTTCTTTTTTT
>CM052797.1:112407092-112420282 GCA_028533885.1 Nasua narica | reverse complement strand
GATTTGAATTCCAACTTCCCCTACCTGATAGCTCTTCATCTTGGACAGGCTACTTAATTCTCATGAGCCTCTATTACTAAATTATTATTTCTATCATGTATGTACTTTGTAGAGTTGTAGAAAGAATGACTATGCTAATGCATTTAAAGTTCTTCATGGCCCCCAACAAATTGTTGTTAGCACAAAGTTACTACAACCACAGATTTATTTAGATACTTCAAAAGCAAACACCACAGCTTACATCTTTAGCAGTTTTCAAGCTTTTGATGTAATACCTTCCTTCTTAAGAAAATAAGAAAAGCAACACTATTGCAGAATAGGAAATGATCAGCTCACAACCTTGAGAGTGGCTTTTGATTTAATATTTCCCACTTGAACTGAGTTATGTGTAACATGATGAAAAAGCGAATAAAACAATCCATGTCCTGTTTGGACAATAGAAGTTACAATGATTCCCTATGTCCCAGCTTCTAGCCCCCTAAAAAATACTCTAAAACATATAATTAAGAGTCTGAAGTTTATAGAACATATATGTGAAATCAAAAAATTCAAACTCTTCAAAGTAAACCTTTGCCCCACCCTCTATTGTCTATTTGTTCCTTCTTTGTCAATGAACGTCAGTCAGTCAGTGTTTACTCTGGATGAGAATTATATGAGAATATCAAATTATTATTTTGCAACATGGCCCTTCCCTCCTCCCTCCTCCTCCTCAAGCATATTCTGAAAACCATTCAATAGATTTCCATTGTGCCTAGGGTGAAATCTGAACCTCTTCACCTGGATTCTAAGGCTGTCTACTTTGTCAGCCTCAAGTTATTAGGAGAAGGCCTGATACCTAGGAGGTGTTTATTCTACAAATATTTTGTGCCTGACTAATCATCTTTCTCTTCTTAATACCCACTTCTATACACTCCAGCCACATCAAATGCCTTTGTAACACTAAACTTCCAAAATATGCTCATGAGTCCAGGTCATAGCGTATGCTGGGAACTCTGCCTGCCTCCTCCTCTTTCCATTCCTTATCTCAGCTTTGCTTCTCACATTCCTCAGAACTTGGTTTAGACGTGATTTCAAGGGAGTGTTCTTTGATTCCTAGTCCAGATTAAATGTCCCTTCTATACATTGCATATAGAATCCCTGACCCATTCCCACTATTGTATTTTATGTCAATTACTGGTTTATCCTCTGATTTTTTCCTAGGCAGCAAAATCCTTGCACATAGATTGGTAAACTATGTCCTTTTATTTTCTATATTTTGATGCTTTGATTTCTGGACCTTAAGGATACTGGTTGGACTGTCTCTCTGAGGCTTAGCTAGTTCTTGAAGCTAGTAAATAACTTGCCTGTCAGTAAATCTTTCATATGCAAACCTACAAAAGCTGGTCCAATACTCTCAGTCACTTCCTCTATCAGTCCCTCAAAGTTATTTGGGACTTTTTGGGACTATTCCCTTGCCCTCATCACCCCAGAGCCAGGTACCTGACAATTAGGGACAGATCTTGTGACTCAGAACCCACTGAAATTTTTTTTTTAACTAACTAATCCTAAATCTACTTACCTTGCCTCACCTATTCCAGTTCCTTCACTCAAAAGCCACAATAAAGGCTCTTGGGCATATTTTCTTTCCACCCCTTTTGCCTCCCAACTGACCCCAATGTCTCTCCAGGCAGGCTTGCATGGTACAGTATGCCCCATCCCTTGGGAATCTGTGAATAGCCCAACTATCTTTTGAAGGGCAATTGTCTCCTGATCTGTTGGCCTTTCCATACTTACATAACAATAAAACTTAAATTTTAACACAGTAGAGACTGAACCTCTTATTTATTTTGAATTTCCAGCCCCTACTCTGGTGGTAAATGCCACACATGCATTTCATATATATATATATATGAAATGTGAATCTTGATGCTAATTTAGTACTATGTTTATTATTAGAATCTACTTCCCTCTGCTTCATTTCTATTAGTTATTAAAGAACAATGCGGGGAATATCTTGTTTGACAGTAAAGTTTTTACATTTTCTTCTATAGTTTTCCAACATTGTATTTTGCTTGTAATAAAACTTATTCCTTAGTCAAAAACTTATTCTCTAATAAAAACCTTATTTTTTTATTTAGTTTGATTGCTCTTAAGAGCTCCATCCTTTGACAAGACATGTGGTTGTGAATAAAATGTATTTCATGCTGACACATCTTTCTAAATACTGTTCATTATAATTGTACCTAAATATAATTAAATATAATTTCAACTGTCTTGGGCTCTGACATAGTTATGGGTGACTTACATATAAAAATATTTTAAGAGATGGAAAGAAGCAAGGACACTCTATTTTGGACTTTTCGGTTGGCAACACTCACATCTCTGCTGGTCACACCTGCCAAATGTTGGCTTCTCTTTTCTTCCAACTGTTTTCCTTCTGAAGAGTGACTTTGAGGCAGGAGACCTCACTTTCCACTTCTGGACCCAAGAAGTGCTTGTGTTTGCATATCAAGTAGTTTGCTTTTTCCTCAAACATCCTAATGCTGTGTTTTGGCCTCAGTGTGTTTTCTTGAGGTAGTTGCAGTATTCATCATCAAGCCTGCTCTCCCAGGTACCAAAAAGCAGTTCTCTTTGTTCCTGAGGAAGGTCGACATGGGTAAGGAAGAGGATTTAGGTTGCTGTGGAAAGCAAAATGAAGTCCTAAGATCATACTGTAGGCAAAACGTGAACTTCCTGGCTTGTGCCCAATAAAATGAACCTTATTTCTATAGGGTCAGGCAGAGAATAGAGGTAATTGTTGAGTAAGGCAGTTAGAGGTAAGGATAAGGCATTCATAGTGGAGCTGCTTTTCTCTTGCTTTTTTTTGAGCCAAAATATTGTCAATGATCTAATTTTTCTCAAAGATTAAACTTCAGTTCCAGATTGAGATACTATTTTCTGGGTTCCTTAGAAAGATTCTCCTTGACCTGCTCCATTTTCAATATACCTCTCATTTTCCCATTCTTTTGGCTTCTTCTTGGACTCTTTCTGCTTGTCAACAGATATAAAGCAATTCCCCTAAAGCGTTAAGATACTCTAAGAAAGATGAAAATTTTGTGGGACAGAAGGAGTAATAAAAATGCAGGTCATAATATTTATGTATAATGTTGAAATAATGAATAAGACTCATAGGAATAAGAGTCTTCAAATCAATTAGGGTGTTTTGAGTCTTCCTACCCAAGGGTTCTGTTAGGGAAATTGCATATTTAATGTTGTCCCTATTTGGGCCTCAGGGCACTATCTCTAGGTAATATGCATCTCTTGGTTTAGGTAATTATATACAGCAGGATTAATTAACCTAGAACTTAACCAAAATGCCCATCAGAGTCAAAGGTGCATTATTGCACTGTTTCCAAACAGTTCACCATGTATAAAGAAAGCAGAAAAACTAGTCAACTAGCCAAGAAAAAAGTTCAAAACAGGAAATTTTTTTTTTTTTTTTTTTTTTTTTTTGCAGAAGACATGTAATCCCTGAGATATTGAACTTCTGAGGTGGAAATTTTGTTTTTGTTTTTGTTTTATTTTTTTTTAAGAGAGAGTGTGTGAGCAAGATGGGGAAGGGCACAGGGAGAGGGAGAGAGAGAATCTTAAGCAGGCTCCATGCCCAAGCATGGAGCCCAAATTTATGATCCTGAGATCATGACCTGAACTGAAATCAAGAGTAGGATGCTTAATGGAGTGAGCCACACAGGTGCCCCTGGTGGCAGATTTTTTTTTAACAATGTGAATCCAGCTTCAGTTATGGGGCAATGTGAATTATTTGGGACATTTGTCTATTTCTTATTGAGTTAGTTGTTAGTGGTAGGAAAAGGGAGAGAATTAAATCCGTAAGATCAAATGTAAACTACATACCAGAAGCTTGAAAATAATCAAATTTGAAAAATACGTGGTTAAGAATGAGCCTTGTACCCAAGACAGGTTTGCTAATCTAGACTGTCCTGTTTCTTCCTCATCTGCTTCAGTGAGACTCACATTGTCTAGATTTTGCTCTGCTGGCTGAAAAGTGTTTATTTTCAGGCCTGGCTTATGACAGAGATTGCTAAATGATAATAATATTCATTTTCCTCCTTTTATTTTTTCCCCCCTTGCTGGTAACCTCAGTTTTTTTTAAAGAGACAGTGAGCCCAGCTAAAAGAATACATTTCTCAGATTCTCTTTCAATAGTTTTGTCCATGTGACTAAACCCTGGTCAATGAGATCTAAGTGGAATCCTCTTGGTCCTACTTGGAAGTCCACCACAAATAGGATACTCTTTTATGCTCTCTACCTTCCTTTTTTCTGCTGACTGGATTGCAAATGTAATGGCTGGTGTCTCTGCAGCCATTGTGGACTATGAGGTAATCTGGATAACAGAAATCATGGGTATAGAGATGGAAAACTATAAGAAGCCTAAGCCCTTGAGGGACTATGTGGAGCCACCAAAAGAGCCTTGAACTTCTGCTCTCAGAATGCTCTGACATAAGAGACTAAAATCTTACCTGTTTAAAGTGTTGTGAAAAAGATCTCTGTTGCTATATGCTGGAAGCAGTATCTAACTAATATCAACCCTGGCTTCTAAGGTCTTTGTCTTTGTAGCAGAGTAGTGTACATTTACTTCAAAAACAGTCTTAAAGGCATAGCTCCCTTCTTCTCACTTTCATCCATTGCCTCTGCATTTTACATCGTAGATTTTTTTTTTCTGGAAATAGCCATGGTCTTTCTTCAAGTGCAGAATTTCTTTTATTTTCTTCAAATGTTTCTTAAATTCTAGTTAAATTCTAGTTAGCATATAGTGTACATTGATAAAGTACATAGTTTCTACAGTTAGATTATGAGATAAAATTTCTTACTAGTCATGTCACTTGAGATGATTTGATTGTCCTCTCCATGTCCCTTATCTGTAAAGTGTGGATAACAATAAGAAGGAACAAAAGGGAGAAAGCGTGTAAAGCACTTGGTACACCCAGCACAGGGTAAGTCTCAATAAATTATATTATTGAGTTTTTGATAAAGTTAGTAACATTACATAGAGAAGCTTGAGGATTAGCCAGAAGAGTTTTATTTAATTCCACAGGGAATGACCTGTCACAAACCTCTTCTCTGAAGTAATACAAACAGAATACATAATTGACAACTTTTGTTACAGTTCTTGGCAGTACGTGCCATGCCCTCCTTAGAATCTTTGCTTTCTCCCCTGTGTGGCAATATTTTCCAATGCTCTTCACACAACTTTTTTTTTTTTTCACACAACTTTCTTTAATCATGCTTAACACTTTAATTGAGCTGACAGTCCTAAAGGACAAACCAAACAAAAAACAAAACAAAAAAAATAAAAACCAATAATTTTTAAGATTAACCATGAGAAGCAATGAGAAGTGCAGTTCTTAAAGGCACATTCCGAGGGACTTGGGTTTGATTTTGAGTTTTTTATTCACTAACTGCGAAGAAATTATGCCACACAAACGTTCCGAGTCCCAGTTCTTCACCTATACAACATGAGCCACATAGTCGCACTTGGAGAGTGGTCATGAACCTTGACTGAGCTAATGTTTATAGAGCTCTAAGACAATGCCTGGCATTCAACGTGCTCAGTGAGTGAGGACTACTATTATGAGTAGTGGTGATAATAATGCCAATGAAAAAATAAATAATCACGCTTTAATGGAGTCCAATAGTTTAGTGATTCAGCTAAGATTGTCCATGATATGATGATTTATGGGTATAAAAGTGCTAAGAAATGGGGCAAATATAATGTGAACATTTTCTTACAAACATATCTTTTAGAAAGCTAGAAGTAGAAATTCAAGCTCAGGTTAGAACCCAAGAATCATAAACATTTCTCCATTTTGTTTTTCCTACATGCACCTTTTCAGACTGATTTATATAAGGGAGGGAGAGAAATGGTTTTGAAAAACTTTAAAAAAAGCAACAAATAGATTGATAGAGAGATCGAGGATGATTAAAAGGATATAGAAATGTAGTTGAAATGATATGAACTTGAATTACTGAGGAGAAAAGAGAACATTATGGTTTTGTTTGACTTATTAACATGAAATGAAGCTAGAGGAAGGGGCTCAGCTGCACCACTACAACCTTCAGCAGATCTAACAAAAATCTTGACTCTCTCAAAAAGGATGAATAAATCAAATAGATATGGGAGGTCTCAGATGGCTTTGAAGTCAAATAGCCAACACTCCAAAGGAAAGATACAGAAAGGATTTCTCAAAAATCCTTCTTAAAACCTGCTGAAGATACATTTAAATGAGTACATTCTGAGTAGTATATCCAGATAAATTTTCAGAAAGGAAAGCTTCTGTTTGCAAAACTGCCGGGAATTTTGGATTCTCATGTCATACAGCAGCTTGAAGGAGGGAAGGCTCTGGTGATGCTGGGAGAACAAGATCCCAGTTTGAACATCCGGGATGGTGGGGATTTGAAAGATTGTGGCCAGGGAGATATGGCCTCTGTTCAACTCATTCCAGGTCCTGGCACACTAGCAACGATTGAAGCTAACACTGGCAAACATCTTGGCAGAGTTTGGCAGAGGGGTTTGTTTGTTTTGTTTTTGTTTGGGCAAGAATGTTTCATTGGTAACAGTGTGTATTTCTATTTGGAGACATCCCTTGTTTGGTTGTTTCTTCTTTTGTTCTGTAAAAGTTTCCCTGATGCTCAGTGCCTAAATTCATTAGTCTTTTATGGGATATAACATAATAATATTCTCATTCTCTCATTTTTTCTTTATTTATTAATGGAAATATTTCTATAAAGAGACATTTCCTCTCATTAACTACGGACTACACTGTGGTTCTTTTCAAATAGGATAGGCAAGATAAATGGTTGTTACTTTTAAATTTGCTACTTTTCAAAATAAGATTTTTTCCCCCCCATCATTATACCTTTGGCTCATTTTTCTATTGGCTTACTGTCTTTCTTCTTGATTTTTAGGAACTTTTTATATATTCAGGTATCATCCCTTCAATGTAAGTTGCAAATAATTTTTACTTATTTTGTCACTTATCTTTTTTCATGCATTTTAAAAAGTATGGTTAAAAAAGACCCATTTTTTTTCTTTTATTTCTTCTGGAATTGAAGTCATAGTTAGAAAACCTGCCCTCTTCCCAGGGTATACAGAAATTTGCTCACATTTTATTTTATTGTTTGCATGGCTTTTTTTTTCTTCTTTCTCAATTTAAATCTCTGAGCCATTTGGAATTTATTTGGATATACTGTGTAAGGCTGTATCAAATTTTTACCTCTTTAAATAACAATGTCTCAAGGACATTTATTTTAAAAGTCTATGTAATGGCACTTTACGAAGTCTCAGCAATATTTACTAATTATATAAATTGATGAACCGAATCATCCCTATATTTGCTATCTCAAATTCTCCTTTTATCCTGCTTAAATTGAATTTATATAAATAAAAGATAAATTGGACAAATCAGTTGGAAGAGTGTTATCTTGAATCATTAATTAAACAAGCTTTCTCTAAAAAAGATTTAAAAAAAATTTAAATGCTAGGAAACCTCTAACTATACTTAATTCTTTTTTCATAGCATCTCTGTAATTGTTGTTCATATTTGCTTCACTTTACATATAGGAAGAAGCTGAGTCTCACTGAAACTTCCCCAACGTCACCTGCATTAGAGCTGGGCCATTTGAACTCCAATACTGGTACCTCGGCAGTTGTCGGGGCAGTGTTTATTTACTCAACATTTTTTGATCTAACATCAACAAGAAGCATTGTTCTGAGGATTCTGTCCAGATTTTGGATGTCATTATCATGAGAAATAAAGAAGGGATGGAAATAAGTTTAGCATTGGACATTTTGAGTGTGAGGTGCTTGTGGAGTATCCATGCAAAGAAAACCCACCAAGGTCTAGGACAAGGCTTGTGGAACATACTTTCTGCGTGGTTTACTCCCCTGAATTGCCATCATGCTACATTTACAGTTTTTAAATTTGCCCATAGATAATGAACATTAGGTGAATAGTGGTATCTAAATGCAAACAATACTCCAAAAAAGTAATTTTCAGCCTTGTCCATATTATACGCTTCTATAGCCTAGACTCCCACCAATTGGTGAAGGTTGCCAGTGCTTCTGGGAAAGGAGGAGGGATGGAGTCACCAATTAAGGGAAATAGTAACATTTCGGGTTTAAGTTACTTTTGAGTTAATAGAATAATTTTGTTGAATATGCAACCAGCTTAAAGATCGCATTTTTAGGACACCTGGGTGGCTCCGTTGGTTAAGCATCTGCTTTCCGCTCAGGTCATGATCCCAGGGTCCTGGGATCAGTCCCGCATCAGGCTCCTTGCTTGGCAAGGAACCTTCTCCTCCCTCTGCCTGCCACTCATCCTGCTTGTGCTCTGTCTCTTTCTCCCTCTGACAAATATTTATTTATTAAAATAAATAAAATCTTAAAAAAAATAAAGATCACATTTTCTATTAAGGTTTCTTTAGAGTTATATCTGTGTTCAGAAAGAAATTTCCATTCCTCATTCCATGGGCAGTAAGGAGGAACCCCTACTTTATATGCATTCCTCGGGGCCCTTCTGGTCTCTAGTGTCATGAACTTGTTCAGGCTTGATTTCTAGTTCTGCACTCTGCCCAGTCGGTGCTATTGGTAAAATATTATCATTTGGAGTATCCCATTGGCCACTGATGAAATCTTTGGCTCCCACCTTATTTTTTTGCTTTGGGATGTTCCTAGATATTACAGTCATGACTAACATCTATTCAGGTTCCCCATTCTCTTAGGGTCTCTGTGGAGGCCTGGGGAATCTTAGATGCTTTCTCTGAACCACTGGGGAGTATCCAAGATTCTGGAAGTCTTCCCTCTGGGCCACCCCTGTGTTTTTCTTCTCCAACAAAGTTCAATCTCTTACAAAACAATGTTGCAAACTTCTCAGAGATATAACTGAAAAACGCCCCTCATCATTTGGATTCCCTTTCAACTTACCTGAGGTTTTTAATCTTCCTGAAGATCCCTCCACTTACTCACCATTCACACACACCATCTTCCAGCCACATTCAATCTAGGGCAAGGCCCAAAGAGATGAGGGACTGTAGCCCAGAAAACCCTCTACAACATCTCGAAATTATTACCTTTCCTCAAGACTCTGGCCTCCACCCCCATCAGCAAGATTCTACTTTCCCTTCCTGAATAGTGAGAATCATTGCTTTGCAGCTTTCTTTCTTCTTCACTGGCTGACTTGGCTCTGGGAGATACAGTCCTTCCCTTCCTCATGTTACAAACTTATTACTAAACTCACGGTTTCATAACAGTGGCACTAATGCCTGCATGAAATCAAACAAAGGCAAAAGAAAGTGATAGACAGATAGATAATAGAGAGATGTGAGATATATAATAGAAGATAGATAAATATGGATAGATCCCAAGGGAAAAAAAGATCACCAAATATTTTATTTTGTTTTATTTTATTTATTTTATTTTTATATATTTATTTGACAGAGAGAAAGAAAGCACAAGCAAGGGGAGTGGGAGAGGGAGAAACAGACTCCCTGCAGAGCAGGGAGCCTGACCCAGGGCTTGATCCTAGAACCCTGGGATCATGACCTGAGCCAAAGGTCAACCAACTGAACCAGTCAGGTGCTATTTTAAAGAATATTTTAAAGACTATTATTCCCATTACATATAGGAATAAATACAGTATCTTAGTATAGTAAATACTAAATTCTTTAAAATACAATATTTTAAAGAATATTATTCCCATTACATTTAGTTGAAGTCCTCAGATATTTAGAATAAGGTCAGAAAACATCCAAAAACAAACCTAAAGGTCAGGAGGAAAAAGAGGGAGTAATAAAGTAGACAAATAATTGGGGACCAGAGAAGTAAGAGAAAAACCAGAAAACAATAGTGCCCTAGAACATGAGGAATGAAGTATTTGGAGAAGAGGGGAATGACAAATATCATTAAATACTCAGTTGAGTGTTCCTTTCTGCTTGCATAGGGAAGTGAAGTGGCTTAAACCCTGGGACATTTGGGTTTGGAAGCCTAATTAAGAGATTATCTTATAGTACCATACCACTGCACATGTTAAAAAAAAAAAATCCCCACCAGACCTCAGGAGATAAGGTTTTAGTTCAAGCTTTTAAACCACTAGTTGTATGGATCTGGGAAACTTTCTATTCTCTTGGTATTTCCTTTGTCCAAAGAGGGAATTGGTTCAATTCTCTCTCAACTTATTGGTTCTGAAAAACTGCAAATCTAAAGTGGCACATTTCTCAGGGCTCCTGAAAGAAAAATGCCGTTGTTCCAGCACCAGATTGTTTGCTCATCCTTTTCTTCTTTATTTCCTAAATTAAGGACACTTCTAGTGCTAGTAAAAGTGAAATGACAAAAGTATTTATAGAATGCTAACTATGCGCTTGGAAGGATGCTAGTTGTTTTATAAAGTTAAATCCATTTGTAAGCCTGTGAGTCCTGATATTTTTAAATACAGATTTAACTTAAGAACAAGAAAATTAATTAGAAAACTCATTGTAACAAAGTTCTCATATATATACTCAGGCCTACATCAGGTCCAAACATACCAAGGTAGTGTTTTCTAACCTTTTCTCATTTGTGTTCTTCCTTTGGGATTTTTTTCTCTTATCCATCTATTACCATCAATATGATGGTTTTGTCATTTTTTAAAATTTAACCTGGTGGGGTTTTTTATTCAAATAAATTGATTTTTGAAAGGAAGCTTTTCTTCACGATATTAAATATATGCCCATCCTACTTTCCATAAGTGCAACAGAGCTGTAATAGGCGAAATACTATAAAAACATACAAAATATACTAGAAATATCATGAAAATAAAGCAATGTAATTAAATTCTAGCTAAATAGTATTCACCTGCCCTCTTTTTGTTTACAAAGGGAGTTGAGTGCTGAGCTCAGTTTTGGTGAGAATCCTGCTAAGCCAGTTTAGAGATGATCCTTCTGACCTTGACAGCCAGTCAAGTTTCTCTTTTCTTGTATTAACCAAGTTCCTCTAAGAGTTTTTCCACCCTCTCCTTCACCCTGCCATTGGCTACAAATCCCCAGCTGTCTCAGCTATATTCCAATGTGAGTTCAATATCTTTCCTATATTGCAATAATCTTGAATAAAATTGTTCTTGCCTGATTAAAAAAAAAAAAGTGTTGGAGAAGTGTTTTAGAATAGCACCAGCTGAAACTTTCTTCCTAATATAGTGGGAAAAATTATGAAGGAAGAATGTACTATGTTCCATGTTACCTCATGTCTTGTCCATGGACCCCAAAGTACTATGTTTTCTAACAGTGAGATATATCCCACATATGTTGAGCTCTGTTTTTGCACCACCCCGTGTCTGTTCCTGTGGTGGTGAATCCCCAGCCCCTCCTGACTTATCTTCAGAGACCAGCAATGGCAGAAAGCTTCTCTGAGGGGAGCCTGGGTGGCTCAGTGGGTTGAAGCCCCTGCCTTCGGCTCAGGTCATGATCTCAGGGTCCTGGGATAGAGCCCCTGCATCGCTCTCTGCTCAGCAGGGAGCCTGCTTCCTCCTCTCTCTCTGCCTGCCTCTCTGCCTACTTGTCATCTCTCTTTCTCTGTCAAATAAAGAAATAAACTCTTAAAAAAAAAATAAAAAGAAAGAAAGAAAGAACCTCCTCTGAAGCTGAAGGCTGAATGAGCTGGAACTGCAGTAGCTTTGTTTTCCCAGTGCCTGCCAAGAGGGAACTGGTCACACTGCTGAGAACTCTGACAATTAACACCCCATTGGGAAGACTTTGAATGTTGAGAGGCAGCTGACAAGAAAGAGAGAGGAAGAAGAGGGGGAGTGAGAGAGAGAGAGAGAGAGAGAGAGAGGAGGAAGGAAGCGAAGGAAGAAAAAGAAAAGAAAGAAGTCATCAAATATACAGATGAAATTCTGAGGCACCTCTCTGGAGTCATCTTACAGAACCAAATAACTATTTGTTTTCTATTGGAAGGATGGGGCTAGTTTGATAAGGTACCACCTGTACTTGCTTTTTCTCTTTCCTGATCTCACCTTACTCTCCTTTCCCCCCATTCTGGCTACCTTGGGTTTGCACCTCTCAATAAAGGGTTTACTCATAGCTTTATCTCTGCCCTCTTTTTCCTAGATTATTTTCCATGCTTGGGAGTCTGAAGAGACATCACATAATTATGGGAAGATTAATGTACAACTTGTGTTATAAGAATTTCATAAGTCAATATCACGTGGTCAATATTGAGAAGAGGAAAATAATATAATTTCCACTGAAGGTTATTTATGATCACTTCATGCTCCCAATTCTCTATCTCCACATGAGTTCGATAAGAGAAAGGAATCTCTCTGTCTTCACACCATATGCCCAAAGGTTGGCACAGTTCCTGGTGCACAGTGACCCAGATGTTTTGAATACAACCATTCATTGAATAAATGGACTCTCAGAGCACCATCTACTTACAGGAGTAGAAAACTCCATTTGACTCATGCTCAGTGTTCATGTGTTCTCTTTCCCATGGTGTTATTGTTTGTCTCCAGGAGCCCATCTCCAGACCACCAGGATGGTTCCTCCACACTTTCCCAGCAGATCTTATCCCATTCTCCTTTTCTTTTTTCAGTTAACTTGTTCTTGGAGCCAGAGGGTGAGGTCAGAGAGATCTACCCATCTATGTTTCTCTCTAAAAGACATTGATCTTTTCCTTTTAATCTGAATACTGGTCAATGACGTCCCTTTACATTTCTGCAAGTAGATTTGGTTCAAGAATCATGTTTGACTTCCCTACACCTCTAACTTCAGTGTTGAGTCTGTTTTAGGACACCAGCCTTGCACAACATTTTTATAATATTTCAAATGCAAAGCCAAGTTTTCAGATGATCTATAATGCTATTTGTTTGACAAGGTAATAGAATTCCAAATGCTTAGATAATTTAAGCAATTTGCAGAAACTATGGCCAGAATTTATATCTCTGTATAGAAATAAAAATTGCAGGCATTATAAACCATTATGAAGCTCTGCCAGATTACTTTTTCCTAAAAATATTATTTGTCCAATGCATGGTCCCGAATGATTTTCTTCCTTATAAAGGACAACATTCATTCCAAAAATACATTATGGAGACCTTATAATATGCTGGGCATTTTGTTAGAAGCCAGGAATACAAAGGTAGGTGAGTCAATCCTTGCCCTCATACAGCTTTTATTCTAGTAAGGGA
>CM052797.1:112357277-112406592 GCA_028533885.1 Nasua narica | reverse complement strand
AGTAGCATACTATCAGCCATCTTCTATTGGTCACAGAGACCTGAACCTTATGCAAAGGGGAAGGGAGCCGTGCAAACAAGTGTGAAGACTAGTGTATGAGGTTGTTGAGGACCACTGGGGAGACTGTACAGGAAGAATTTTGAGCAAGTATTTAGTATGATGTGACTTATGTATAAAAGGATCATCCTGGTTACATTTTGAAAAATAAGATGGAGAAGATAAAGACTGGAAACATGTAGACCAAGTATAAGGATGTTGATATTGAGGAAATAGATAATAAATTGTTGCTTGAATGAGGGCTATAGAAGCAATGGTATTAATAAGTCATCAAGCTTTATGTATATTTTGAAAGTATGACCCGAAGGATTTGCTGATGGATTGGATGTGAATGTGAGGGAAGTAGAGGAATTATGGACAATGGCAGAATTTGGCCTAAGCAATTGAACAGATGGTGAGAATATTTACTAAGAAGGGAAAGATTGGTAGAGGGACCAGTCTGAAGCAGGAAGAGAAATCAAGAATTCTGGTTGAAACATCAAACATTAAGTTTAACATGTCAATTAAATACCCAAGTAGGGAAGACAGATTGTTAAATTTATAAGTTCAGTTTTCAGAGAAGAAGTTGGGGCTACAGATATAAAAATGGGAGTTGTAGCACAAAAACAGAGTTATAAGATTGTAAATGCAGTCACCAGAGTAAACACGGTATTTAAGAACATGAGGTGGATGAGATAATCTAGACAATGATAGTAGAGAGAGAAAAGATAGAGGACAAATAACTGAATTCCTGGAAATACCTATATTTGAAGATAAGAAAGAAGAGAAGGATGTGATGATGTAGAAAACAGGAGAATTCAAGAGAAGATCTATTTCTTGGAAGCAGAATGATCAAGTAAGTCATTTGCAGCTGATGGGTCATGTAAAATGGGAATGAGAATTGACTACTAGATTTGGCAATGTGGAAGTCATTGCTCACCTTGTAGACCAGTTAGAGTGGGGGCAAAATCCAAACTGGTGTACCTTTTAGAGAGATGGGTAAGAAAGAAAGAGGAAAAAGACGTTTTGTGAAAACTAGAAAGAATCAAAACATCGGGGGCAGCAGCTGAAGGTTGATGGATAGGCAGGGAAGAATATTTAAATACTGAAGACTAATGTAGCATATTTGAACCCCAATCATAACAAACTATAAGATTGGAGCAGATGAGGATAAAGTAAAGCAAAGTGTACCTGCAGGAGAAGATCCAGTCATAAATGCAAAATGAGAGCAGTTAGCAATGTTATCTTTCTTTCCACAACCAAATCCTACTGTTATTTTTTGACTCCACAGACTAGATATAGGTTTCTTTCTCTATTCCTTCTCTGCCAACATTTCTTATACTTGGAATGGACTTCCTCTCTTTCTCTCTCTCTCTCTTTTTTTTTTTTTTACCTGAAAATGCATCTGTTCTTTAAGATCCAACTAACTCAAAATTTATCTCTTCTAAAAAATGAGCCTTATATGAGGCTGAGTAGTGGCTCCCCAAAGAGATTTACATCTTAATCTCCAGAACCCAGAAATGTTACCTTATGTGGCAAAACGAATTTTGTAGAAGTGATTGAGTTAGAGTCCTACCTTGAGCCTTAAATTAAAAATCTGGAGATGGGCAGTTTATTCAAGTGGGCCAAATGTAATCAAAATGGTTCTGGTAAGAGAGATGCAGGGGGAATCATAGAAAGAAGGGGATGCAATGATGGAAACAGAACTTGGAGTCATGTGATTTGAAGAATGAGAAAGGGGCCACACACCAAAGAATATGGGCAGCCTCTAGAAGCTGAAAGGCAAGGAAAGAGTCTCCCTTCAGAGCCTCCAGAAGCAGTCAGCCTTGACTTGACTATAGGCAGTGAAATAGACTTTAGACTTCTGAGCACTGGAACTATAAAAGAATAAATTTGAGGTACTTTAGGATACCAGATCGTGGTAAATTGTCACAGCAGCGATGGGAAAATAATGAAGTCCTCTCAAAACCTCTTCCTTCATCTGGCTTCTTTATCTTCCTCTTATCTTATGTGGAGTTTATATTACAACAGCTTTATTGACTTGCAATTTACATACCATAAATTTATGTATTTAAGGTGTACGATCAATGACTTTTAGTGAATTTACCAAGTTGTACAGCAATCACCTTAAACCAGTTCTAGACCATTCCTGTCACCCCAACATGATCTTTCATGGTTGCGTTCAGATAACTGTAACTCCTGGCCTAAGCTCCACACAACCATTAATCTACTTTCTGCCCCCATGGGTTGGCCTTTTCTAGACATTTCATGTACATGCAATCATAGAGTATGTGGACTTTTGTGCCTGGCTTCTTTCATCTACCATGACGTTTTTACGTTTCATCCATGTGGTAGTACCTATCAGTACCTTGTTCCTTTTTATCATTTAGTATTATCCCGCTGGGTGGATATTCCGCATTTTGTCCATTTAAAGGCTGATGGGGCACCTGGGTGGCTCAGTAGGTTAGATATCTGCCTTAGGCTCAGGTCATGATCTCAGGGTTCTGGGATCTAGCCCTAAGCTGGGGGGGGGGGGTCTTGGCTTAGCAGGGAGCCTGCTTCTCCCTCTCTCTCTGCCTTCCGTTTCGCCTGCTTGTGCTCTCTCTCTTCCTATCAAATAAATAAATAAAATCTTTAAAAAAAGGCTGATGGACATTTGGGTTGCTAATATAATACTTGAATATCCATTTCTCCCTATAATATTTTGTACCTACCACTTTGTGACATATAGTTTTGAACAGGAAAGGCAGTCTATCTGATTCACCTTTCTATGTCCACATCCTATTCTTGTATCTGGCAAATTGTAGGTGTTCAGTGATCATCACTTGCCATCGTGTATCACTTCCATGACCCATCCTGCTAGTTCTGCTAAAGCATCATAATGATAGTCCAGGTGACCTCTAAACAGGCAACATTTCCATCTCCAGCATCACCTCTCTCTAGCCACTTCCTATTTTTCGAACGCTGTACTTACTGCTAGCAGCTGGTTGCCATCACAGTTTGCTCAAAACCTCCTTTTACATTTTCTCAGGGCAACGGACAATGGACTTCACAGAGTTAACGGTCACATAAGGGCTTTGGAGAAAAAACAATTACTTGAACAAAAAAGTTATCTACCTTTGTTGTGTCCTTTTGCCAGACTACATTATAGATCTATGTAAAGAAGAGTAACAGCAAACACATAAAAATAAATGGAAACCCCTTTCTTAATGAAAGAAAAAGAAAAATCCTTGTAAGGTAAAGTTCAATTCTTTTGGATGTTTCCAACATTCAGCTTTGAGTCCCAACAATCAGCAGAGAATATTGGCGGATGATTCCTAGGAGCCTTCAATGAATACCTACCTCTTTTTAAGGATTTAGTTTCTCTTTCACAGCATTTTAGTAATCACTCATGCTGCTATGAAAATCGGATAATGGCTCACAATACATCCTGAAATGAAAAAGAATGCAAGGGGAAATAAAGCAAGAAAACCCATAACACATGGGCATTACCAATTCAGGCTCACTTGGGCTTCGCAGGTGGAATCAGTCTTAATTCAAAGGGTCCTCTCCTCAGAGATTGAGGCAAGTGATACTTTTCTTTGTGGCCTTTCAGGGCTTTTCATTCCACACAATCATAGCACACGCCAAGTTTGAAAGCTGAGCTTTCGGAAATATGTAACAGGACATTGAAATGAGAAAAGGGAAAGAGGCAGAAAGACATTTTATTGAAAAGCATTTTGTGGAGCTTAGCTTAAAATTGGACACTTGCTTTTGATGGGTCTGCCTTTAAAATAGGAAATTGATTTTCAGTTAACTAACTGAAAGAAAAATGCACTCCCCACATTCTTGCTCTTAATTCTGCAGGCAGTCCTTCCTTCCTCATGGGCTTTCCTAGTAAAGGAATTTGAATACTTTGCAAATGGAAAGTACATAGGGTTTAGCCATGCTGCGTCCTGAGCAGTTCAGTCTAAATTTATGTTGCTGTACCTTCTGTTTTCCCCAGGACAGGAGAAAGAACACTTCCATAGAGGCAGGATGTAATTCAGGAAAAAAAAATTGTATGTGTAGTGAAGGCAACTCTTTGAAATGTGACAATGTGTAATAAGTGAATTACATTCTAGTATATAAAATATGACACGTGTGAATTAATTACTGATACTAACCTGATTTACAATAAATTGCCAGTGATTTGTCATTTTAAATTATCTATGAAAAAATTATACTGGTTTATGATCCATTTCAAATGAGGAACTGTAAGTAGACAAGACAGTGTTGTGAAGTAGAAATACTCAAGGGATGTTTGGTTGTTTTTCTCTTTCTGTCACTATTGGCTCTCTGAGCACAGGGACAGTCTTTCTTCTTAATTTCCTCAGTGCTTAGCATAGTGCTTAATACATATTAGGCCCTCAAAGAATATTTGTTCAGCGAGTGATTGAATAAACAGTACACATTAGTGGATATTTGATTTCATAATGCTTCCACTTCTGAATCAGTAACTAACTAACTAACTAACTAACTAACTAACTAACTAACTAATAAACAATATTGGTTCCATGTACTTGAAAGTGCCATCTACCTCCAAAAATCATAAAATACAGAAATGGGATATCAGCTTATTCAATGAGATTCTAATGACATTTAAATAAATGGTCAGCTTGTCTCTACTTTTTTTTTTTTTTAAGATTTTATTTATTTTACAAAGAGAGACACAGCGAGAGAGGGAACACAAGTGGGGGAGTGGGAGAAGCAGGCTTCCCTCCAAACAGGAAGCCCAATGCGGGGCTTCATCCCAGTACACTGGGATCATGACCTGAGCTGAAGGCAGCTGCTTAACAACTGAGCCACCCAGGCGCCCCAAGCTTATCTCTACTTAAATAGCACAAGTTACAGGAGACTCATAACCGCATGAAGAAGCCAATACCATATTTGGTTGGATTTCATTCTTAAAAAGTACTTCACCTTATATTGAGCTCAAATATAGCTGTCTATCATACAGTCATTTTTCCCTCCTGGGTAATGTATGTGCTAAGACGTTGGATGCAACTCTTCCTGAGAGCTGGAATTTTAGCAAAGACTCTAACAGTCAAGAGGGGAATAGTTTGGCACAGGGTAAACTCATATCCTAACATAAGATTACCTAGATCATGTATCCAGGACTTGCAATGGAGTTGATCCCAAACCAGTTTCCTTCCACTTTGGCCCACCATCCATCCCTGGTGATAAAGCAATGCTAGGAATGCAAGGGATGAGAAGACTAAATAATAAGACTAAATAATTCCACACTGACAATAAATGACATATCTCAAGAGTGATTTCAGTAACAGCCCATTCTTTTAACAGCCCATTTTCTCAACTAGGTGCATGCTCCAGTCAACTGGGGGTTTACTAAGATTTCTGTGTTTAGACTAGGACTTCTTGGACTAATGCTTAGACATCTCAGCAGCAAGTGCTGCTTATCTCCAGATGGCATTTCAGGAGCTCAGGAGAGGGTCCTATGAAATATGTGATCAGTTTTTGAGGCAGTTGCGCTGTCTGGTTTTCTCTGAGTGAGGGGAGGCACAATGAAGCTGTTTATGGCAGCACCAAAAGAAACTGGTGGTTAGAGCCTACAGCCACCCATGACACGATAGTAGGAACAGGAAACAAATAAATGAAAGGAGAAAATCTCATTGTTTCCCCTTTATCTTATCTTTTATTTTCCCTCTAATGATTTCTGCTGGCAGAATGTAAAAGTCAGCCCGGTAGCAAGGATTTCTGGTGTACACAGTTTACAGGAATTTGGTCTTAGTTTTACAAAGGAGAGTCAAGAAAGGTGAATTTGGACATGAAAGAAGGTGGTAAGTAAACCAGCACCACCTACTCCTTTGGCTGTTCAGCAAATTTCCACATCATCCTACACATATTTGACTCTTCTTGGGACAAAATAAAAATTACTTCCTCTGCCAATAAGATGCAACTCTCTTTGGACAAATGGAGATGCCTCTTGCACTCTTTATAGGGTAGGAATGAAATCACAAAGTGAGGTCCATTTCTCTTTTAACTCAGCTACAAAATTACTTGACTTTTTTTTTAAGATTTTATTTATTTAACGGAGAGAGAGAGACAGCGAGAGAAGGAACACAAGCAGGGAGAGTGGGAGGGGGAGAAGCAGGCTTCCCACTGAGCAGGGAGCCTGATGCAGGTCGATCCCAGCACTCCTGGATCTGGCAGACCTTTAAAGACTGAGCTACCCAGGCGCCCCTACTTCAATGTGCTTGAACCTAAGCATTAAGTTATGTAGATAACTATCACCAATCAATTAATTGTATATGCAATAACAAGGAAAAAAGCTAAAAAAGGGAATTAGTATATTATGTATGTTAATCAACAGGAGGCATCCTCAACAATTTCTGTGGCAATTACAGTGTGTATATGTTTGTACTTAATATAATCTTAATATTTGTATCATTTCTGGACCTAATCACGAGACTATAATTTCCTTTTTTTTTTTTTTTTACAAGTTCTACAAGACTCCCCCCACTAACTTCAGACACAAATTGACAAATTGAAAGTCCAGAATGTCACCTGTGCTTCTGACCAAGGGGCTGTAGATGGGAGGTTTCCGGGGGCCCCTCTGTGAGTTTGAGTTAATTTGACAGAGTGGCTCACAGAACTCAGGAAAACACTTTATTTACTAGATTCCTGGTTATGACTGATTCTCATAAAAGGGTATAATTTAGGAACAGCCAGATGGAAGAGGTGCAGAGGACAAAGATGCATATGGGAAGGGGCATAGAGCTTCCAGGCCTTCTGTGGGTAAGCCATTCTCACTGCATCTCCACATGTCCGGCCAGCCGGAAGCTCTCCAAATCCTGCCCTTTGGGTTCTTATGGTGGCTTCATTACACAGACGTGACCGATTAAACATTGACCATTGGCAACTGATTCAAACTCCAGCGCCTGTCCCACTCCTGGAGGTCAGGAGGGTAGGACTGAAAGTTCCAACCTTCTAATCACATGGTTGGTTCCCCTGGCAACCGACCCAATCCTTAAGTATTTCCAAAAGCCACCTCATTTACATAAACTCAGGTGTAGTTGAAAGAGGTTTTTAATGTATATTAAGACATCTTTATAGCTTTTATCACTTAGGAAATTCCAAGGGTTTTAGGAGCTCTGTGCCAGGAAGAGGGCCAAAGAGGAAAAACATATTTCTTATTATAAATCACAATATCACAATCATTGAGTAAAAGAAAAAGAAGCAACTCCTACTTCCACCCTTTGATTCCTCTACGTACATATTCTGTCTATGAGAAAAATAGCACCATTATATTGATAGCTTATTCAGACCATAACTCATCTTTTAAAATATAACACACATATTTCAGGGTCTTTTATCTAAGTTTGTTTGTATTGTCATTTCACCATTGTTTCAGGTCAGCTGCGCCTGAGTGATGAGGCTGTACATGGTAATATGAGGAAACTGTAGGAAAGAGCCCACTGACATGCTTCTTTATAGATTTGAGTTCCTTTCTCAAAAGTAATATTGTAGAAGTTTTCATCATGATGAGTAAAATGTTCTACAAGTCTACAAGTTGGCTGAAGGATTGTGGGCAAGGAAGGCAATGCATTTCCAAAATACATGTCTATTGTAGTTAAAGGAAGTTGTTGCCACTTCCATGATGAAAGAACCCAGTAATTAGGGACTCCTGAGTGGCTCAGTTGGTTGAGCATCTGAGCCTTTGGCTCAGGTCATGATCCTGAAGTCCTGGGATGGAGTCCAGAGTTGGGATCCTCGCTCAGTGGGGAGCCTAATGCTTCTCCATCTGTTTGCCTCTCTCCTCCATCTGCTTGCCTCCCCCCTCCCCCCATTTATTCTCAAATGAATGAATAAAATCTTAAAAAAATAAGAATCCAGCAATTAGTTTGTTCTCAGGGGGCTGGCTTTTCCCACATGAGCAATGGTGTCATCAGGGAGCCCTTAGTGTTGGTGTCTCTTTTGGTCAAGATAGGCATTCACTACAGCCAGTAGCCAAATTAGCCTTGATAAGGAAAAGTCAGAGTTTCTGACCCTATTATATTCTTATTACTCACTTACTGGAATATTGTGGGCATTTTTTCCTATGTCTTTCCATGAAAACTAATTCATTGAAAATATTTTTTAATGGACAATTAATTTGTTTTCTATGACATGTTTTCTTTGTAACTAAAGTATGACATCAATTTGATTAAGCTGTAAGCTTGAGTTCCAGTCAAATGAGTTTTATCTTTGAATTAAATATAAAACAATCTCTTTTAGAGTCTGGGCTTCTAGAGAAACAATAGTAGTAGTTGTCTTAATTGTTGGCTGCTGTGTGCCTCTATCTTTGACAATTTTATTCACTTATATTGAATTGGGTTTGCAAGTTTTATTCTGTTTTACCCCTATCATTAGAAACAACATGACTGAGGTTTAGCTAAAGTAGCTTCAGGCTGTACTAGCCAAAGTTGACTTGACTTTGCACAGCTTGGCTTCTTCAAGTCTTTGGATAATTAGCTATGAATAGCTAGTCCCTGGGGCTTGTGGGTCCATCAGGCTATTTTTAAAGGTACTCCAGTATCAAAGGAAAACACCACGGGGCACAGCCCACACATTACCTTCTACCATTTTGTGTTTCCCCAGGCTTTTAAAATAAATACTAAATCCATCTCTACAGAAATACTTTCTAAAAAAACTTCCACTACTTATGTCTTGTATATTCCTTACATGTAACTCATTTAGGATCTTTGTATGTATTTACTGGGTATGTTACCGCCTCATTGTTGTTATGTTTATTTTGCCTTTGCTGCCACTCATCCTAATTCTGGATTCTTTTTTATCTATTTGGTTTTTACTATTAGGTAAGTTCTTTCTCAAGTTTAGTGTTTTGGGTAGATAAAAATGATACTTAAACAAAGACCACTGGTTTTAAAAACCAGTCACTTTGCAATGTAGGTCCTCATTGCCATTATATCAGATGACTAAATATTTTGTCAAAAGAAATAATCTTTTAATGATAAACTGTCATATATTAGCCTTTTTCATATAGGAGGGTATAATTTTTGAAAAGGGGAATTTATCACAGCAGCTTGTAACTATTTATATAATTCATAGGTTTCACTATTGTCCCTAATGTTTGACTTTTATTTTTTTAAGATTTTATTTCTTTATTTTGGAAAGATAGAGCAAGAGAGACAGAGAGCAGGAGTGGGGGGGGGCAGAGAGAGAGGGAGAAGCAGACTCCCTTCTGAGCAGGGAGTCTGATGTGGGACTCGATTCCAGGACCCTGAGATCATGACCTGAGCCAAAGGCAGATGCTTAACAGTCACCCAGGTGCCCCCTCATGTTTGACTTTTATATTTCTCTTCTTATTCTTTGTCCTCCTCAATGCTTTGCTCAGATATTTTTCTTTTCATGATTGGTACTCATTCAACATTTGTCAAATACACAATAACTTACATAATTTTTTAAACCTCCACCTACTTAATTAAAAGAAAATATATTGGTAGACTTTACCTTCTTCTCAACAGATTTTCCAACCTTGCAAAGCAATCATGCCAGCCAGCAAGCAAGAAAACACAATCCTCTTTTGAATGCCTACTTCCTACGTAAGAACTGTGGGAAGGAATAAGATATTATTAGGACAGTTTCAAGAAGAAATTATCTTGGGAAACGAAGGAGGCAAGCTATCTGGTGCTGATTTGGTAGCACAAACGAAAATTGAAGTGGAAGAGAAGGGTCTTCCCAGATTTTGAAATCTTTGGGGTATTTGTCTGCAAAATATTAATACGATGTGGTGAGATGATCTCACCTAGGCAGCCCTTCAGGAGCATTGTCTGCCTGACAAAATATGGAGGATAGATACTGGGCCAATGTGGTCTAGTAAAGGGGTCCAGAAGAAGACTTATAAGACCAACTGCTACAGGTTCCCATCTTAGAGCTTATGACTATCATCAAAACTACTCTTGCAATCTCATCCCCTCTTCCACTGCCAGCAGCTACGTCAGGTGAAACAAATCGGATAAAAGGTTTTCTGATAACAAAAAATATAAGTCTATCCCATGCATTTTCATATTGATTTTATTTAATTGAGCATTTTATCATACTGTGCTGTATTTTCTTTTGCTGTCTTATTTTATCAATAAAACTGCAACGTGATTGACTATGTTGAACTTGGTTAATATATCTTTTGATTGCTCCTTCTATCTCCACTTCCAACTTCTAAGTTATTAGGAACTGGTCTGAATTGTTAATAAGGGATAAAAATGCATTTCAGTTCATTTTTTTTTCCCATCAAAGAGCTCCTTAAGGGGAGATGTTATGTTTTATTCATTGTCGTATCTCTAGGGCCCATCATAAGCCTAGTGTACATTTAGTACTCAACACGTATTCTTTGACTGAAAGGGAAAATTAAAAACTGGATAGATGGATGTACCTATGAATGAACAAATACATCTAAAATTAGTACTATTTTGGATTATCAAAAATAGTCATGAAAATAAATTTATGGTAGAGGGCCTGGCCTTCCAGAACCCTGCAATACCAAATTTGAATCTTGGTCCTCTCTGCTATCTGCCTTGAATAAAGACAATTGATGATGGGCTATGTCTCTATAAACATGGTTATAAGTTTGGCCTTAGATTGTCAGCATTAGAGAAGAGTATGAAGGACCTGAGCTTTTGTTTTAAACAAAAGAAAGATAGACTGGATGTACGATGAATAGAGAAAGACAAGTCCATGCATAAATAGAAAGTGTGGGATAGGTTAGGAGCTGTCTTTTCTGTACATAGAAACATGAATTTGGGCAGCTGAGAGTAAATTATAGGAAGTAGCAGGGGGCTTTATAATCAGCATTGGCTGCCATAACATTGAACTAGTAGCTCTGCTGCCATCATTTTTGTCGTAAATCACAGAGATTCCTTCAATGTGTAAGACGGTCTGTTAGACGGGCTGCCAATGAATGTCCTGGTCACACCAATGGCAGCAACCAGATGCACCGATTTTTATGCCATATTTTAAAATATCATGCTCATCTTTTCAAGACTCAAAAAGTTCTGCTGTTTAGTTACTTCTGGCAAGGTAGTCATGTTAATAAGACCAAAATATTAGCAGTGGTCTGGGCTGCTTATTCATGCCAGGTGGAATGCTGTGAGATTCCTGAGAATTTGGAAAATCTACAACTTCTATTTCAACTTTGGTATGCCGACATGTGGTATCCAATGGATGCATCCAGAAAAATGTATGCCAGTGGGCAGTACTATAAAATTCCTGTGACAATAGTTTTAGTGCATACCACCTATTTTCAGTTTTTCCTCATTTATTTTCCTTCTATTTATATAGAGTTGTAATCTCCAACATGCAGTACTGGTCTCCCACATTATTTATTGTTTCAATATAGGGGACAATTACATATAATTAGCTGGATGACACTACTAGTTTACTGGTGGAATTTGCTATGAATGAATTTGTTTCTTCGGGGAGTTGCTTTCTATTTCCTGCACTACTGCTCTGGTGCTGTTTAGAGAAACCTACCTTTTTTTTCTTCCTTATTTATTGCTTCATTGGTCCGAGGCTGGAAGAAAGCATATGAAAATCAGTATGCAACAGCCTGTGAATAACTATCACAGGAGGCAGAGAAAGAATTGCATACCAGTTAGAAAACACACAAATAGGCACAGGGTAAGCTTTCAACAACATATTCATTTGTGGATCAAGAAATCCAGGTACATTTATCAGCTTCCTATGATATTTTATGGAAACTGTCATCTGATGCCATGGAAGAGGTGATCTGTGTCGTATCTTATTTCTCCACCATGGTGGGTTAGGCATAATTGGATTTTTCAGATGGCTAAAGGTCACCATCTTGTTAAGAATCCTTAAAATAATTAGAATTTTCCAAAAAGTTGATTTTCTAAATTATATTAGTCTTTCTTCTACCTTTTAAAATAGTTCACAGAACATAACTGAACCTACCATGAGGTTCTCCAAGACATGATCTTAAGCGAGGCTATGCCCATAGGATAGATTCTTGGACCCATCAGAGCTTAAGTAATTGGGATAAATAATCCAATATTTCTGAAGTACTGTCCATGTGTCAGCCTCTTTGTATAAGGAAATCTCTTTTAAAAAGTTGCATAGAGCATGCCTTAGAGATCTGATTTTAAAGCAGTAGTCCGCATTAGGCTCCAGCTATCTATTGTGCCATTCTACCAGTGTAAGCTTTCAATCTCATTTATGATAGTCTTTCCCAGGGCTTATTTTGGTCCCCTAGCTGATTTCCTTCCATCCCAGATTTCTACCTCTTTGGCATCCTCTACCCATAGCTCCTTTAGATTGTCATATTTATCCTTGGCCTGCTCGACTGACTTCTGTACCTTGCCTCTCTATGGATTGGGTATCTAGTATACTTTAGATGAGGTATCCCAATTGTTTATAATTAGGTTATGATGGCTTACTATCTATTCCATTTTAACATTGGCAATGACATATGTTTTAAAAAGATCACAAGGGCTTTCTTTCTAATTAAATTGAGTAAGCTACTTTTTCCTTTCCTCTTTTAGTGCATATTGAATGCTACTGATCACTGCCACTCTTAGTATCATAGAATATCATACATGGAATGTTTGGAAGAAGTTAAAGAAATGATATAATTTCCATTTCACTCAGAGAAATGGAACTCAGGAAAGCAAGGTGGTTTGTGCAGAGATACAACTAGCAACTGGGATAAGATCCCATATTTCCTATTTCAAGTTAATATTCTTTCCACATTCTGTTAGCTTTATAGCTTTTGTCTTCTAATTTCTGTATCTTACTTCTTACTTTTTACTTCTGTTTCCTTTTACCTTTTCTTCTGAGTGCCACCATTCTTAGCCATTGTTGCCCTCCAAGGATCTAAATAGAAAGTCACTATATAATCATGTCTCTGAGAACCACTCACAAGCAGAGAATCGACTATGCAGGCTTTGTGTTAACAAACCCCCAAATATGATTTTCCACTTAGCATCATCACAAAATCACTTCTCATAGATGTCTTTTAATTTCATTTTATTTTGTGATCACAGATGGTGCACCTTTCCCTTGGCTGGAGTCTTGACTTTATGTCTATCATGGGAAGTAGGAAGGCACATGGGTGGCAGAGGACATGTCTCCAGTTCTCTTAGAAAACAATTCAAATTCCCTATACTATTAATGAGAATCCAGTTTCTTAGTACTTGTTATTAAGAACAGCCCTTTACTCAGAGCTAAGGCAGAGCAAAATATTCAATAATGCATTTTCTGTGTCTCTGAAAATCAGTCTGAAAGCAGAAAAAAGTTAAACACTTTGTTCAATCATTTATTAAAATGAAAGTAGCATCCTGGGGCTATAAGAAGATGGGGAGTCATTGCCATGTTCGCTTTATTTTTAGCTGTTGTCAATTGTACATGAAAAAGACCCTAGTGTGCAGTCCCTTCCTGCTGACATTTCCACAAAGTAATTTACCTTTTGCTCCACTCTTTCTGGAAACCCCCCAGTTATTTTGTGAGATAAACAATAGGTGCCTTTGCTTCAGTGAACTTTTGCTTGAGCTTAATGACCTGCTCTGGTTAGATGCAGTCTCTTTACTCCCGGAAAAAAAAGAAAATGTTATCACTAACACCCCTTTGCTTAGCAATTCTTTCTCAGTGTCAGTTTATTTTAGCTTTAGGGTAATGCTGTACATTGGCTTCTCCAATTTTTCCTTTTCAGGGGATCACAGATTTCCACATCTGAAAGGTTGTAGTAGGAGTCAGTATAGCATCATGGATGAGACCAAGGTGTACAGAGTAAAACAGTCTACATTTCAATTGTAGCTCCACCTTCTGCTAGATTTATGATCATGAACTAGTAACTTGTCTGATCTAGGACTCATTTTCTCTACCTGGAAATGAGGAAAATAATTCATTATTAAACTATGTTATATGAAGTTGAATGGAGAATCAAATGAGATAATCCAAGTAAAAGAGTTAGTATAGTACTAATATCTAGTAAATACCAAATATCTGTTATTTTCAAGATATTAATAATAAATACTAGTGATTTTAATCATTATTATAAATAGTACAATGCTCTGTTTTTGGAATTCTGTCGGAAATAAGGCTGGCAACCTCCATAATTTCTTTTTACAAAGCCTTTACTGTGTGAAATTGAAGGAAAAAAGAGCTGGAATTTTGGTTGGTATGCATATATGTATATCTAATGTGTATTTAATTCTTTCATGTAAGTATAATATGTAACCAGAATATCAAACAAGTCATGAGTATACAGATCAATGGATTATCACAAAGTAAACATATCTGCATAACCATTATCCACATTAAGTCTAGAGTGTTATCAGCATCTTAGAGGTCCTTCATGTCACTAGCTAACCATTAACTCCTCTGTCTTTCCTAAAAGTCATCATTATCCTAAATTCTAGCACCATATATAATATTTGCCTGATTTTGAACTGTATATAAACTGGAATTGTACATAATTCACATTATATTTAGTTCTAGTTTTACTCATAATTGTGAAATTCATCAATGCTCTTGTGGGACACAGTAGCTTAATTTCATTGCTTCTTGGTGTTTCTTTGTATCATTTATTCAAAATAATGCTGATGGACATTTGGGCTTTTTCCAGATTTCAGCTATTTCATATAATATCCTTTAAATTACAAAGTAACAAAGTAACACCACAGTTTCATGGGTGCAGGGAGAAGACACAAGATTTCTGGGTCAGAGACAAAGGACTTTATGACCCACAGCACAGCAAGTAGTGTGAGCTTCATGTTTGTGTCAGTTTCTCATGTCCCCAGTCTGATGGGGTAACATAGAGGAACACTGGTGAATGGTGGTCAGCAGTGGGTTTGTGTGAAAATGGGGTAATCTCAAGCTCAGGAAACTCAAATCTTTATTTATTTGTTTGTTTGTTTACATAGGCTCCATTCCCAGTATGAAACCCAACATGGGGCTTGAACTTAACAACCCTGAGAACAAGACTTGAGATGAGATCAAGAGTCAGACGCTCCACTGACTGAACGACCCAGGAGCCCAAGGAAACTCAAATCTTTTTAAATGGGCTCTAAGAAAATCTATCCCTTAGATTTTGGGATAGAGGGAGACATAATTATTATATTGGCCAGTAAATGAATATTCCTCCTTAATCTTGAGTGAGACACTGTCTCTACTTTCCAAGGTTGTTTTCAATACAAACATCCTTAAAAAAGATCATCCTCAACAAAGGACTGTTTGGGCTTTGCCTGGAAAATGTACAGAGCTGCAAGAGACACATGGAAATTTGTCTCCTCAAAATATACACATCTCTTCCCTTGACTGCTTTTGTATCCAGCAAATCTTTTCATGAGTATATTATTGTCAGGCGCTTTAATTATAACCTGGCCAACAGAAGTTGGCAACAAATCCATTCAATTTGTCTCATATAATGTTTAATCAAGGCTACCATCAACAGGATTCCAAGGAACAGGATAAGTCAATCTACAGTATCCACCTCAACCATGCCACTTGGCGCTGGGGACTGACCCAGGCAACTAGACAAATCCGTAAACACATCAGTCTACCTCATAAAGTCATATGACATTTTCCTTAAATTTTTGTATTGACTTTTTCACTTGGTCCAAGGCATTAATTAAAGTAAAATAGGATGTGTTAGCAATCATAAAGACTACACCTTGACCTGCAAAGAGGAAGTCTAGGACCATTCTGTCATCCACAGTACCTTGGCCTGTGAGTTGAAGCTGGTGTGAATGCTCTTTAAGGGTTAGGGTATGACTTCATATAAAATTAAGAACAGATTCTGTACCATCTTTTCTAACTGGATGACTCTCATTGTGGAAAAAAATTGCCCAAAGAGTGCTTATAAATAAAAAGTCTATTTAAACTTACATATAAAACACGTTTTAAAAATCAACTTGTTGAAAGTTATTCCACCAGTCTTTGTGCCTGAACACGATTGTGCTTCTGTCCAATATGAAAAGTAAACATTTGTGTAAATGCATTCATATTGATATCATTTCTCTTGTATATAATTAATCTGGATAGGTTGAGCTTCTCTTTTGGTTTTTCTAGCTCTTCTCACATTGTGGGTTTGATGAATAGGACAGCTCTCACAATAATGTGGAGTAAATTAAAAACATGAAAAATGCCAAACATACCTCCTTATTTCTAGCTTTCTCATTTTGCAAAGCAAGCGAGCTTGGGGGCATTGCCTAGAGGCAGCTTGGGAAGCCCCAAAGATAGGTTGAGCATAAAATATGTTTTATTACTGGGATTTAGGGGCTTCAATTTGAAAAAGGCAATATTAAAAATAATTGACAAAGCAGGAAAGACATGAGCATAAGTCATTGGTGTATAAAGACAAAGTTTGAGGTAATATTTAAGATAAACATACTTAATACAAACATTTGGTTACTTTGTACCAAGTACAAAGTACTCCGTGTCTTTTTCAGAAGTGACTTATTAAAAAATTATTCAGAAACATGCAAAAAAAAGTCACTAAAATTTAACAGGTTCTCATCATGTGAGGAATGTTTGTTATGCGGGCAAATTATACCAAAGACATAGAAATTTTTTTCTTAAACAACTGTTTTAACAGAAAGTAAACCAAATTCTAGTTTTACTTCTTTTTATACAACTGATATAAAACTTTTTTTCTGTTTCAGCAAGCCAGTTCTTTATCTCATGAATAAAGCCATAAACATTGAACTAACTTTGTAAAATTTTACACATTTTAATGCTTCTTTCAAACTCATTATTTGCAAGTATTTTAAATCAAAGCAAATAAACACCCCTACTCTTCAAATCTTCTGCGATTTAACGATGCTGTTTACTATCTTTTTTTCACCTACTGTCACAAAGAAGCAATTTTACTTTAAGACACAATTATACTCTTTTCCTCAATAAGATATCCACTTTATTTTCATTCATATATTTTTGGCAACTACTGTAAAGAGTACAGTTCTATCCAGACATAATAGCTGCAACTTCTAACCAAAATAATTAGCTTCCCCTGCAGTGTAGAAAAAGCTGGGAGCCAGGTAAATGACCACTCTTAGTCATATTTGAACACTGATTGTAGCAACAGAGCTCCAGAAAAGACTATTTGTGATTCATGAGCACACATATTTCCATTCAGTCAAACACATTTGTTTTACATTTCTTCAAATGGCAAATATGAACATGCATACCATTATGACCCAATGTTGTCTATCCATTCTACCCAACCTTATCTGACAGCTGCTTTATAATGTATAAAAACAGGAGGCAAAGGTGTATATGGATTAAAACTATGCTAGCAACTCAGCATTTCTGTCAGAGCTAAGATAATGCAAGGAGATTTGAGTCAATCATTATGATCTATAGCATTATAAGAATTAATCCACTTATATATATGTATATATATTTTAAAGATTCTATCTATTTATTTGAGAGAGAGCAAGCACAAGCAGAGGGATGGAGAGGGGCAGAGGGAGAAGCAGACTTCCCATTGAGCATAGTGCCTGACCTGGGGCTCTCCCAAGACTCTGGGATCATGACCTGCGCCTAAGGCAGACACTTAACCCACTGAGCCACCTAGGTGCCCCTTAATCCATTTTTATAAACTGTCACTTGTAATTTAATTTTTGAAACTATAATCATCGCACCTAATTTGAAAACATTTATTGGAAGCAATGCAATTTAATTTGAACAATAAAATAATTTATAGTGTATTTAGTTAGTGAAAATTTATTTGCAATTAGAAAATAAACCAAAATCTTGAAAAATAGTATATATTGTTATGTTTTTAACTTTTAAGACATATATATGTTTTAAAGCATAGTTTTAAAAATATTATTTGTTAAAATATTTACCTCAACTAGAAATATTACATGATTTCTCCCTGGAAGATCAAGGGGGATTATAAAAGACACTAATTAAAAAAAAAAGTTCTAATTTTCTTAAAATACTGAAATTTTTTCCATTCTCATTCCTGTTTTGCTAATCTGGTATACCAACTCTGTTCCATTGTTTCTTAATTTGGGTCAAAGAAATCAACAATATATACAACAAAATAGTTGTAGAAAAATGATAGAACTAACAAATAAATCCAATGGTTAGTTTTTAAAACAAAATGAAACTAATAATTTACTAATTATTTACTAATTTACTAATTCATTTACTAATTCATTCAAGAAACTAAATTACTCCTGTTAAACAACTCTGAGAGGTGTTTTCATAGGTGGATTCCATCAAACTTTGAGAATGAGAGAACTCCAGTGCCCCTTGAACTTTTTAACAAAACAGCTTTATTAAAATATAAGGGACATACAACAAACTGCATAGATTTTAAGGCTGCAATTTGGTAGTTGATATATATATATATAGATAGAGGCTATAGATAGATATATAGAGAGATATAGTTATAGATATAGATACCATGTATATTAACATGTGATATATATGCATGCATATGCTATGAAACCATCACCACAATCAAGATAACCATTACCTCCTAAAGTGTTCTTATATCCCTCTATAATCCAGCTTTCCTGGCCCTCCTCCCATCCCTACACAACCACTGATCTGCTTTCTGGCATTGGAGATTAGTTTGCATTTTCTAAAATTTTGTATAAATGGACTCATATAATGTGTATTCTTTTTTGTTTGGTTTCTTTTACACGGCATAATTATTTTCAGATGTCTCCATGTTGTATCAATAGCTCATTTATTTATATTGATGAATAGTATTTCATCAAATGAATATACCATAATTCATTTGTCCATCTTGTTGATGAACATTAGGGATGTTTCCAGTTTTAGGCTTTTACGGATAAAGTTGCTATGAAAAGATAGCTTTTATGGGCTTTCACTTTCATATTTCCTGGGTAAATACTCAAGATTGAATGGGTGAAAAAATATGTTTAACATTATAAGGAACTCTCAAACTGTTTTGCAGAATCATAATACCATTTTACATTCCCACCAGCAGTGGATGAGAGCTCCAGGGTCTCTTCATCCTTGTCAACATCCTTGGTCAAAATCCAAGTCAGCCCTTAGGGTGGTCAGACTTCTCAATTTTATTCATTTTAATAAGTCTACTAGAATGATGATAACTCATGGTGGTTTTTCCACTAGAAAACTGTTTAATGTTTTACTATTTATTTCCAACACACACTACTTTTTTTTAAGGTGTACAATGTGATGATTTAATATATGTACACATTGTGAAACGATTACTACAATCAAATTAATGAACACATCACCTCATGTAATTATCATTTTTTTATGTGTGGTGAGAAGAGTTAAGATCTGCTCTCTTAGCAAATTGCAAGTATTGATACAATATTAATAACTATAGTCATGCTGTAACTCATGGTGGTTTTAATTTGCATTTCCCATCATATTGAGAATCTTTTCATGTGCTTATGTGCCATTCATATATCTTCTATGAAGAAATGTCTTGTCCAATCCTTTTGCCCATTTTTAAAGTTGGGTTGGTTGTTTCTTTATTAATGAGTTTTGAGAGTTGTCTTTTTTTAAATATATTTGAATGCAAGCCTTTAATCAGATATATAATCAGGAGACACTTTTTTCTGATTTGTGTCTTGTCTTTTCATTCCCTAAACAGTATCTTTCAAAGACAGAAATTCTTAGTTCGGAGGGAGTGTAATTTTTTTTTTTTCTTTTATAGGTTGTGCTTTTGTTGTTGTATATTTAAGAAATCTTTCCCAAAATAAGGTAAAAAAAAAAAAAGATTTTCCCGCATGTTTCTTCTTAGCAGGTTTATGTATTTAGCATTTGAATGTAGGTCTACTATAAATTTTGAGTTAATTTTCATATATGGTGTGATTCATAGATCAATTTTTTTCCTTTTTCTTTTTTCCCTCCCTCTCCTCCTTTTTCTTTGTTTTTGCATGAGGAGGCCTGATTGTTCAAGCAACATTTTTTGAAAAAGTATTCTTTTTCCACTGAATTGTCTTCTAATATCCATAAAAATCAATTGACTATATTTGTGTAAGTCAATTTCCGGACTCTATTCTGTTATATTCTTCTATTTCTCAGTGTTGATACCAGTACCACAATGTCCTTGTTACTACAGCTTTTAATACTCAAAGTCAAGAGGAGTAAGTTCTCCAACGTAGTTCTTTTACAAAGTTGACTGTGTTCAGTGTATGCTTTAGACCTCTAGGATGGGCAGGAGGGGGTCTGTGTGAGCTCAGTCATGTTTTCTGAAGTAGAATCTGTGAAAATCACTAGTCCTAAAGGGTGACAAATGGTTTTATACTTTTGAAACTTCTTCTTATGGAGTAAGAGACAAGACTATATTATTTATTATAGATCAAAACCATCATGGGTATTTTGTATTTTAAAGAATATTAGTATAATTATTAGCTATAAACTTATAGATAGCAGAATCAATGATTCCACACAAGCTGAAAATCTTTTATTTATTTTTAAAAATTTTTTAAATTCCTTTTTTTTTGTTTTCGAGATAGTGCACACACATACTTGCTAGTGGGGGTGGAGGTTGGGAGGGACAAAGGGAGAGGCAGAGAGAGAATCTTAAGCAGGCTGCTGGCTCAGCATGTAGCCCGACAGGGGAGTGGGCTGTGGGGGGAGGGGGTGGTGTTTCATCTCAAGACCCTGAAACCATGACCTGAGACAAAATCAGGAGTCAGACCAGAGATTTAACTAATTGAGACACCCAGGCACCCAAGCTGAAAATCTTTTAATGTACCATCTCAAACCTTGCCTCATCAGTTTATAGGTGAGAACAGTAAGATTCAAAGAACCTAAATAATTTACCCATGCCCCCTCAGAATATTAGCATAATTGGTGATATTTGGGTTTAACAGGTATGGTTTTAAATTTCAGTCCTGACATTTACTAGCAGCATCATTTTGGACTTATTTTTTTTTTCTTTTAAACTCTTAGAGGCTAAGTTTCCTTATTTTTAAATTAATAGTTTTCTTTCAGGACAGATTTATAGTTCCTGGCACGACTTTAGAGTTCAATGTATTGTGGTTATTAATACAAAATGGGAACAGTAGACTTTGTATCCTAGGTTTTCTGCCTCAAAGTTCAGGGCTCTTTATAGAACACTATTGCTTTTTAGTAACGTTTAAAAAGGAGAGAGAAGGAGAGAGCGAACTATAGGGAGAGAACTTATTTTAAGTCGATTGCTTCTAGTAATGCCTGTAATTAAACAAGCAAATAGTGTACAATATAATGTAAGACAAGCACAGCAAAAACACCTAATGTGACGAGCACAATGATGCTAGTGACCTGAAGCTTCTATCTCACGGTTTCTAGGCTTAAACTAGAATAGAGTGTGATGTCCATCAACCTGACTCCAGTAAAATCAAAATAACACTGCATCCAACAGACCCTTCTGGGATCAGGGTCCATCTCAGGGAAAATGATTACTCCTAAAATATATTGCTCCCCTGGAGGCTGTTGTAAATTTTCTTTCTTTTCTTCTCCATCAAGCCTCAGGCTAATCCCTTCCTCAACTCTTGCTTCTTTTTCTGCCTTGCAATAAAATTCTCACCTGGGCGTTGTTGACCTAGTTCAAGGAATTTGTGGAGTACCATAGCTCCATTCTTTTCAAATTTTAATATACACAAAAATCAGTTGAACATTTTTTTAAAAGCAAATTATGATTTGGCAATTCTTGGGTGGGCCTGAGATTCTGCATTTTTAGCAAGTTCCCAAGTGATGCCAATGATGCTCACCTACAAACCAAACAAAGGAAGGGTCGGAGAAGCTTTTATTTATGACTAATTATTGGTGTATGTCAATATTTTATTAACTAGTTTAACCAACTTTGTTCTTCCTGGCATATTGCCAATTTCAGGGGTGGATGTTTCAAAAGGAAGAAAATCGGAACTTTTGGCGTGTCCCGTTGTTCTAAGAGGCTTGTTTAAAAGGCATATGTTCATAGTTCAGCCCTTAAGAGTCCAGTTCAGCTGATGTGGGGAAGGGTGCAGAAATCTGCACTTTGAACAAAAGATTTTGCTGCATATTGTCCATGACTTAATACCTGAGGATCCCAAGCATTAACAATGAAGTAGTTCCTTTGAAAATATATATATGTATATATGTATATATTACGGTCGAGTATCTCATGACTTACTTAATTTCGTTTAGTTGGTAAATGTAAAATAATTGAAATCAGTTGAAAAATAATTTCATGCTGGGGTCCCTGAGTGGCTCAATCAGTAAAGCGTCTGCCTTTGGCTCAGGTCATGATCCCGGAGTCCTGGAATCAAGCCCTGCATCGGGCTTCCCACTCAGCGGGAAGTCTGCTTCTTCCTCTGACCCTCACCCTGCTCAAGGTCTTGCATGCTCTCTCGCTCTCAAATGAATAAAAAAAATCTTTTAAAAAATAATAATAATTTCATGATCCTTGTTTGTATAATTCCTTACGAGTATCAATCATCTAGTATTGTAACAAGAGTGTTTTCCACTGTATACAACCCAAGTAATGGGCCTCTTCTTATTTCTGCTTCCCTGCTTTTGTCTTAACATGTGATGGTCTACTTCTTACATGTATTACTTTTGCATTAGGAAGCAGGAAAGACTCCTGACAATCACAATGTTTGAAATGCGCTAATTAGATAAAAAGTTTACTTTCTAGAGATGCATTTTTTTAAATGTGAATCTAACCATCTTGAGCCTTTCAGTAAATCATTGCTCTTTCTGAGAGTCTCCTCACCCACCCTCTCTAGCATTCTGGGACTGCACTATAACTCAACAGATTAGGAACTGACTCTGAATGCAGTCATATTTCTTTTTTTTTTTTTTAAGATTTTTTTTTGAAGATTTTTAGTTGTTTATTTTACAGAGAGAGACACAGCGATAGAGGGAACACAGCAGGGAGAGCAGCAGAGGGAGCGGGAGAAGCAGGCTTCCTGAAGAGCAGGGAGCTCGATGTGGGACTCGATCCCAGGACCCCGGGATCATGACCTGAGTCAAAGGCAGACGCCCAACGACTGAGCCACTCAGGCGCCCCTGCAGTCGTATTTCTAAAGGATTTTGTGTGTGTTCTTTCTACCGCCTTAGCTTTCATTTATTTTTTTTCAAGAATTTTTCAAAATTCCCGGGTGGTTCAGTCAGTTGAGTGTCTGGCTCTTGATTTCGGCTCTGGTCATGATCTCAGGGTCATGAGATCCAGCCCCTCCTGGGATCTGTGCTCAGCGGGAGTCACCTTGAAGATTCTTTCTTGCTCTCTGCCCCTCCCCCAACTTGTGCACGCTCTCCCTCTCTCTAAAATAATAAATAAATAAAGCTTGTAAGAATTTTTTTTTTTCAAAATTGGATGGGGAAATAACTGCATCAACTAAAAAGTGGGTACTTGGGAAAAACCTCAGATTTGAGCCACTCTCACCCCTGTCTCTCAAACCAACGTCTCTGGAGGCAGATCCTGTGAATCCACACTGGTGTGAACACTGCAGGTGGAGCTCACGCACAAGGAGGCTTGAAGACCGTGAATCCCTGCTGCAAGCCCTATGGCCGTTGCCAGCCGGATCTGGTGGCATCATTCTTGCTCTTCAGCATCCTCCTCACCAAACACACTTTCCCGACTTCCATGACGATCATAGCCTTGCTTTTCAAATTTGTGTATTATAAAATTGAAATGGGAGGGGATGCTGGTAAAATAACTTGCTCTACCTCCTACTCCTAAGTAAGTCTTTCTGAAGCAAGTATAACATGAATGGTAGGTCTTCCTGATGGCTGGAAAAGACTTGCAATTTATTTTCTTTAAATTTAACTTAACACTCCACAGCTTTATCACTAAACTGGTTCTCTTACCTCAGGCTGGGTCTGGCCTCCATATCTCACCAAACAATCACAGGCATTCCTTATGATTGTACCCTGCCTGGAGACATCAGGAATTAGAGAATTTTCTATGCCTTTCCTCTTGTCATCATTTCCTTCCTCCAAACTCAAATTTGACACTAGGACTATAATCTCTTGTTTCCTCAGAGAAAAATATCTCCAACTGTCTCCCCATTGCTGGGCCCACCTGACTTGATGGCTTGATGTATCATGTCTCACCATTCAGCAGCTTCTTATTTTTCTTATTAGTTGTCTGCATCTTGTAGATGGTAGCCTCTATTCTATGAAATCCACATCCCTATAAATTTTAATTATTTTAAGTTTTTTAAGTATGAACATCTCTGAAATATTATTTTGAAATTATATTTGGGGAACATACCAATCTCATGTTTTTCAGCTTTGCTTTTGTTCCCTTGTATCCCTTTCTAATTTTCTAATTCTTCTGACTTTCTGGTATCTTGCTTGCCCTGAGCACATTCTACAAAGGAATCAATGGCTTTATGATTAAAGTCAAAATGGCTTCAGAACTCCCCAGAATATTCTAATTGTACGCATTTAATCTCACTTCAAGATCTGAGATTTTCTCAAATGCTCAGCTACTTATTTCAAGGTCTTTGTGGTTTCTTGATGTAGGCTTGTGTTATGTTCCCTCCCTATGTTTCCCATTTGCATTACCTGAAAACTGTATTCTTAGCCCAGAACAAAGAGACATACTTAGTCTCTACCTAAGAAAAGAGGTGGCAGCTTTCAGCAGGCTGAGAATTAATTACTCCTGAGTACGACCTGTGCCTAGCAAAAGATTCAAAAGTAAATGGCTGTCATAAATTGTTTTAATTAAATGATGTTTCCACAAGTTGTTCTGAGACGTGTGACTCTAACAACTGAATACTAAGTCTTTGTAAAATCTATATGAGGCTTGGTATATCAGGTCTTATTTGAAGAAGAGATTTCTGCCTCTAAGTCTGTGGATAAACTTAATTTCCTGGAAAATCATTCCTAAACAGTTCTTTGACGTGTGGCAAGAAGAAAAAAATCTACCGTATCCTCATCCCTGGAAAAGCAAAAGAAGTGTGAAGACTAATGCTTCAAAGCTGCCACAAACAACAAAATAATACTTTGATCTGATCAGTGACCAAAATAGTTTTGTTTTGTTTTTTTTTTTTGATATAGTTTTCCTGTCCTTCTAACTAGAAAGGCAAGAATCTAAATATTTTTCAGGTAAACTGACGAGTTCTAAAATAGACTTTTTTCCCTGAGTGGGTGGGTGGGAGGAGTAGAGATAGAGGAGCAGAGAATAGTAACTTCCTTGCTTTTCTATTCACATTAAGGATATTTTTAATCATATGGTTCAAGGTTTATAACATAATGTCTTTTCACTTTTCCTTATCTAAAAACTACCTAACTGTACTCTGAAAGGGCACTGTAAGAAATCTTGGAAATGTTTAAATTCCCAGACTGCATTGCCTTTTACTTTTATTCTGAAGGATGAAGAGATCGCAGCTAGGAGGTACCTGGAGACTTTTGGAAGATCCCTCAAGCAGAACAGTGTTTAATATATTACTCCTTTTACACACAAGGTATGCGTTAGTGGCATAAGAAAATATTACCTTTGAGAGGTCATCTGAGCCACCTGCTCACCCACAGAACTTTTCAACAGAGCAGTAGCATTTCATGATGTTTGGAACTTACAACCTGCTTCCACACGGTAAAGGGCGGGTTTGAATATTTAGTGCCAGGCCCAAAGAATGGAGCAAAGAATAAAGCATGTGCAAGGAGAGAGTAGTGGCCAGATAAGCCATCAGCTACTCATGGACCTAAGCGCCATGCTCCTCTGTGCACCCCTCCCCATGCTCTGTCACCTCTACTTAGCTTCTCTTTGTTTCCACAGGCATCATCTTTATTAAATTCTGATCATATATTCCACTCATACAGCTTCCCAATGCATAATAACGTCTAGCTCACACCATGGCACATGGTAGGTCTACTACTACTGCTACTACACACTTATGTTGATCAAATTACAAATCTTCAGTTAGCCTTAGTATTTTAATAATCCAATTGGAGTAATCGGATTTGTCTACTCTATTCGCTGTCTTCATAAAGAGTTGTCCTCCTTTTACAGCAATACCACCTGAAATGTATATCCTTATGGAGAACTGTGACCTAAGAAACTGAACGAATTACAGTTTCTTAGATATAAATGTAAACAACATGTATGTCAGAATCATTTACATGTATAAAAGGGAAGAATTCACTTTTTTTTTCTCCCAACAGCTATTTTTTTATCTCGAAGTTGTAAGCCTCTGAGGAAAAACACCACTAAAAGACGAAGTATGCCCACCTCTTTATTAGATCCCTAATAATTTCTGTTATAAGTATATTTCAAGGTAACTTAGCCTAGGTAGTTCAAGGTGGAGTCATAGCTTTTGCAGTCTCTGAAATGGCTTATATCATATGGATATTCCATTAAGATCTTACTGCCCTAGTGACCTCCAGAGAGCTAGTTAAGCCACCTTAGATATCATTGAACACTTCTGGCATATCTTGGAGATGTTAACACCTGGTTAAAAAAACAAAAAACAAAAAACAAAAAACAAGACACTCAGATGTTCTAGAAACTAAATATTTAATACCTTGGACTTCTCATCAAATTCTGTCCTCATAGTGATTTTCTCAACTCATGGTTTCTGATTCTACAGTATGAAGGTCTAGCTTGTCAAATACTGGTTTTATGTTTGTTTATGTTTACACTCCAACTTCTGAACTTGTAGTATACTATAATGACCTATGAACATAAAAGAGATAATTCCGATAATGTTTTAATATGTCATCCATAAATCACTAATTAACAATAGAATTAGTGCACAATGAACTAACTGCTAAACCTACAGATTACAATGTTTAAATTTTTTTAATGATTTTGAAGGCACTGGGGTGGCTTCATTTAAGGTCTCCAGGACAGTGTTTTGAGCATATTTCTTCCTGTGCTATTCACATGAAGCTAAGTTTTTCCCTTAATATTTCCTAATGCAGCCCATAGAACTTTATAAACATTAATCAGGATTATGCTAAAATGGCAGTACTTTCAAATGTCTTTCTATTTCTTTTGCCACTATATTATCTAATTGATGAGGAGAGGAAAGCTGGTTTCAATAGAATAAGAGCATTCCAACCCCCCAAGTAATTTTATCTAAATCTGGCATAATATGAACTATATATCTCTAAGATTATGGTAAAAGACTATAGTAACCTTTTCTTTAAACCGTTCTTTGCATTTTCATGTGTTTTCACACTGCCAGTTTCTTGAGCCAGATTCAAAATGTCAAAACTCTCCCTGTGTTTCCATCCTGGACTTAAGATAAATTGTTTCTTAGAAAAACTTTTCTTATAGATCCTAAATTTTTTGTCTAAGCTTCTGAAAAAAAATCAGGATAATTTTAAGTGAAATATAAATACCATGAACTTATTGACACAAATTCTCTTTTCTTAATGAATCAGAATGTCAAGGCTGTGGTTAGGATGAGTTTAAATTAAGTTGTTTAAATTGTAACATACTATATTTGTTGCAGAAATAACATATACTTATTAAAATTGTATTATTACAAAAGAAAATACTTTAAGAGTTTTTTGTCACACCTTGATATTTTGGGTAAAATTTTATAATTCCCTAAGAATTCTTAGAAGGCTCATGTGAATATGAACAAAGGAAAGGTCAGTGATATTTTAAATTATTCTACTCAGGGAAACAGATGAAAAAGTCCTATATATTTCAGTTGGGCCATGCCAGATTTAGTTGAGCAGTGACTGATAATAAATGATGTTTGGCAGGGAGAGACTGTGTTCTAATATCACAAAGAGTTTCTATTTTGAAGTAAATAGAAACTTCAACTTACTTTGAAGTAAATAGAACTTTGGCTCTCATTCAAACCCAACCTTTGCCACTTACAAGCTGTATGAGGCTTGGACAACTTACTCAATCTCTTTAACCCTCGGGTTTAATATTGGTAAAGTTGTCAGTCTCTTAAGATTATGGCCAAAAGCAAAGCAAGTACATTTATAAATCACCTAGTGTGCTGCCTGGCACATAGTAGGCACTCATTGTTCTTCTTAATATCTGTATGAACGTTTTCATATATCTAATCAGTATTCATTTAAGCCCTCTCATAAAATTTGTTATGCACATGTTTACTATAAGTTGTAATTTAGACTAGTTTTATAATTATTAAAGGCAGATATAAATCTTTAAGCCTCATACACCACAGGAGCTTTGGATGAGGAATGAGAAATACAAGTTTCTTTGTTATAATAAATGGATTTCCTCTTCATCTTAAATTCTTACACCACGTTTCCCTCCCCTCCCCCCAATCCAGGATGAAAAGAGCCACCTCAGTGCTTTCTCTTGATTTAGGAAAAAACTCAAGCATTGTAGGATACTTCTCCTCCATCATTTCTCATTGGAAAAGCATTAAATTGGAGGTTGGGAGGGATTCATAGCATCCTGTCCTCAGGGATTGCATCTGATCATTTGTCTGAACTATTTTATGACAGTATCTGCAGAGGTATTTACTTTGTCATTTGGTCTCTGGTTGTATGACCTTTACTTTATTCACTAGGAAAGATCCTCTGACTCTGCTGGCCTTTTGTGTCCTCTCTATAACAGTCTGACTACATGAGATAACATTGGTGACAATTTATGCCCCTACAATATGTATGAGAACTTGACTTTGGGTTATCCCAAGTTACTTTCTTAGGATCACTATGCTGCCATCTATATTCCACACATCAATGCTGTGGTAGGTTGAAGAACTCTGAGAACCTTGCCATTTCCCAAGGCAGTCAGGTAGGAAGGGGGCATATTCTTTCACATTCTTAGGACCTAAATTTCTCTGGCTTCTATTGCTCCTCCTAGGAATGGGGATTGACTATGACTTCATCAATAGAAAATACTCCTGATTCCCCTCTAAATCTTCTTTTCTTCTTCTTCTTCATGCTTAAAAGATCTTTCCTAACCTGGGTAGTGGTGATAGAATTGTATCATGTAGTCTTTAAATTATATTTACACTTGAATGTGGCCCAAATAAACATAAGAATTTGATAGTTGTGATAATTTTTTTTTGTAAGAAATCCTTGCACCAAACCAAAGCTTTATGTCTCTTGGATCCAAATAGAACAGAAATTATGGCTGAGTAAAAAGAAATTGGGGAAATGAAGTATGATAAGCATAGACTAATAGTTCGAATTATTAGCCTTTTCCAATTCTCTTATTAGAAAATACATGAAATATATCTTGAATTGAGGCAATTTTATTTTATCCATCAGTACCTGGAAAGAAACCAGCCAAATGACATTCATACAAAGACAGATACCATTTTTCTATTTTTCTCTAATGGATAGATAATCAAATTGGGGAATAGATGCTCTAATGAGGAACAAATTAATTCATAAAGGATTAATTTAGCAAACAAAAAGCTATAAGGAGTATAAACATTGTGTTGCCATCAATGCAAGAACATAAGGCCCAAGTAGCATGGATTCAGGCTAAAAAATTAATTGCCTGGAGTGAACAAAACTTTTGGATATATGAATAGCCAAATATTTGTACATGGGAAATGATAACAGGTTTCAGTTCATAAAAAGGTCTTTTATTTTCACATGAGGGTGATAATAGTAGTCATTTTATTAAAAACTAACATTAATTGAGCACTTCCTTTGTGTTGGACACAGTTCTAAGTGCTTAATATGTATTAATTCTTTTAATCTTTACAACTCATTATTATCCACATTTCGGTTGGCAGATTTAGCAAATAAAAATAAAAGATGCCCAGTTAAATTTGAATTTCAGATTAGCAATGAATAAATTTTATTATAAGTATGTTCAAAATATTAAATGGGACATATGAATAAAATTATGCATCGTTTATCAGAAATTCAAATTTAACTGGGCATCCTTAATTTTATCTGGCAATCCCATCTTCATTTCATAGGTGAGAAATCTGAGGCACAAAAGAAATACGTATATATCTAAAGACTGGATTATTCCAGATATACTCATCAAGTAAGAGCCCTGATCAACCTGTAATACATCTTATATTCATTCTTTTTTCTTTGAGAAAAGTGATAAATCTCAGATCATATTTCCTGAGAATCTTAACATCATCACTCAATACCAGTTGCTGTACCTTATGCACAATGAGGAGTACATTTTAAAGGACTCTTCCTACTCTAGATTTGTCTTGGATTAGTTGTAATTGGTCAATGCAGTTTTCAGGCATCTTTTTCAATTCATGATTAGTTCATTGAAATGCCCATTATTTGGTGTCTTTCTTTCAAATCTTCACCAAAACATTTCAAGAAAGAACAGAAATCTAATGTACTAATGCAAATGTTGATTATCACCCAGCCTATTTCTTAATGGGGGCAGATAGTACTCTGATGGTAAAACTAACACTAGGATAATATCCTAAAACCAACTTGATTTATCCCTCACTAAGAGCTTGAGCTCTTCAGATGAATTTTCAGCCACTCTGTTTCCTACTTTCCCTTTGTACTGCTATGGCTGCTTTGAAGCAGGGCTATAACTGTAGAGACCCCACCTGCAATAAGTCATGATTGTATTTGTATTTTTTAAAAGTGCTGTTTGGTTTCAATTATCAGGTTCTTCCAAATGTTACTTATTGTACATGGTTTTGGAATTTTCACTTCTAGAACTTTGCACCTGACATACTTTATACAAGAATTTGTGAGGACTCATGGGTTATACCAGAAACTTTCCAGAATCAGACATATTTACAACAGACAAATAACTGGACTCCTTCTGCAATTATCTCACTAAATGTTTATGGTATATTTAGGTGAAAGTATCTCTTGCACATATATCATTAACAATTCTGATTCTGTGTTATGATCTTTATCAATAATAGTTTATTGCTGTATCAATATATAATGAGTATTTGTAATGTACCTGTCACTTCACTAAATAACTTCTAAACATAATATCATTGAAGGTTCACAATAATCCTCTTGGATTGATTGTAGTTATTCTCTTTTATGTATAAGAAAACTGAATCTCAGCCAAAATCATATAGTTAGTAAGAGGAGGATTAGGAATCTTAACCGAGCCAGTGATCTTAACCATGATGTAGCACTATGTTCTTTAGTTATATAAAATCCCATTCCATTTGTAGATGACGTGTATGTCAGTATGTAGGATCTCCTCACAAACTTTTCTCTGGAAGCTGTGGGTAAGAAAGCAGATGTAGGTCGCTATCCATCACATTCTTCTCTGGACTGGGACTAGTTCACCAGCACACCTGACAGGGCCAGTTTCCTCAGGTTAGGTGCACTCTGCTGATTGAATCCACATGGAAACCCATCAGATCTGGCACAGATCATGTGAAGTTTGTGCCTTGAAGGGAGATGAAGAAGTCAATTATTCCCAACACTATTTTCAAAAAATTTCTTAAATTTTCCACACATCTCTCCTGGAAAAGACCTCTGGGTTCCTATTGGACCTGAGGTCAAGGAGTTTACATTCACCTTAGATTGTCCCAACTAATTTGGTCTTCTACTCCATAATTTTTTTATTTTTAAAAAAATTTTAAATTTTTTGATTTTTGATTTTTTAAAAATAATCAGCTATTATATATTGACCTATTTTGCTTAGCACCTGAAATGTGGATAATAACATTATCATTTTACAGATGGGGAAACTAAATACAGAAGGTTGAATAATTCACCCCAGGCTGCATATTAGGTAAGGGCAAAGTCAAGGGCTTCAAGATTCTCATGTTATGCTATGCTGCCAGGCTGTCTATAAGCTCTTATTCTCATATCATAACCTCTTTGTTTCTTTTAATATACCACTTATTTAAAACATAGTATATTAAACACACTTTTCTCTAGCAAGAGTAGAATTCAGTATACTTTTGATTTATTGTGGGATCTGCATAAGTGGATACATTTCTAGAATGCCCAGAAGGACTTGGTTGTTGTATAGTTTAGGCTCTAACATTATACATTGTAAAAAGCTCATGAGCAATGATAAAAGCACCATAATGAAACAGCAGAATATTTAATGAACTTTCAGTACTTGATAATTCTCCACATTGATAATGGCCAGTGTTCTTAGAGTTAACTTAAAAGTCTAGGGACACCTGGGTGGCTCAGTGGGTTAAAGCCTCTGCCTTCTGGTCAGGTCATGATCTTAGGGTCCTGGGATCAAGCCCCACATCAGGCTCTCTGCTCAGCAGGGATCCTGCTTGCCACCCCCCATCAAATAAATAAATAAAATCTTTAAAAAAAATTAAAAAAAGTCTAGATGTCAGTCAAATCCAAAATCTTATAAATTGCTGTTTCTCTGAAGTTTCCTTAAAATAAACTTTTCTTTATGATGTTAATATTATAGAAAGTTATTTTCTGTAGCTGTAGAAAGTACTCTATGAACCCTGATGAGTATGCTTTAACATTAGTAATATTAGCAATTTTCCTGAGAGCTTTTCATCCACTTTGGACATGTGTTTATAAGATAAGCAATGAAGTGTTTTATTTGTAAATAAAGAGCTCTTTGGAAAGTCAGACTGAAAACATATGTAAATGCACAAAATCTTCACTTTATCTTTTTTTTCAAAATTCCTTGAAATCTTTTTAAATAATGAATATTATGTTCAATGTATATCATTTTTGAAGAACAGCCAATGGAAATTAGCATTTTAAATTTAGTGAATGAGTATAGATAACAGACAGAAGGATGTCTGGTGTTTCTTGTTTTGTTTTATTTTGCTTTGTTTTTGCCTTGTTTAGTGAAATTCTAATTATTTAGATAATATGCATAAAATGAACAATTTGTGTTTAAGAATTTAAAGTTTAAACCCCTGATTATGTGATCATATATATTTTCCTCCTTCCTGGGTTATAAAAAAAGAGAATATCTATCTATAGTTTATGACAATCACATCTGGAAGGCAGTTCAAAACACTTCTAATTAAAATAAAATCAATAAAAAGAGATGAGTTCATCTCATGAAAACTTTCTAAAGATATGCTCAGTGTCTTTCCCCTTCCTAGAATACAAATAGATTTAGTATTTATTTCAAAAACTATTTATGTCATGCAAAATAGCTACCAGCTCAATCAATGTGGATATGATCCTCCTAATTTAAAACTCCCAAGCCACCAACACTAGCTTTCATTTGGAAAGAGGATCGGACCTAGAAGATTGTTATTACTCCTACAAATAAGGATGAAATCCTTCAAGTGATATAGTTGTGCATGTATTGTCCATCCTAGAAAACACTGGGCAAAATCCCCACGTATTCATTAGTTGAAGATCAATAAAGAACATTAAATGATTTAATAAGGGACTCTTACCCTGTATAAATATGTGGGAGTGTGGGAATGACAGAGTAAAATCATCCAACAATCTACCATAATGACAGTGAGCATACTGACCATCAAAATTGTCCAAATCAACTTTTTCAGAACTCTGGGAATTAACCAAATGTCTGCAAAAATCCAAGGAATATTTATTCAAGAAAAACAGATGGTTCTCAGTAAGAACAGGTAGTTTTGTAACATTTAAATATATTTCCATCCCTTTCTCTCTAACTTTGAAGTAGTCTTGAAAACAAAAGTTTCCTAATCATGTAACCTTGTCAACTTAGCAAGCACTGGAAGAGCAGACAGGAATGGCCAGAATCTCATATTGAGCAGTTCCATGGAAACACCCACTTACAGGACTCATCTTTATGTGTACGGACTCAAAGCTCACTCACTATGAATGGCTTTTCACCCTGAGTCTATACTTGTAGAAAACAATCAGCAGCAGTTATGTAAAATTGAAGCTATCTGAGGCAATGATAACAGTTGGGACAATCAAGAAGCTGATCAAAAAAGACCAAAGGAAGAACTGGGGAAGGAAATATCTATAGGGGTCTTTGAAGAGCTCCACCATATTCCTGGGAATCTAGAATGTACTGCATATGTTTGAGGATGTGTGCATGCTCAGCGAAGATCTCGAAAGGCCCTAATCTCTTGCCACTGGCTTACCTTATGGCTCTGCATATGCCAGAACAAAAAGCAAAAGCAAAGTTGCAAATTGCCTGTCTGAGCTTTGAAGGCATGGTCGAAAATGCACACAGAAGCCTTTGGCACACTGGGAAATTTATAGGTTCAAAACATTAAATAATGTTTGAACATTAAATAATATTCCGACCAATAATTAGCTGACCAATAGCTAACTGAGCAGAGACTTCAGTAATCACATCTAACAAAGAATACAGACTTCCCAGAATTAGTTCAGGACAGTTACTAAACAAACAGGACCGCCAACGCCAATAACAAACATCAGCACAAAAAAACTTCTGAGGGGTGATTTCCATATTTGCCACATTCAGTTACTAAAATATTTATTTTTCAAGATGCCTGGGTGGGTCAGTTAGTGAAGCATCTGCCTTCAGCTCAGGTCATGATTCCAGGGACCTGAGATCCAGTCTCATCAGACTCTGCTCAGCAGGGAACCTGCTTCTCCGTCTGCCTGCCACTTCCCCTGATTGTGCTCTCGCTCTCTATCTCTATCTCTCTAACAAATAAGTAAATAAAACCTTAAAAATTATTCTTTAACATTAAAACTATATGTGACATTAATAAACAAACCAAGAAAATATGGCCTGTGCACAGGGAAAATACAAGTCAATGGAAATTGTCCCTGAGGAAGTCCAGACTGGAATTAACTGTACACTATTTAAATCAACTGTTTAAACTATTTTCTAAAAATAAAAAAAAACAAAACAACAACAATAAAACAACAATGTTTAAGGATGAAAAGAGCATGAGAATGGGGTGTCACCAAATATAGAATGCCGGTAACAATAAATTATAGAAAAAGGAACCAAATAGAAATTCTGGAGTTGAAAATTACAATAAAAGAACTGAAACTTAAATTAAATTAATTGAATTTGAAATTAATTTAATTTAAAACATTGATATACATATCCAAGAAGCTCAACAAACAACCCCAAATGAGACTAGCTCAAAGAACATGCACATCAGATATATATAGGCAAAAGAATGAAGCTGATCCTTAACTTATATCATATATAAAAATTACTCTGAAATATATTAAAGACCTACATGTAAGATGTAAAACCATCAAACTTCTAGAAGAAAATTAGGGAAAACATTACATGACATTAGACTCAGCAATGATTTTTTTTTAAAGATTTTATTTATTTATTTGTTTGACACAGAGAGAGAGAGATCATAAGGTGGCAGAGAGGCAGGCAGAGAGAGAGAGGGAAGCAGGTTACCTGCTGAGCAGAGAGCCCGATTCGGGGCTTGATCCCAGGACCTTTAGATCATGACCTGAACTTAAGGCAGAGGCTTTAACCCACTGAGCCACCCAGGCGCCCCAGCAATGATTTTTTTGAGTATGATGCCAAAAGCACGAGCAATAAATATACAGATAGACCAATGGGACTACCTCAAATTTAAATACTTTTCTGCTTCAATAGGTAGAGTCAATAGAGGGGAAAAGGCAACCTATGGATTGGAAGAAAATTGCATATCATGTATCTGATATATGAGGAATTATATTCAGAATATATAAAGAAATCCTACAATTCAATGCATAAAACTATCAAATAATCCAATTAAAAATGGGCATAAGATTTAAACAGACATTTCTCCAAAGATAATAATCCAGGTGGTGTATAAGCCTTTTAGAATTGAGGCTGCTAGAGTGATTGTAATTTTGCTTTCAGGTAAAGATGGCCTGTAATAATACTGTTGAGTGATTCATAAACATATTGACAACTGAGTTGACCCATTTTATTTCCTTCTCTTACTATATGAAGATGTTTGTCAGTGTCCTATGTACAGGAAATCAGCATGCTAAAAAGGTTGCATTCAGTTCGGTACATCTGAAAACAGCAATGTGCTATTCTCCAATGGCTATCTGCAATGACACTTTGTATGAAACAATAAAGACTTATTGCCATAAAAAATGTCAACACACTTAAAATAATTTAAATCATACAAAATATGTTCCCAGGTCAGAGTGGAAGGAAAATAGAAATCAATAATAAAATAAAATTTGAGAAATTCATAAATAATTGGAAAGTAAGCAACATATTTTAAATAAACAATGGGATAAAAATGAAATCACAAAAGACATTAGAAAACACTTGGAGATGAATGAAAAGGAAAAAATAAGTTCTCAGAACATATGGAATGCAGCCAAAGCACTTAGGAACTTATAGCTGTAAATGCCTATATTTAAAAATAAAAACAGAAAAAAAAAAATAAAATAAAAACAGAAACCTCAAATCAATAATTTAATCCTCTACCTTAAGAAACTAGAAAACAATAAGCAACTAAACTCAAAGCAAACAAATTAAAGAAATAATAAAGATTAGAAAAGAAATTAATGAAACAAATATTTAAAAAGTGGAGAAAGTCAATAAAGCCAAAATTGGTTCTTTGAAGACAATGAAAATAATTGACAAGCTTTTAGCTAAACTGACCATGAGCAAAGAAATAGAAGACTGAAATCACTAAAATTAAGAATAAACTGATTTTTTACAAAGGCGCCAGAATGATTCAAAGGGAAAAAATAGATATTAAATAATGCTGGAGAATTGGATATTTGTATGCAAAAGAGTGAATTTGAAATCTAATCTCACTCCATATACAAAATTTTCTTTTCTTTTTTTTTTTCTTTTTTTCTTTTATTTTTTCAGTGTTCCAAGATTCATTATGGACCCTCAACTCTATGGTCAAATAATCTTTGACAAAGCAGGAAAAAATTATCCAGTGGCAAAAAAATAGTCTCCAATAAATGGTGCTGGGAAATTTGGACAGCTATGCATAGAAGAATGAAACTTGACCATTCTCTTACACCATTCACAAACGTAAACGTGAAATGGATGAAAGACCTCAACGTGAGGCAGGAATCTATCAAAATCCTAGAGGAGAATATAGACAGTAACCTCTTTGACATTGGACACAGTAACTTCTTTCAAGACATATCTTCAAAGGCAAAGGAAACAAAAGCAAAAATGAACTTTTGGGACTTCATCAAGATAAAAAGCTTCTGCACAGTAGAGGAGACAGTCAACAAAACAAAGAGGCAAACCACGGAATGGGAGAAGATATTTGCAAATGACACTACAGACAAAGGGGTGATATCCAAGATCTATAAAGAACTCTTCAAACTCAACACCCAAAAACTAGATAATCACATCAAAAAATGGGCGGAAGACATGAACAGACATTTCACCATATAAAAAATTAATTCAAAATGGTTCAAAGACCTGAGTGTGAAAGTCAAAACTCTAAAAAAAAAAAATAGATGTAAATCTTCATACATTGAAATAAGCAGTGATTTTTTAGGGATGACACAAAGGCAAAAGCAAAAAAAAATGGTATTTATCAAAATTAAAAATGTTTATGCTTCAAAGGACACCATTAGGAAAGCGAAAAGACAACCCAGAGTGAGAGAAGGTATTAGCTATTAGCAAACCACATATCTGGTAAGGTCCTTGCCCTCAATATGTAAAGAACACAATCAACTGAGTAAAAAGAAAAATAAAATTAAAATATGACAAAAGGATTTGAGTAAATATTTCTCTAAAGAAGGTATATAAGTAGTCAACAAACATACCAAAGATGCTTTATATCATTAGTCATCAGGAAATTCAAATTAAAACCACAATGTGGTATTATTTTACATCCAGATAATGATGTATGTTGGAGAGGATGTAATTCCTCTGGATTCCTTATAAACTGCTGGTGGGAATATAAAAAGGGAAGCCGCTTTGGGAAATGGCTTAGCAATTCTTCAAAAAGTTAGATTCCACTTCTAGGCATATACCCACAGAGTATATGTCCACATGAGAACTGGTGCATGGATGTTCACTGCATCATTATTCATAACAGCTAAAATGTGGAAGTAACCTAGTTGTCCATCCACTGATGCATGGGCATACCATGTAATATAACCATTCAATAGAATATTACTCGGACATAAAAATGAATGAAGTATGGCCATAGGACACAACGGGAGTGAATTTTAAAAACATTATGCTAAATGAGCTGGGCCAGATACAAAGGTCCCATAATGTATGATTCCATTTGTGATTCAGGACCATTCTGAAATGTCTGGAAAAAGCAAATTAGTAGAGCCAGAAAGTATATTACTGTTTGCCAGAGGCTGGATGGATGCAGAAGCAATAGGGGGGACTAACTGCTAATGTTAATAGAGTTTTTTTGAGGGGGACGGAAATGTTCTAGAATTAGTGGTGATGGTTGCCCAACTCTGGAATACACTAATGCCACTAATAAATCATGAATTGAAGCAATGAAACTCATGTATTCAATAGAAAAATGTGTTATAACTGTCCTTATTTAATAATCAAAGGAAAAAAATCAGTAACAAGACTGATTGACTCACACAAAAAAATACTTTCCTGAAAAAATTGTGACGCATCATTGTGACATAGCATTCCTGATTAAACTGTGACCTGGGGGGGCCTGGGTGGCTCAGATGGTTAAGCATCTGCCTTCGACTCAGGTCATGATCCCAGGGTCCTGGGACAGAGCCCTGCATTGGGCTTTCTGCTTCAGCAGGGAGCCTACTTCTACCTCTCTCTCTGCTGTTCCCCCTGCTTGTGCTCTCTCACTGTCAGATAAATAAAATCTTAAAACAAAAACAAAACAAAACAAAAACCAGTGACCTGAGAATATTAAGATCAGATGTCAGGAAATAATGCATTTTAATAGAAATATAACTGCTAAATTCTCTAGGCTTTAGATCCCAAGATGAATGTAAGATCAGACATCCATTCTTTAAAAAAAGAATATTGTAAAAGACACTTGTGGCTTATTAATAGAAATAATCATTTTTTCAAAGATTTTATTTATTTATTTGACAGGGAGAGAGAGAGATTACAAATAGGCAGAGAGGCAGGCAGAGAGAGGGAGGAAGCAGACCCCTTGCTGAGCAGAGAGCCGGATGCAGGGCTCCATCCCAGGACCCTGAGATCATGACCTAACTGAAGGCAGAGGCTTTAACCCACTGAGCCACCCAGGCGCCCCTCAAATACATGCTTATGTATGTACAACGCAGGGTAAAAGGAAACATTTGGAGAAGCAAAGCACACAGGGAACTCCATCACCTTACACATTGTAGATAAAAAGGTAAAGATTTGGGAATTTATACAAATGGAAAACAACATTAAAATTGGTATCCTCAAGGGCAGGGGTGCCTGGGTGGCACAGTCAGTTAAGGATCTGACTCCTGGTTTCAGCTCAGGTCATGATCTCAAGATCCTGCAATTGAGCCCCACCTACGCTCCATGCTCAGGGTGGAGTCTGATTGAGATTCTCTTCCTCTGCCCCGCCCCCACACTCATACTCTTCCTCTCTTTCTCTCTCTCAAACAAATAATAAATAAAATCTTAAAAAAACCCACAAAACTTAAAAAATCTGTATCATCAGGTGCCTGGTTGGCTCAGTGATTTAAGTGTCTGCCTTCTGCTTGGGTCATAATCCTCGAGTCTTGGGATTGAATGCTGCGTCAGGCTTCTCCCTCTGCCTGCTGCTCCCCCGCTTGTGCTCTCCTCTCTGACGAAAAAAAGGAAATATATTTTTAAAAATTGCTGTCATCAATACTTATCTATTTTAGAGAAAGAGAAAGTGAGCGTGAGGGGGAAGGGGTAGAGTATGAAATCAAGAGTATGTTGCTCAACTGACTGAACCACTCAGGCGCCCCATTAAATAAATCTTAAAAAAAAATAGTATCATCAACTGGGTTGAAGATAGTGAATTTATTCTAGGCTTGAATGTTTGAAAAAGATTTGTTTGTTGGTTTCCCTATCTGAGAAATATTTGGGGATGGGGGAAAGTATTGACTTATCCTCCCCTTTAAAATAATAATAAACAGTTTCATAAACTATAATTTACGATCTGTCTTCGGATCAGATCGTAATATATATATATAAATATATAAAACTTTCTCTCAGATTATTTCACTTGAGTTGATGGTTTTATCTCTCTTTATTCCTTGACACAGCCCCTTACTATCTTTCTCCTTCCAGACTGATTTGAATTGCAGCCCTGTCTGTCCCACTTCCCATAATTTTGAGTAATGTCCTGGAAAAGTTTTAACAATCTGATTTATCTGTTAAATTATACTAGTGTTATTTTGTTAATTCAAACTGTCCATTATTCAATTCAAAATTTTGATATTATTGCAAATGACACTTCTAAAGGAGGATTTTCTAACTAGTAATAGAGAAATCTAGAAGATTTATTCCATTTTATTCTGAACAATTAAGAATTTGCCATTAAAATGGTTTTTAGTGAAAGACATTGACACAGAGAGAATATTAAAATAAAGACAAAATATAGTGGAGTAATAAATAAAATTGTAGAAAGGTGACTGTACTCCTAATCTAGGCTAAGATGTTTATTGCAGTGGGCCACAAAATTAAATTATGGCTTTAATTAAGGTAAAAAAATTTAATTAAATCAATTTTTAATTTAAAAATTTGAAATTATGTTATCTTAGCTAAGGAAAAATAAGGCCAACATGAAAGAAGAATATCTCTTTGCTTGTGAATTCTTTAAATATGTTTTCATATTAACTCAACATAAGACAATGGATCACTTTAGTTGATAATGTCTTTAGTCTTTATATCCATTAGTACAGGTGACAAAAAGGCTAAAGTAAAATAAAAATTCACTGCCTCCCTTAATTGCAAGTCAGAAAACAGATTGGTTTGACGCAGGGCTTGAACTAAGTAAGCAAGATGCATTGGTTCATTCTTTTTCTTGCGTTGTTTTCATTTCCCTGTGGTCACAAGATGGCTTCTGGGAGTTCCAAGAGTGAAATCCAGAAATAAAGTTTTCAGTCAAAATCTCTACTAGTTTCATGAGTCCTGAATAGATACAGATTTCTCTACCAGCCACTGCCCTTGGGAGCACGTGATTCTGCTACTTTAGGGATGGTGTTGTCCCCATAGGTAAGATTAGAGTCTCCCAGTGAGAGATTAGGAAATTAGTATGAAGGTAACCCGTTTTTGGGTGTCTCTTCCTCTTTAAATTTTTTGAGAAAGTTTTCTATACTCACAAATATTTCATGTTGTGATATATGTGTATTCATTGTTGTTTGTTTTGCAGTGAAATGACGTTGACCCTCTTATCTAGAACAACAGGGCATAGCATAGACAATTCATATATGTGAAGGAAGATGCAATGTGGGTGCCAATGAGGGTTTGAAAACATAATCCTTTGAGAATTGGCACCAATTTTGGGGGAGGGTTTTGGATTTCTGCTGGTCATGCAATGTGTGGTTCTTGTTAGACAAGGGGACACTCCAACTGAAATGCAGGTGTTCCTTGCAACTTTAGCCAGAGAAAGATCATCAATGGCATTAAGAATGGGACTTTGTAAAGTAGAAAAACATTTTTTAAACAAGAGAAACCAGTTTGAGAAATTAAGTAGGTATACCATATCTCTTTTTCTTCAGTTGATATTCAAAATCATAAAAGAATTAAGTCTGGGTAAAATATAGGAAGAAATTATAAAAACATATCCACCAATACTTGAACCTTACTATAGCATAATTGCTGCACAATAAAAGTGGGTTTAGTCAAATTGAATTCTGGTCAAGTATAATTACTCATTGAAGAAATACAAGATCATTATTAAAACCTGGTTTTGTCAATAGGATGCAAACACAAACATACTAGAAGTTGTGACCTCAATATATATGTAAATGCACAAGTTAAACTCTTAAATGTAGCCATCAGATCTGGCAAAACTCAAGGCTATCTTTTTTTTTTTTAAGATTTTATTTATTTATTTGACAGAAAGAGACACAGTGAGAGAGGGAACACAAGCAGGAAGAGTGGGAAAGGGAGAAAAAAACTCAAGGCTATCTTAAAAAGAATGTAAGAAGGTGATTACATCAAATAAAGTATTGCTCTGAGGTCTACAACTCGACCACATAAAACATGGTTTAATTTTAGATATAGCATTTTCATATTTTCCACTAAAAGATTTCTTAGACCTTTCTCTATTGGAAGATGTAACCTTTTATTATTTTTTAAAGCCGAGATAATGTGTGACATCCTGAAAAGACACAAACGCTAGCTCTTTAGACTCCTGATATTTTCGCTCTAAATTGTTAGCCCCCAGAACTCAGCATCCTCATCTGTGGATGAGGGCTGAACCCCTAGCCAGGACCTTGACTATCACAATGGTACAATGAATGAGTGAACTAAACAGAACAGAATGAATAGCCAATCCCACATTACCAGTCTTTCGTATTTAAGGATTGAATCACCCTATTTCTTATATATTTTGGTACCTGATACTTCTTATATGTCTATTAAAAAATCAACAAATGATTTGTAATGCCTTTAATAGATACTGAACTAATAAAAGAATTTTACTTAATCAAACAAATCGAGACCTGGCACAAAACACTCTTTTAGTAAATGTTTACTGAATGAATTCATTTCAAAGTCACCTTGAATTAGGAACAATCGTTGGATTGTTGAATTTCTGGATACAAACAAATCAAGCATAAAACAGAGATAAAAGATTTATGACTTTATCTTCGGTCAAAGTTTGTGGAATGCCAAAGCACATACAAACCATGTCATCTTGCAATGCCATAAATTGGAGGACTGGTAGAACCTGAATTAAAATTTAATTTTATTTAATTTAATTCTTCTTCACTGAGATGTGAACGATTCATTCACTAGGTGTTAGGATCTGGTGCACATGGGTTCTCTCTCTTTTTTTTTTTAAAGATTTTATTTATTTATTTGACAGGTCACAAGTAGACAGAGAGGCAGGCAGAGAGAGAGGGGGAAGCAGGCTCCCTGCTGAGCAGAGAGCCAGATGCTGGGCTCGATCCCAGGACCCTGAGATCATGACCTGAGCTGAAGGCAGAGGCCTTAACCCACTGAGCCACCCAGGTGCTCCTCTATTTTTTTTTTTTAAAGATTTTATTCATTTATTGGAGAGAGAAAGACTGAGAATGAGAGGGAAGAAGGTCAGAGGGAGAAGCAGACTTCCCGCAGAGCTGGGAGTCTGATATGGGACTCGATCCCGGGACTCCGGGATCATGACCCGAGCTGAAGGCAGTCGCTCAACCAACTGAGCCACCCAGGCGCCCCCCTCAATTTTTTTTTAATGGAAGTATAATTGACACACAATGTTAAATTAGTTTCAGGTTTACATCATAGTGATTCAGCTAGTCTGTATGTTATGCTATGCTCACCACAGGTATAGCTACCGTCTGTAACCATACAATGCTATTACAATACCATTGACTATATTCCCTATGCTATACCTTTTATTTCCATGACTTACTGACTCCATAACTGGAAGGCTGTATCTCCCACTCCCCTTCACCTATTTTACTCATCCCCCCACCCCAATCATCAGTTTGTTCTCTTGTACCTCTGATTTTATGGATCTGTTTCTGCTTTTGTTTCAAATAGACTCTATCTTAAGAAAAAGTTCTATCTTATACAAACCCCAAGCCTTATCAACCCACTACATTTCATGGGATAATAAATTATTAAATGATTTACCTTTTTATACTGAGGGTCCTTTATATACTGAGCTCCCATCATATTTGAAAGATTTTCATTTTACAAAAAAAATAGATTTGCATTTCAGTTCTAAACTTTATTTTGGTTAAAAGTGAATTTCATTCAGACTAGTGGTCCCCAAGTCTGGTGGTTCATCAAAAGCAGCTGGAGAGATTAAAAAAAATACAGATATTACAGAAATATCTACAGTTAATGAAGAGGTTTCCTTAATTTTCTGGAAGTGGTTTTTTGAAAGAGTTTGTACCATGCCATACTGTCTGATACTATCACCATATTTTAGAACAAAATAGAGACCAAAATGGAAGGCTATTTCTGCTTTACCTGACTCATTCTATGATCTTTTCTCCAAAGATGATTCTTTTTTTAGGATACCTGGGTAGGTCCCAGGGGTGTCTCATGATGAAACAATATGGGGGGCACTGATGTGAATTCAGTTATGAGCCAAAAGTACTTGCTTAATTAAGACTAGTCAAAGACCAGATTATACCTGGGTTAGTAACAAACTGTCATGATTTTCCTTCGGATATCTTAGCTTCTGAGTTGTTTTTGTGTAGATAGTGTTAGCTCTCTGATCAGGCAAAGGTGCATGTACCTTCATCTCAATCTCTAATAATGTGTTTTATAGCCATCCATAAAATACTGACTTTGCAGTAGAGCCTGCACCCTAGTAAAGCCCTTCTACTTAATGCATCCAGCAAATTCAGAGCATATCACTGAGGGGAAAAAAAATCTTCATTTAGAATTATTTACAATGTTCATTTCAGAGTAAAATAAAGCTTACATATTATTTATTTCTGCACAAACAACAAGTTGTATTCTTTCTATACTGAAATGCATGAATTATTAGCAAGCTGGGAACTGGATCATTGTTAAGATATCACAGATGATCCAAATAATCTTGTTTCAAATGCCAAACACCATTATAAGCAGATGTCCTGGAGCTGTTTTCCAGTGTTTGGCTCATCTGTATAATGGCAAAGGGGGCCTCCCCTGATGATCATTGTAATCTAGTTTCATTTCAGTGAATTTCCATTCAACCACATCAAACTCCCAACCCCAGAAAAGTCCTCAATAATTATTCAAGTTAGGATACCAGTGCCTAGAGCATTTATAAATACATGCATACAGGCAAAAATCCAATCCTCTACCATTTGTATTAATGTCAACTTGTAATTAAAATGAAAGAAATATTCTCAGATGACCAATTCATCAAATTCTTCATCACTGCATGCCCCATGCATCAGTTGATTACTTAATTCCTTTATAACCTTACTTTTCACATGAATCCTAAATCTCAAGACTCGTTTGGGAAAAAGAAAATCCATCTCTGAATTCAGCTGAGTTACTTGCAGCCCTGATGGTGGAAAAAGACAGCTAACCAATTTCCAATTTCTTTATACGAAAGAACAAGAAATTCGAACAAGATCATACTTAAGGCCCTGTCAGTTCTAAAGATATTTAATTCCTTGATTTTTCAAATTGACTGAAGTCTTGAGGTTGATAGAAAATCTACAACAGAAATTTTTTAATTTTATTTTTTAAATTTAATTTTATTTTTTCAGTGTTCCAAGATTCATTGTTTATGTACCACACCCAGGGCTCCATATAATATGTGCCCTCCCTAATACCCACCACAAGGCAACAGAAATTTTTAAATAAAAATAATATTCTTGTAACTTAAATAACAAAATGTAAATTGCTTCTTCATTCTTGGCATGATGACTTTCCTCACCTTGCTTTTGTTTCTTTTTTGTATTATTCCATTCTCTTATTTTTTCCTTTGATTTTACTCAAATATTTTAGCTTCTATAAGAAAATATGGCCTGTTTATAACATTTGCTGTGGGTTATAAGTCTGCATTTCAAACATATGTGGCTGCTCCTATTTAAAATTACTTCCCATATGCATTTCATTATTTTAATATTTCAGACACTAATAAAATTTTAACGGAAATAAATAAATGAAATTGTTTCATTTTCGTTTGTATACAAAATTTTACATTGCAGGGAATCAAGATAATTTGTCGATACCAGAATGAAATAGACTGCTTTGTGCACCTTATTATCTTCTTTCCACTTTTGCCCTCCTTTTAAATTTCTTCTCCCACAGTTGTTATAATCTCAAGCTAAGAATTGTTCAAGGAGTTGCCATATTCTGAATATGTCAGGTAGAGGGTCTTTCATTTAAGCAGCACTAAATACAAGGTTTCCAATAAGTGAAGGAGGAAAATTTAAATGGCAATAATTTGAATCTTAAGTTTTGGAGGCAAAATACAGTTCTTAGTAGGAAATATAATTTCAAAGAATCACCATTCATCTTAGAATTATCTATAGTTAGGTAAGAGGTTCTCTTCATTTTCTAGAAGTGGTTTGAAAGAATTTGTATCATGTGGCACTGTCCAGTACTATCATCATATTTTATAACATTTATAACCTTAAATGATGAAAATTATGTTTAGAGAAGTTTCAGGAATAAAATATCATAACGTGGTTCAAAATAATGCTTTACAGCCTGATCCCTCATGTTAATATTCTATTTCTTTCAGACACTTTTTATGTCTCCTTTGCATTTCTATCAATTATATTCTCAGAAGTGAATGGGCTTACATGTCATGGGGAACTACTCCTCAGAACCAACCTTGACCTTGCAAAACAGGATATGAGAAAAAAAAAGTTCAATAGTTCTAAAAAGGAACCATAATATTTTTATAATCTACTAAATCAGATCAGCTACCTACATCACTTCAGAGAAAAAAAAATTGTTCCACTGGTAGTATATACAATCTAGCCCCCCAGAATCTTCAAAATAAAGCAAAAATTGTGTCCTTTCCAAATGGTAACCTATCTTATCTATTGACTTCCTCTCTTATCCATTAACTCTTGAAATGTGAGTGTAGTTTTCCAGAAGGAGAATATCCATGAATATCCACACTATTGGTGACATTAGAGTAATTTGTTTCCTCAATTTGTTACATAGACAACACCTTTTGAGCGGCCTAGTCTGAACAGGGCAATTCTTTACATGCAATTTCTTGCTCCATAATAATAGGTCATTCTAAGCTTGGAAGAAGCTAGTTGGTGTTTTTCCATTTATCTCAGGGAGACAGCTACTTAAACTTGGAAGTGGATTTTACCTCATAAAGCTCCAAACCACTGGGTACATCTACGTGATCCAATAATGTGGTGGATTTCACCGTGCACTGCTTGATTTTGGTCTTATAAAAAGGTCTCTGGGTGATAGCAATCTGCCAAAGCTGTGACCAAACGGTCCTGTTCTGGAACTCTGCACAGGAGTGTCAGCCAACACGAAATGGCACATTTACCAACTCTTTGAGCCATGTGCTGAAATCATATTTTAGGTCTCAAAGTGACTGCCATTTTAGATTCCATAAAGTCGTCTTTCCTCTATTCAGAGAGAACCAATATACTTTAGAAACAAGCTGAAAATTACTTCTCGTTTTCCCACCTAATCACTACTACACTGAAGATAATACTAAGTTAAAGCTATGAAGCCGATTCTAAATTGTGCCTTTTTTATTTTTCATTCAGTGTTCCAATTCATGAATTTGTCTTCTCAGTACCTTAGGTAGATAAGAAAGAACCTCATTAAATTCACCTGCTTCTCCCGCAATACCTGAATGCTGAGTGGCTGTCCAGATGCTGAACGGTGTATCTGCAGCTGATGGTATGAACAAGGCGAGCAATGTCTTCAATAACATGGTTTCAATTGTAGAGATAACCGGAAGTAGAAAGAGAGCAGCACACTAGTTGAGGGGCAAAGAAAAATCATCTGGCATCTGAAGGAAGGTGCATGGTGGGCCAGGCATTATCAGGATTGCTAGTGTTTCATGAAGAATAAAGAATTGGGCTGGACATAAATGAAAGAAGAAAGCAACAATTTTCACTAGTTGAGTTTGTACATTCCACTTTTCGGGAGCACTTGGTCCACGCTTTTGACATCTTAGACTAGTTAACTCTTGCGGGGGCTGTCCTGGGCATGGCAGGGTGTCAAGGGGCATCCCTGGCCTCTACCCACTAGATGTCAGTAGTAATCACCCCTGCCCCCACCCCCAGTCAACTGGGACAACCAAAACTGTCTCCAGACATTCATTGCCAAGGAGTATGAGTGAGGAACTGGCCCCACTTAAGAATGGCTCTAGAAGAAACAGCATTGTTTGTTTCAATTGCTATATATTTTGCTTCCAAGTCATGTTCAACAAGTTTTAAGACATTAAAAAAACAAAGAAGAAGTTCATTATTATTCATTATAATTCAAGAAGAAACTTATCATTTATTCACCATTAGTGCCGATTGGACAACAACAAAATAATCCATTTGGATAGTCTTCTTTCAGCACTCGTAATGCCGGAAGAAGTCATAATCCAATATAGGCATATACAACAGAATAATGCAATATGAACGGAAATCCATCTTTGAAGATTCACATACAAGTCACTGGGCAAAAAAGTGTAAGCATCTTTAGGACCAATTATCACTCAGAAAGCTGCACTCCCTAAAATTGTAGGACTGGCGTTGTCTCATTAGCTATGAGAAATTGTTAACCACACAAAGTCAGTCTTCTTCTTCTTCTTCTTCTTTTTTTTTTTTGAATAACCATCCATCATTTCAAGTCATTAGCTTCCTCATAAAATTGTTAGGAATGCAAAATTATTTTTCAAAAAATCATTAGTTACAGGGCATTGCATTATAAAAGCGTGGGTCTATTACTCCATCCTTTTCTGCAGAAAAACGTGTCAGATATGCAAGATCATTTATGTTGATAAATAACCTTTTAACTAAGCCCATTGTCTCATGGTCAGGTTGATATTAGCTATTCCATTTCAACAGTGATTTTTATGGCAAGGCCATTTTATAGATTGGAAAAATCCTGAAATGAAAGAGAGCAAACATCGTTTTTCATCCAGCTAAAAACAACATTTAAAAAAGCAGCTTTGTTCCGTGTAATGTGTGGCTCAGAGACTTAACTAGAGCCAGCTGCTTTCCTCTGTTTACCAGTATTTTGTCACTGCCTGAGTTCTATTCACTGAAGATTGGGCTTCCTTTCCTCCATTCTCTGATTTTTTTTAAGCTTAAAACAAGTGTCACAGCCACCAAGAGAGAACTTCAGGACTGCTGCCTAATGATTTTTCACCCAAGATACCTCGTTATGGAAGATAAATGTCACCCCTATTGTTGGCCTCTGAAATGAGCTATAAAATGCCATCCCTTGTGCTCCCATTTCTCCAAGTTTCTAAGATTTTGAGATGATTTGAAATAAAAGTTGAAAAATCAGATCACATATTACATTGTTTTTTTAATATCTGGATATAGGAGAGTTTGTTAATATTTAGACCCCTGTAATGGGGTCATTATTTCATTTATTCTTTTGCAGTCTATTGATAACCTACATTACCAAACAGGGATCTCCTCTCCTCTTCCCTCCTCTCCCCTCACTTCTTCAATCCCCTCCTTTCCTCCTTTCTTCCCTCCCCTCTCCTACTCTTTCCTTACCCTTCCTTCCTTCCGTTTTTGTTTGTTTGTTTGTTTGTTTTGTACCAAATTAAATAAACCTAACCTAAACTTGTTTAGGATAAAAGGCTATTTATTGCCTCATGTAAAAGAAAGGTCTGGGGGGTGAGAGGGCATAAGGTAAAGTTTAGGCATGTTTAATTCTTTTTTTTTCTCCCCAAATTTGTTTATTTTAATTTTTCAGTGTTACAAGATTGATTGTCCATGCACCGCACCCAGTGCTCCATGCAGTACGTGCCCCTCTCGATACCCATCACCAGGCTCATCCCCCCCACCCCCTCCCCTCCAAAACCCTCAGTTTGTTGCTCAGAGT
>CM052797.1:112310075-112357177 GCA_028533885.1 Nasua narica | reverse complement strand
TGTAGCACATCTTCCTTATCCATTCATCTGTTGAAGGGCATTTTGGTTAATTCTTGGTGTAGAGGGCCAAAAATGATTTCTCCGAGAACCAGTCTTTCCAAGCACTTTGTCCTCTTACTTCATGTGGGCTCCGCTCTCGGACTCCTGGTGCTGTAGAATGGCTGCTGTGAGCTCCAGGCCTGTATGCTATATCCATACCAGGTGGGAGTGAAGAGAGGACAGGCCATTCCCAGTCCCAGCAGGGGTCTGTCTCATTGGCTCTGACAGGTCACCTGTTCATCTCTGACTCGGTTGCTGCAGCCAGGTAAAAGCAAATGCTCAGGTTGTCCATGGTTGAGTCAGGGACACACCCTAGATTCCTGAGTGCAAGCAATTCCCTGTGTAGCATAAGGATGAGCGAGGGAAGGGTTGGTCCTTCAGCAGAATGGTGAATAGATGCTGATGGGCATAAGAAACAGATGTCCACTATATCTGCTGTCTATGTTTATACCAAAATGTTTGTTGAATAAACAAATAAAACCAGAAAACCAGATAATACATGGAGAACAGAGGCATTCATACTCTTAAATTAGAAAAACAATCAGGTACATAAGTAAAATACAGGCTATTAAGAGCCATCAGGCACCATGTTGTGGGCATTAAAGAGATTCTTTACTAGGACACTCAAGAAAAAATTTTAAAGGAATCAGCTTTCAGAATAGATCTTGAGTAGGACATGGACATGCAAAAATGGAGGGAATAGTTTGAACAGATGGAGGGTTATTCATGGAAGAGTAAGTCAGTTCAACTCTGGCCTTGGGACAAGTCTTCTTCTTATTTTTTTTTTAATATTTTATTTATTTGACAGAGAGAGACACAGCAAGAGAGGGAACACAGGCAGGGGGACTTGGAGAGGCTTCCCATTGAGCAGGGATCCTGATGCCGGGTTCAACCCAGGACCCTGGGATCATGACCTAAGCTGAAGGCAGATACTTAACGACTGAGCCACCCAGGTGCCCCCAAGTCTTGTTTTTGTAAACAAAATTTTTTTTAAAAGATTTTATTTATTTATTTATCAGGAAAGAGAGAGAGTGAGAGAGAGAAGGTCAGAGTGAGAAGCGGACTCCCCATGGAGCTGGGAGCCCGATGTGGGACTCGATCCCGGGACTCTGGGATCATGACCTGAGCCGAAGGCAGTCGCTCAACCAACTGCACCACCTAGGGGCCCTGTAAACAAATTTTTATTGGAACATGGCCATGTTCACTTATTTGCATTATGGCATGACTTTTTTTTTTTAGATTTGAGTAGTTTTGAGTAAACTTCACGCCTACAAAGCCTAAAATACTCTCTAGCCCTTTATAGGTAAAGTACCACTGAACTACAGGATAATTTATGGAAATACCATGTGAAAAATCATATGTGCCATAATAAGAGTAGAGAAGACTGTCTTCAGTGTTTAAAACAATGGAGAGCCCTTGTAAGGTGTGGAAAAGCAGATGGTGTGATTAAAACGGAGCCTTACTGATATTAATCTGGCAGAAGTATATAGAATGCACTGGAGAGAGAAAGTGCTTTAGTATAAACTTCAAAACGCAGAATTACCAAAGAGCTTGGGCACAAACAGATTCCCAACCCCACCTCAGAGATGCCACGTCTGAAAGGAGGACTCTGCACATACAACTTGTTTTCAGGCCATTCACACACTGCTGATTCATAAAGTCTTGACTTTTAGAAAAGTTGAATCAAATCTCTAGGAAATGAGTAATCATTTTTAATCCATAATTAATTAGTAATTGATTTTAAGATTACTGTAGTAGTTGCTGTGAAAGACAGAGGCATCTCGCTAGAGTAGGGGGCATGCTTGGTGTTATTTGTAGAGCCATGGTTAGAGTTTCATTGGAAATATCCCTCTTACACACTCCTCACACACTCCACTTCTCTCTCAACCCCAGGATCCATCCCTACCACAGAAGGTCTCTTGAACACATGGACATCCAAAGTCATGCTCCACATGCAGCCCCTCTTCCAACAGCCATGGAAAGTACACGGTCTGTCTTTGGGAGGATGACCCAGAGAGATAAACTTGGGGTCACTTGGGCAAGGTACTCTAGGGCCTTAAGTACCTTCATCATGATTTAAAATGGGATATGTGAGCTTCATGTGGGGAAATTTTCTTGGTCTCTTTAACTTTCCATATTTTGTTGAAGTGTGTGTCCAGAGGAAGGCCAGAGTATTAACCCCTGTGATGTGGGACTCAAGGCTGGGCCCCTGATTACCTGGTCTAAAGGTAGGGCTGAGAAAGGGAAGACAGAAGAAGAAATGTGTTTTTAAGATACTGCTCTGGTAAAATTGACAAGACTTGGTGGCTGTTTCAATACAAGAGCTCATGGAAAGTAGAATGAGTCGAGGGTGACAATGTTTTCAGGCCTCTGAAATGGGGGAAGTATGTTGTTATCTCAAAATAAAAGCAGATAGTTAGAAAACGGGTAGTGAGAAAACATGGGTTTGATTTTTGTATCTTGTAAGTGAGGAATAAGAATTAAATCTAAGTGGTAATGACTTGCATGGATTGATAAATAAGGAGGAGAGGTTAAAACTAGAGTGTACAATGTAGTGTTAAGAGAATAATTCTCTTGACTCCTTTTACTTATGAAGAAATTTGAATTTATTTTAGAATAAATTCTAATTGTACCATTCCTTTATTTATTATCTGGACTACTTTAAATAGAGAAATTACCAGTCACCCATTACTTGACAACACTGAAGTAGATATTGTAAAGGAAGGCAACATACATGCCTCAATACTTATAAATAAATGTTTGAATACTTCCTTTTATTTCATAGTTTTCATCCATGAGTTTATGCTTAGAATTCCCTAAACATTAACAATGAGGATTCATTTTTAAAGGTAAACAGTAAGTTTGGTTTTATTTTGTAAAATTATGAGTGCACGGATTTAACAGATATGATTATTTGGTTTGTTTCAATCCACCACATTATTTTTACTGCTATTCAAGTTATCCCATGGGTGGCTAGGGTGAAATTCTCTCAGTTAGCCCCTGAGTCATTTGTCATGACCCCCATTGCCTTTAATAACTTCTGCGTTATCAAGACATTTTGATTTTTTTGTTGCAGACCTGGATTTAGGAATTTCTCCAAAGAGCTTTGGGTCATTTTAATGAGATATGCTCTTTAGAGATTGTAATATGAATAAGAAAAGTACTTGTTGCTTCTGGGCCACTGATTGCCATTAGTATTTGTGTGTGGGGGGGCCGGTGGGACAAAGTGCATATTGTTAAAAGAGTATATAGTACTTTCAGGTAAACACTTCTAATTCGATATGGTTTTTACTTAACCTCATTAGTGTTTCCATATGCTCCTTCTCTCATGCCAAAGATCACAGCTGTGAAAGGTGCCAGTATTCATTTACTTCCTTCCCCAACTCACTTGTCATAGGCCAGAAGGACACTATTCGCTCTACCAACGACTCAGCGATGAGATGATTATTTTAGAAAGTGGGACGTTTTTTGGTTTGGTTGATTGGGTTGGTTCTGTGCTTCTTTTTTTTTCTTTGGGTAAATGTCATTAGGATGTCTTGTCAAATTATAATTTTAAAGTCATTTGGAATAGTTCCATTTTGTGTAGTATGACAACTATCTTTATATAGAGTTAACTTCTTTTATTTCATTTTTCTTCCAAATTTTATTTATAATTTATTGTTTTTAATTTATTAATTTATTTTTATAAATATAGAGTATGGCAGAGTTCCAAAGTCAAGTATACAAAAGTCATATTCACAAGAGTCTATGGGGCACCCAGGTGGCTCAGTGGGTTAAAGCCTCTGCCTTCAGCTCAGATCATGATCTCGGGGCCCTGGGATCGAGCCCCGCATCAGGCTCTCTGCTTATCGGGGAGCCTGCTTCCTCCTCTCTCTCTGCCTGCCTCTGCCTACTTGTGATCTCTCTCTCTCTGTCAAATAAATAAATAAAATATTAAAAAAAAAAGTCTCGCTTCTATTCCTGCCTCCTTCAAACTCTTTACCAGTCTCATCAGTTGGCAGTTATTTCATTTTTTGTTTTTGTTTGTTCTTTCATTTTTTGAAATATAAGCAAATATGTATATATTTTCTATACTTTCTAAACTCCCTCATAGGATAAACATGGTTTACTACATATACTTTTTTAAGTATATGTGCTTCCCCCCCACACTTATTTTGTATCCTACCGATCACTTCATAGTATTTTATAAAATCATTTTTGATTCTTTTTTTATAGCTACATAGTGCTCCAGTAAGTAAATGTACCAGTTTATTCAACTAGTCTTTTACTGGCAAATATTTAGGTTGTTTCCAGGCTTTTACTTTTATAAAAAAATACCTCATTGAATTCCTTGTGTCTATGTATTTTCATATTTTATCAGTGTCTCTTTGTGGTATATTCCCAGAATAGGAAATGCTAGGTCAAAGGGTGACTAACTTCGTAATTTTCCTAGATATAATCTCACCTTCTGTGAGGTTATATCATTTGTATTCCCAATGGCCACATGTGAGAATGATGTATTCACTATGCCTCATCAAGAGACTATTTTGTGAGGCATTTGGAGTTTTGCCAAAAAGATGAGAAATGGTACCTTACTTTATTTTTGATTTACATGTCTCTGATATTGAAAGAAGCTGGAGATCTTTCCTGTGTTTACAAACTGTTTTGCTTTTTCTGTGGACTGTGTCTTCCCATTTGAACCACACAAACCTGCTTGTAGTTCCCTGAACGAGAGATTGGGTTTCATTTCTCTCTGCTTATACCTCTCAACTTTGGCACAGACCCTTGGCTTTCCTCCATCTGCTGTACCTTCCAGGTACTGCTGACTCACTCTTGCATCATCTGACTTCAAGTGATCTGGAAGTATTTACACTGAGCTCCTTAAGAGTGCCTGCCTTTGAAGACCTGGACTCAAGTAGAGCATTTTCATGCTTTTAAATGTTACATGCCTTCCATATTGTTGTAGACTTAAAATAAGTATGCATTACATTTATGACTTAAAATAAGCAAATCAGAGAGAGAAACAGATCTTGAATCTCTTTTTGAAGACTTCCTTATTACCCAACAGAGATTTAGTTAACCCATCTTCTGCCTCTGTGTTGCTACCTCTCTGTCCATATGCCCATCTGTTTCCATGTGATTGAGCTGCCATAATAAGATATCACAGACTTGGTGGTTTAAATATCATCGATTTTGTCACAATTGTGGAGGGCAGACATCTAAGATCAAGTGCTGCACGATTGGTTTCTTGTAAAGGCTCTCTTGCTGGTTTTCAGACAGCCTTCTCATGATGTTCTCACGTGGACTTTCCTCTGTATATACTCTGAGAGAAAGAGAAAGAAAGAGAGAAACAGAGAGCACAGGAGTGAGCTCTCTAGTATCGCTTTTTCTTATAAGGGTATCGGTCTTACCAGATTAGAGCCCTATCCTTATGACCTCATTTAACCTTAATTACTTTCTCAAAGGCCTTATCTCCAAATACAGTCATATTAGGTGTTAGGGCTCCAACATATGAATTTCAGAAGCACATAATTCTGTCCATAATGTCATCTATCATCTGTCTGTCACCTACCCATCCATTTAGTTACCTATTTATGTTTAAAGCACTGGTTACTTTGCATAAGACTACTTGCTTAATCATCGCTTTCTTTCTTCTAAATTTTTCCTTCTGTCAGAATGAGTGTTATATCTTGATAACTTTGAATCCCTAGAGTCTAGCACATAACAGGTACTTCAAAAGTGTTTATTAAATGATGATTTAGATGCTGGTCTGTGGGCATGCAATTGGGTAAATATCACATGTATTTCTCCATTATCTTCCTGAAAATTCAAATAAAGGAAAATTCCTTTCTTTCACTGATATCCTATAGATACCATAGGATATTTTTATGGCCAACTCGGGCAATGCACACATGAAAATTAAAAGAGTATTTTAAGTAGAAAGCAATATTAAGTTTTTTAATAAATTTTTAAAGAGTGGGTGAATATATATTGATTTTCAGTAACAGTTCCCTTTAGTTAACTTGGACATTTAAATGTTTTTAGGGGGCACCTGGGTGGCTCAGTCAGTTAAAAGTGCAACTCTCCGTTTCACCTCAGGTCATAATCTCAGGGTCATGAGATCAAGCCCCATATGTTGGGCTCTACATGGAGCTTAAGGTTCTCTCTTGCACCCTCCCTCTGCCCTTCCTCCCTTGCTCTCTCTTTCCCTCAAAATAAATAAATAAATAACTTTTTATATTTTATCCAACTATATTACCTTATTATAGCTTGTAAAATAATCAGTTTTATTTTTTCATCGTGTTGTTTACATAGAAACATATATAGGCCACTGAAGAATTTACAATTTATAAGCAATTGCAATTTTGTTAAATTTTTTTTTAAGATTTTATTTATATATTTGATAGAGAGAGTTCACAAGTAGGCAGAGAGGCAAGCAGAGAGAAAGGGGGAAGCAGGTTCCCCGCTGAGCAGAAAGCCAGACTCAGGGCTAGATCCCAGGACCTGGAGGTCATGACCCCTGTGTTTGAGGCAAGCACAGAGGCTTTAACCCCCAGAGCCACCCAGGTGCTCCAATTTTGTTGAATTTATTGACCTGTTTACCCGAGCTTTTAAAGCTGACTTTGGATATGAATAATACAGCAGGCTGGTATTTTGTGCTCTAATTCACTAGAATGCAATAGAAAGTTGCTCTCTTATCACACCTAGCTCATCAGGGGCTAGAAGGGCAGTGATAACTCATGGAACACAATACTGTCATTTGCAGCCCCCATGCATGAGACTGTGGCCTAGGACCAGAAGGACATTCAGTTGGGCTTTTGCCAATGAACCATCTGTGGCAGAAAATAATGAGGGCAGAGAGAGGGAGGATTCCTAGGACAGCCTCAATTTCTCCACTGGCAGGAGGATAATCCTTGGATTGTGCCAGGTTTTATATACTGAATGGAGGATATGTCTTTTGGTTCTATAATCATTTGTGAAATGTCATATCTGTAAAAGCAATGTCCTGAATGTAGTTGACTTGGATGTTTCTTAATGTTCTTGGAACCCTTCAACAGAGTTTATCGCTAAAGGAAGGAAGGAAGGAAGGAAGGAAGGAAGGAAGGAAGGAAGGAAGGAAGGAAGGAAGAAAAAGGAAGGAAGGAAGGAAGGAAGGAGAAAGAAAGAAGAAAGAAAGAAAGAAGGAAAGAAAGAAAGAAAGAAAGAAAGAAAGAAAGAAAGAAAGAAAGAAAGAAAGAAAGAAAGAAAGAAAAAAAGAAAAAGAAAAAGAAAACTGCCATTTCTGGGCTTATATGCCATACATGCTATCACCACCTATGGGTCTTTGGGAAATCTACTTAATCTTCTTGAAGTAAAAAGGATACAAACACTTATTTTCATAATATCTAGTAGAGTGCATATCTAAAGAACATAGTATAGTGACTTGCTAATCGATAAAGTTCCTTTCATCATTCATTCTTTACACTTCATCTATTTAGAGTACTATTTTTTTTTTAATTTTTTTATTAACATATAATGTATTATTTACCCCAGGGTACAAGTCTGTGAATCATCAGGCTTACACATTTCACAGCATTTGCCATAGCACATACCCTCCCCAATGTCCATATCCCTACCCCTCCACCTCCCAGCAACCCTTAGTTTGCTTTGTGAGTTTAGGAGTCTCTTATGGTTTGTCTCCTTCCCCATCCCATCTTGTTTCATTTCTCTTCCCCACCCCCCCATAACCCCCTGCCCTGCCTCTCAAATTCTTCATATCAGAGCGATCAAGATACAAATGTAGTGATCCGAAGGGTCACATGCACCCGAATGTTTATAGCAGCAATGTCCACAATAGCCAAGCTATGGAAAGAACCTAGATGTCCATCAACAGATGAATGGATCAAGAAGATGTGGTATATATATTCAATGGAATACTATGCAGCCATCAAGAGAAACGAAATCTTGCCATTTGCAACAACATGGATGGAACTAGAGGGTATTATGCTAAGCGAAATAAGTCAGTCAGAGAAAGACAATTAGAGTACTATTTTTTTTCCTCAGCACAAGATAGGATAATTTTCTAATTTAGCTCATTTTTTTCTCATGTATCTTTTCAGGGTTTCACAAGTCTACACATTTATTAACATGACACCATAACTATTGCCTAGCTCCTCTCCTTGAATATCTTCCTCGTGTTTTTCCCTAGATGTCCTTTATATGTCTTTGAGTCTCTCCCCTTATTTTCATGTGCCTAGCAACCCTGAGAACCTGGCCAGTGTTAACTAATCAAATGTAATGTAAGAGTTCTGTCGTTTGCCAGCTATGTGAACTTGAATTTCACTTGTTTCATGTCTGTGTTAGCCATTTTGTTATTATCCTTAGCTTGGACTCCTGTCATCTTGGACCTTGGACACAACAGTCCGTTTGTTGGTTATCCAGATTCCAGTCAACTTGCCTTCATGCCCACTTTTCCTATAATTCAGACTAATACGCCAATGCATGAATGCAGTCAACTGCCCAAGAAGGTGATTAGATATTGTAAAGCCTCTTCCTATTCAATACTCGTTCCCACATTGATTCTGCTTCTGCTTGGCTTCTAACTCTTGGCCTAACCACTTGGATTTGGCAGCTGTAACGAGTTTTCCCATTTATAACTCTCAGCCTTTGCCTTAAATGTTCTGGCTTGCATATGACCTAGATCTTTCCAGAAATTTAACTATATCCTGTGTCTGTGAAGTAGGTAATATAAAGTAGCTTGAATCCAAGTTCTATCACGTATTTTCTATATGAACTGCATTAAATGGCCTTTGCTCCAGAGGCTATGTGTAATCATTAATTTTATGTGTCAACTTGGCGAGGCCATGGTACTTAGATATTTGGTCAAATGCTATTACAGATGTTCCTGTGAAAGTATTTTTTAGATAGGATTTAGACTTAAGTAAGTAGAATTTGAACAAAGCAGATTACCCTTCATAATGTGAGTGGGCTTCCTCCAATCAGTTGAAGGTTTTAAGAGAAAAGATTGATATTCTCCTCCAAAAGAGGGAATTCCGCCAGCAGACTGCCTTCAAACTCAAACTATAACTCTCTCCTGGAGAGTTACCAACAAATTTTGGGCTTGCCAGCCCTTACAATCATGTGGAAATACATAGAACGATTAGATAGATGGATGGATGGATGGATAGATAGATATATAGATGGATAAAGAAAGAGAGAGAGATCCTATTGGTTCTGTTTCTTTAGAGAACACTGACTAATACACCACAGTGTTTTCTTCTCAGGTAAAATGGAAATAATAACTGTATCTGACTCCTAAGTTTATAATGATAATTAAGGAGCATCACTTAGTGCTTGACACAGAACATGTGCTTAATAAATACCAATTTTTCTAATTATTATGTGGTTTCTTTCTTAACTTGGTCCCTTGGATCATGCTTCTCCTTCTATTAGGTTGCCATTCTCAATCATCTCACTTGGAAAACTCCTCCAGGACTCAATCCAAATGCTACCTCTCATATGAAGTCTGCCAAGATGTTCCTCAGTCATGGTTATTTATATGTAGGGTACACGTTATAGCTTATTCCGACGATGAGGAGATGCCTACCCTTCCTGTATTAGGGATAGCGGCTTTCTGTCAATCCCTGTGTGTGAGGTGGGCAGATTCACTGATTCAAGAGATGTTCATTTATCAAGTGTCTGTCAAGGATGAGGCCGATAATTTCAGTTTCAGTTTTGGGGAGGCAAATGGTTTATTGGTGAAAGTGGGAGAAACCCACAAGTAAGTAAGTCTTAACGTAAAACTTCCATTTAGAAGGCATGAAAAAATGACATCAAAATCTGAAGGGAAAGTTATTTTTCCTGCCTGCGTGAATCAGGGACAATCTTTCATAAGAAATAACATATAAGTTTCATCCGGAAGAAAAGGCAAGTTTGGAGGAAAAAGTCATTCTGGGTAGAGGGAACAGAGATTAAAGTGTTCAGCTATGCTTGAGAAATGATAAACAGTCCTCATTGGGAGTAGTCTATAGGAGGCATATGGGGCACTGGGAGATAAAGGATAGAGAAGGTAAGGGCTACTGAACATTAGAACCACAGCCTAAGGACTTGACATTCATGCCGGGGATAATGAAATCTCACTGCTTTTTCTCGGTGAATGGCGAGTATTTAGGTAAATGCTGAATGCTTACATTTTAAACAGGAAACTGATGGCATTAAAAGCTAGGAAGGAAGGCACTGGGAATTGGGAGACAGTGGCAATAGACTGGGGAAAAAGAAGCATTCAGAATAGAGAGCTCTTCCGTCATGTTGTGAACTGAGATAAAAACAAAGGAAGAGAAGCAAATTTTGTTCAATGCTCCCAAAAGAACCTTTTTGAGTTCCCCAATAGTACTTAACACAGCAGACTTAATATGTCAGGCACTGTTCTAAGTGCCTTATGTGTGTCAACTCATTTAGTCCTTAGAAATAAGTATATTGTTCCCTATTTTATGGATGAAAAAACAGACAACGGAGAAGTTAAGTAACCTGCCCAAGGTTACAGAGCAGGTGATTCCTAGAGCTGCTACAGGACACAACTTTATACTCTGTCACCTAAGATGATACAATATGTCATAGGCAGCTGGGGTATGTGTCTTTAGATACTGCTGCTTGTTCATGTCTTCTGCCCATTTATTGACTGGATCATTTGCTCTTTGGGTGTTGAGTTTGAAAAGTTCTTTATAAATTTTGGATACTAGCCCTTTCTCTGATAAGACATTTACAAATAGCTTCTCCCATTCTGTCAGTTGTCTTTTGGTTTTGTTGATCGTTTCCTTTGCTCTGACAAAGCTTTTTATCTTGATGAAGTCTCAATAGTTCATTTTTGCCTTTGTTTCCCTTGCCTTTGGAGATATGTCTAGCAAGAAGTTGCTGTGGCTAAGGTCACAGAGGTTGCTGCCTGTGTTCTCCTCTAGGATTGTGATGGATTATTGTCTCATATTGAGGTCTTTCATCTATTTTGAGTCTATTTTTGTGTATGGTGTAAGGAAATGGTCCAGTTTTATCTTCTGCATGTGGTTGTCCAATTTTCCTGCATGATTTGTTGAAGAGATTGTCTTTTTTCCATTAGATATTCCTTCTTGCTTTGTTGCAGATTAGTTGACCATAGAGTTCAAGGTCCATTTCTGGGTCCTCTATTCTGTTCCATCTATCTATGTATCTGTTTTTGTGCTAGTACCATACTGTCTTAATGATTATAGCTTTGTAATACAATTTGAAATCCAGAATTGTGATGCCACCAGCTTTGATTTTCTTTTTCAACTTTCCTTTGACTATTTGGGGTCTTTTCTGTTTCCATACAAATTTTAGGATTATTTGTTCCATCTCTGAAAAAAGTTTATGACATTTTGATAGGGATTGCTTTGAATTTATAGATTGCTCTAGGTAGCACAGATACTTTAATAATATTTGTTCTTCCAATCCATGAGCATGAAATATTTTTCCATTTCTTTTTGTCTTCTTCAATTTCTTTCATGAGTGTTCTACAGTGTTCTGAGTACATATTCTTTGCTTCTTTGGTTAGGTTTATTCCTAGGTATCTTATGGTTTGGGGTGTAGTTGTAAATGGGATTGACTCCTTAGTTTTTCTTTCTTCTATCTCATTATTAGTGTACAGAAATGCAGCTGATTTCTGTGCTTTGATTTTATATCCTTCCATTTTGCTGAATTCTTGTATGAGTTCTAGCAGTTTTGGGGTAGAGTCTTAGGGTTTTCCACATAGAGTATCATGTCATCTGTGAAGAGTGAGAGTTCTTCTCTGCTGATTTGGATGCCTTTTATTTCTTTTTGTTGTGTGATTGCTGAGGCTAGACTTCTAGTACTATGTTGAACAACAGTGGTGACAGTGGACATTCCTGTCCTGTTCCTGAGCTTAGGAGAAAAGCTCTCAGTTTTTCCCCATTGAGAATGATATTCACTTTGGGGTTCTCATATATGGCCTTTGTGATACTGAGGTAGGTCCCCTCTATACCTACACTGTGAAGAGTTTTAATCAAGAAAGGATGTTGTACTTTGTGAAATGCGTTTTCTGTCTATTAAGAGGACTATATGGTTCTTATCCTTTCTTTTATTCATGTAATATATCACACTGATTGATTTGTAGATGTTGAACCACCTTGCAGCCCAGGAACAAATCTCACTTGGTCATGGTGAATAATCCTTTTTTTTTTTCTAAAGATTTTATTTATTTATTTGACAGGGAGAGAGAGAGATCACAAGTAGGCAGGGAGACAGGCAGAGATGGGGGGAAGCAGGCTCCCCGCTAAGCAGAGAGCTCGATGTGGGGCTCGCTCCCAAGACCCTGAGATCATGATCTGAGCCAAAGGCAGAGGCTTTAACCCACTGAGCCACCCAGGTGCCCCAATAATCCTTTTAATGTACTGTTGGATCCTATTGTCTAGTATGTTGGTGGGAATTTTGCATCCATGTTCATCAGGGATCTTGGTCTGTAATTCTCCTTTTTGGGGAGATCTTTGTGTGGTGTTGGGATCAGGTAATGCTGGTCTCATAGAAAGAGTTTGGAAGTTTTCTTTCCATTTCTATTTTTTGAAACAAAATCTTTCTATTTGCAAGGACATGGATGGAACTAAAGGGTATTATGCTAAGAGAAATAAGTCAATAAGATAAAGACAATTATCATATGATCTTACTCATATGTGGCATTTAAGAAACAAAACAAAGCATCATAAAGGAAGAGAGAGAAAAATAAAACAAGGCAAAATCAGAGAGGAAGACAAACCATAAGAGACTCTTACTCATAGGGAATAAACTGAGGGTTGTTGGGGGGTTAACTGGGTGATGGACATTAAGGAAGGCACATGATGTAATGAGCACTAGGTGTTAGCTAAGACTGATAAATCACTGAACTCTACCTCTGAAACTAATAATACATTATATGTTAATTAATTGAATTTGAATTATAAAAAAAGAAAAAAAGAAGTACTGCTCCTTGAAAATAAGAAATGGAATGACATTTGTCTCTTGGTTGAAAACAACTTTTTCCCCCTTCTCTAAATAGCACACTTCAGAAGTATCTTGGAAGCCAGAGACAAGTTAAACTCTGTATGAGCAATTGTTCCACCAAGGGAAAAGTGCCTGCCTGCAATTCTTTACAATCCTCCAGCAAGCCATCCTGAACAGGTAAATGACTCCACAGTGCAAAGGAGCCCAACCACTCCCTCCGTGTGACTCTTATTCTAGAATACAGAAGAGAATTCAATATGTCTTACTAGGTTATTACAAAAGAAACCTGCTGTTGCCTAGCTCATTATAGGGCAGCTGACAACGGATTTTAAACACAATAAAACAAAGTAATGTATACCGTTACTTTTAGTGACAAGAAAATTTTTTCTTGCTTTATTCTTTGATATTAAGCTGTGAGTCTGTCTACCGCGGCTTGTCGTCTCATTTTGAGACTGTATCTGCTCATGTAGACTTCTAATGAACACAGAGAAAATCGAGTCCTAAATTTGAAACTTGAAACAAGAAATAGGTACTTTTGCAAAGTCGGTATTTATTTTATTTTTGTTTTCTTAACGAGATCATCTTGAATTTTTTTTATATTTTCAATAGTTCTTATTGATGGTGGTGCCTCTCAGCTCATGGATGAAGCAACACTACTAGGAGAGCATTCTAAGGACGCTATTCTGCACTGCTGTTTTCGTTCTTTATTCACTCATTCGCCATTTATTTCTTTAAGGCCCAATACACGCCATTTGCTGCACTATCATATGAAGCCACCTAGACAGAAAATTCATACACAGGTGCCTTAACACAAAGGAAAGTCTGATGGTATTTCAGAAGAAAAGTAACCTTTAGGGAGACTATAAGAGTGGGGGGTTAAGTAAGGGGAGGTTTTCTATGCCTGTAGGTGAGCTAAATATTTAGCCAGGTCTGGGATGTATCACCCTTGTGAAGGTCTGAAATCTTTCTCTGAGGACTTGGCCAATATGCAATCCCTGTTTCTAAAGCCTTCATTTCTCATCATCTTTGTCAACATTGTCTTTGCCCTGGGCTCCCATTCTAACAAAGCCCAACAAGTTGTGACAAGAGCGTTCTGCTGGATATGGATAAGGCTTAAATCAGATGCAAATTTCTTAATGCTTCCTTTCCACTTACTTACACTTGCTATTTATATGCAAATGTCAGTCTTCTCTCTGGTCCCCTCATACCACTTTGCCCCTCCAACTTTGCCCTAAACTGGCTGCTGGTAAAGGAGAATTGTGTTTGTTAAATCTAGAGCCATTCTTAACTATTTGTCCACTCAGTAACTCAAAAACCAAATGTCTCAGATCGTAATTCTTCAGGAAACAGCTCTCCATAAAAATGTGTATCAGAGTCTGGGTGATAATGTAATCATAAACTATGGGTGTTAGTCAAAGTGCTTACAGGTAAATTTCCTGGCTGTATTCCCACAACCATGAAACATGATCATTTTTCAAAACCCGATGCCTTTGGCAGAAACGTGAGCTTGGAAGATTACTAACAGGCTTGTTTAGCACGTACAAAACCCAATCAGGACATTTCACTAATATATGCATCTGCATTGATTTTTCTGTTTTGCTTCAATGTTTATTTCTGACGAAATCTGTCCTGTCCGTTCAGAGGATAGAAGCTGAGCTCTGCATTATTCGTAGCAGCTGAGGAGTGAAATAAACGCTTGTCTAATACTGTACGGCTCAATGCCCCTGTGTCATATCTATGCATGCCATAAAAGCAGTGATAAACATGATATATTTTTATGACTCTGAATGCTCTATGTGTCAATAAAATATTTTTTAAACTGGATGAAGGCTGCAGTGAACCTGCCTCCCTACTGAAACACCGAATCCCAGTGTCCCGGATCTGATTCAGCCGGGATGGCAGAATCATCAATCGTCTGTGATGAAATTAGGTGCCTACTGCTTGTGGCATATGCAATGTTTTAGTCCTAATGGTCTAAGAGTATTTTTCCTTGATACACATTGAGAAACACTTCCCTTGCTTCTCGTTGGGGAAATGGATCACAGCTATAATCGACCAGATGAGCTAAATGACCTTTCCTTATTTGAAATGCCCTGGGATTTTTACAAGAGGAAAAGATCCATAGTGCGGGAGAAACTGCAGTGTAAACTTTTCAAAGGCACTTTAATAGGCTGCTTTTAAAAAGTAATTTACATGTGGAGAAACCCCTTTAGAGAATAGTTACATTGACTGAAGACAAGATACCTTTCAAACTCTGCTGGCATGGCATTGTTTATTCTGTGGCAAAGGACAAAAACAAGATAATGTCAATGGTGTGATTTACAGTCAGACAGAGCTTGGTATTTGCTAGCATATGGTATGTTTAGTTCTTGCAATAACATTTAGAAGAATGAGTTATATCTTATTCCATTTTATAGTACATAGAGCTTATAGATATATGAGTATATAGAGCATATAGATAATAGCGGGCTAGAGCATGTTAGAATTGGTTAGACCAGGTTGGATCTTTCTGTTACCCTACATTGTCCCCCCAGGATTTTATGAGGAGCAACAGTGAGCTATTCTGTAGTGAAAGCGTTTGGAGTAGGTGTAGAACGATGACTAAGAAAGCAAACTTTAAATGGTACCGTCATCATACCACCATACCTTTCCCTCTTTACAAATAAAGGTTGACAACAGACATCCAGTAGCAGTCTTGAAATACCTGATGAGGAGGACATCTTCATCTCTAAACTTAGCAAGTTTCCAAAACAGGCTGAATAAGAACACTTTCTCTGCATTGAAATGAAAACACATATGTTTTACATTTCTCATAGTCAACTTTCCCTAACCGGGTTTTGTTGTTGGGGATTTGATTTTGTTTAATTTTGTTCCATTGTCATTAGAGATAGGTAAGTGGCTGTAAAAGGAACTAATTGTTCATTTAGCATTTATTATCACTGGTAAACAATTCTAGGCCCTGGTCTAGGCACTTTACATCTATTAACAGCTTAGAGTGTCCAAATAACTTCATAAGTCGATCTGCTTTCCAATAGCATTCTCCTGTCATATTTCAGAGGGAAAGGAAAACCTCTAGTTCCCTGGGATAGTTCTCATTAGCATAGGGCTCTACATTACAAATCTCCCCAGAATTGCTGGTATTTACATACTCACTTGACATGCATTAGAATTTCAAAGATGGCCACTCTAAAATGTGAGCCCATTGGGCACATGTACTGGAATAAAAATGCATAATGTTAGCATTGCTTTTCTGTTCAATTGCATAGCGTTTTGCTTAAAAGTTAAGTTGACACAAATCTGCCAATACCCATTTTTTATGATAGCCAAATGTCAAGTACATTGAAGTGAACATTGGCATATGACAGATCGATAAGAAATTATTGTTAATAAGGCCTTTATGGAGGTTCTGATTACACACGGAAATGAGAACAAATGAAATTTCAGAAGAAATGAGATCAGGGTAGGTATTAGGTTCTGGCTTTCTTTGTTTCTTCCTAGATGATATTCTGTGTTCATTCTACTGTGCGATAATGCCTTTTTGGAAAGTAAGGCAACTATGCAATAATTGCATCTGTCACACAAGTGTGCCCAAACTTCTCTGTAACGTCATTTATAGATGTATTTAATTTACTTCTTTATTGACAATGCATTCTGAGTGTAAAGGAATCAAATGACTTGACGCAGACCTCAAAGAGAGTTTCGGAGTATGACAGATCAGCAATAAGATCATGGCTGGTTAATTATAGAATTTAGATCTTTTTACTTTCTGATCCCTGATCTTTCACAGTGGCTGGAGTTTTGACACCTCTCATCTGAGTATGCCAGGGATGTTCAAAATGTCCTCAAAATAACAGAGACACCATTAAATTGAAGAATAGTTTCAGGGGATGGCATATTCTTGAACATGCCTAACTATACACATGATCAAATTATTTGATTTTTCTGAAATTAGGTCCTCAGACAATGAAAATAAACCACTTAATACAGCGTTTGCGGCACATATGGAGATTTTTGGAATATGTTAAGCATTCAGGATACGATAGCAATTATTCTTAATTTTTTTTTTAATCATCACCACCAATATTCCAATCATGGAATATTGGCAAGGTCACGAACCTTTTTGTCAAGGATCAGGATTCCCATACCAGCTCTGCAATTACTGTGAGTGAGTTCAAAAAACTCACTTATCTTCCTAGAATCTCTGTGCTTTCATCTAAAAATTGAAGATAACCATATATTATTTGGGAGCAATACTAAGACCAAGTACAATATGGATCTCATAAAAGTATTAAAAAGATGGATGTTACAATAATACCTCTTACATGACAATGTATACTTATAAATATATAATCTGTAAAATAAATTATATAACATATATAATATGTGCTATGATGTGTAAATGAAATGTGTCATAAATATATAATCTATAATTGTTAATTCTCATTATTCGTATTTACAATTTGACACATTTAACCATGTATTTTGCCAACAAACTGTTTCTAATCTTATTTTAAACTGTAGAGGAATTAGCAGATTGATCATAGTAACAAATCTTTACCAGAAAGAGGTGTAAAGGCCAGAGAAGTTTTAAAAAAACCCAGTGATTAATGAACAGCAACTTCCAAATGAAAAAGAAAGGAAAAAAAAAGGACTCCCTGAGGAGGTTACCTCTGTCCTCCCTCTTTAACTACATTCTGTTCTCCATTCTGTCTTCTTTGTGGATTGAAAACCATCCTAATGGTTCTCTATTCAGTTATCAATAAGAGGATAGAAACATAATATTTTTCTTTTTTTTTCCTGAGCTGAGAGCCCCTCCATGGAGATCATTGAGCATATAGAGAGGGGACAATACTATTAACCATTACACTTTGCATTTCTATAGTTACTTGTTGTTTTCAAAATTAACATTCATTTATTTAGCAGGAGCCACACCGGATTGATCACTGTCTTCCATCCTTCTGGTTTATACTACCTGGTGGTAGTGACGCTCTGAGTTTTAATCAGGAACGTTTTGTTTCCCAGTGATCTATATTAGTAGACTAGCTGCTCTTAAACTCAGCGCACATGAAACCATTTGGGATTAGGCATATTTAAGAGCAAAAGCTCTGTAACCAGCTGGTTTTCACTTCATCCCATTGCTTTAGTAATAGTAACAATAGATAACACACATTGAACATTTCTTCTATGACAAAGACCTTAATGGATTAGGTATTTTATAGATGAAGAAACTGAAGCCCAGAAAGTCTGAGCGAACTACAGGAAGCACTCATCTGGTGGAGATCAGAAACTGGCCTTGAACTCAGGCCATCTGAATTCAGAGTCTAAGCTAATCATCTTTGTAATGCAGGGAATTCCATTACTCACAGGTTCTCTATCTGCAAATCATGGAGACAAGATCAGGTAGATTGCCTAAGACTATAGAGCAAACACTCTGGAGAGCTGGGATCTAAACTCGACAATCCCTAATCTTTACATTAACGATTCTTGATATGGAGACGAGGGCAGAATTAGTGAGAGATACGATTTCACATAACTCCATTTATTAGTGATGTAAGTGCAAACATCAACGAATTCTCACCACTGATACTTCTCGCTGCTGTTTGCCTTGCAAACACACGGATTTGGCAATTAGCAGTTTACAGTCCTGATGTTTTACTTTCACTGTCATCTGAGCTTTTTCTCAGCTTAGTACAGTAAAAACCTGCCAAGCCTATCACAAGCTTCGAGAGATGGAGCCCAGCTCTTGGGGAAACAGCTGACGTGATGATCGGATCTGATATGTGCATGTGTCAGCCCGTCTCCAGTCTGTTGCAGTGACTTGCCTGGGTCCACAAGTTTAAGTCTGTGTGGATTGTTCAAGCACCCTGGCCATGATAATGGGCCATCTTCTCCCCATAAGAAGATGTCAAAGGCTGCCGGGCTAATTCAGGTACTGGGTAGTAAAGAATCCGGCCTTGCCCAAAGATAGAGATGTATTGTCCTCACCCTCCAGGAGGTAATGTATGTCACGGTCTGCTAGGAGTGCTTTTGTTTAGGGCACAGGCTTTTGCCGGATCTTGCCCAATAGTCTCAGTGTGGGAGCTGCCCACAACAAAGAGTGAAATCATGTGATTGGCATCACACAGTATCAGTACACCCTGAGACTGTGTTCAGCCATGTAGGCAATTAATCAGTCAATCATGCCTTCATAATGAAGACCCAATAAAAACTCTGGACGTTGAAGGCTCGAGTGAGATTCCTTGGCTGGCAGTTCTCTATGAGTATTGTCACACATCAATGCTGGGAAGGTAATACCTCCTGAATATTTGTGTTTGGAATCGTCCCAGGTTCTGCCCTATGCATGCCTTCCTTTGGTTGATTTTAATATGTATGCTTTCCCTGTAAAAAAACAAAACAAAAACAAAAACAAAAAACCAAAAAACATAACTGTGTGTATAATAGCCTTTAGTGTGTTCTGTGAATTCTTCTAGTAAATTATAAAAACTAGAAGTTCTTTTTGGAACTCTCTGAAATTGAAGTTGGTGTCAGAAGTGAGGACAATCTTGATAACTGTGACCTCAAATTTTACAGTTAGCTAATTGTGGGTAGAAACACAGCATCTTCGTGGGAGAGAGAGAGTGAGAGGAGAAGGAGAGGGGAAGGGAAAGGGAGAAGGAGGGAGGGAGAGAGAAAGAGAGACTATCTGGCTTTGAAGCGTTTGATTATGTCCAGATCTTGGGTCCGCTCCATGCTGGTTCTGTCCCTTTGGACAACTTAGTTCAACTCCATGATTTCCCATCTACAAATATGGGAATCGATACAACACACCTGGCAGGATTGCTCTGAGGATCAAAAGAGCCTATTTACAAGATGTTCCCAGCATGTCTGACCCCTGGTAGGTGCTTCATAAACATTAGTTTATTGTCCAAAACTCAGGACAGGCTCTTGGAAGCAATCTGAGGGAAACATCCATTCTTCACCGCCAGGTAGAGTCATTTCAGGCACAAGCTCTGAAGAACTGTACGAGCGTTAGGGGTAGTGGGAGGGAATAGTTGAATATGAAGCTACTCCCCCTGTAGACACCCCCGCAGAGAAAGAGTTCAGGACGGCATTTGAAGAATGACTGCAGCAAAGTTGAAGGCTGAGAACCTGCTGGTAACAGTGACCTCGCTGGGGGAATCACAAACTACTGAATGTAGGTGGCACTTAGTTCAAACATTTATTTCTTCAAAAGATATTTATTAAGGATTTTTATGTGCAGGCACTGTTGTAAGGGCTGAGGGATTATCACATAACAGACAAATAAGCAAAGAAGTACACAACGTAAGTGTCTGGCAATAATGACCGCTATGAAGAAGAACACAGTAAGTCCAGAAGATGGAGTGTGAGGGGCGTCTTGCTATTGGATAATAAGGTGGTCAGGAAAGGTTTTTCTGAACAGATGCCATTGATCAAAAGCCTTGCTTTGGGGGATAAGCTTTGTCAATAACTAGGGAAGTGTGTTTAAGGCAGGGAGGAACCTAAGGAGGGGCATGCCTGAGAATATTGTAAGAGAAGCAGAAGACCAACATGGATATAGTATTTAACTTGACTAAAATTTCCTGGTCGATTTATATATTTTAGTTTAATTTAGTCCTATTCCAATGTAACATTTTTAAATTGGACAATACATTTTTACAGACCTCTGAAGTAGTATACAACTAAGAAGTTAAATTAAAAGGACAATGTAATAAGACTTCCCCAATGAGCTATCACTAAAAAGCATTGTAAAATGACAGTGAGTAGAATATATAGTGAGGATCCAAGAATCAACAGCCAGATATGTGTAACAGCAACAGCCTGGGAATACTTCCTAAAAAATATTAACTAATATCTAGTATCGTTATAGAACCACTGGAAACATTAGTAAAGGGATAGGTTATTCATTTAATTATATTGGGAAATTTTACTAATTGGAAAAAAATGAATTAGGGTATCCTCACACAGCAGGTACCAGAGTATTTTTTAGTTGAGTTATTTAAATATAAGGTTACAATCTGTAAAAATGGAAACAAATCACGGGTTAGTACTTAGACAACCCTGGTATAAGAAAATGACTTGTAGTATCTTTAGCTAAAATATAAATTAAAAAAACATTAAAATACAGTAAGTCTATCTCCAAAATTATCTATAATGAATTTTTTTATTAATAAATGAGAAAAAATATTAGAAAGGAAATGGCTACACTGGGCGTTTTTCTGATATCTTCAGCATTGCTCTGGTATTTTTCAATTATCTTGTGTCCAAAGCATAAGCTTATTAGTATTATCTGAAATTTGCTTTTTTATTTAATAATTAGAAGTGTTAGTCATCACAATTCTTAAATGTAACATTAGATGCAATCAATCATGTCCAAATAGTATTTTAAAAATTATGCTTCCCCATGTAAGAAACAAAAGAATTTAAATAAGCTGCAGAAGAGAATCATATTGCTCAGACACCTGTACACATTCATTAGGAATTGTACGCCCCTGTCCATCATAATATTTCTGGAGACCATAATAGAATCCCCATCCACGGAAGGAGACATTTGAGAACATTTGGATCCCACTTTGAAACTAGGATGTTTTATTTTCCCCTCCATTTCACTCACAATCAGAAACATATGGAATGTTTTATTTGCAGGCTACAAAAACAAATCAAACAGGCAATCCTGTGTTGGAAAAAATTTATTTTTCCTGTGGCTCAGAGGTCTAGCTCTGTGTCCACACTTCCATACCGAACACTTTGTCTCTACAGTCATCAAGGTTAATGGCCACTTCCGTGCCCTCTGCTATTGCTTCCACTCTGGGGGAGTGTTGTCAGGGCTGGCCTCACTTTCCCTCCTGATGTTCATTATTCCATCATCATCTTCCGTTTCTTGAAAATGTGTTGTTTTACCTGATTATTGCCAGTTGCCATGTGAGGATTACTGCTTGTGTGGTAGTTTTGCTGACATGTCCCCTTATCTCTTTCTTTGGCTCCTTGGGTTCTCTATGCAAAGGTCTTACTCATGGACACCTCATTCCCACAGGGTTTTGATTCTAAACCTAGAAGCCGACAAATGAAGATTCATTCATAGCCAATTCCTAGGCATCTCTCCTTTCACACAGTAAAGGAGGTGCTGAGAGGGACGTTAACTACATTGCTTCATCTACTAGCAGTTCTATCTTTCTCCATGGGAATGCTATTTTCTGCTACAGGGTATAATGATTGAATGGAATAGGAAGACAGTGGCTGTTTTTAGGATTAGACACAGAATTTGTCGTATGCGTTTCTGCCAGTGGGTTGGATCTAATTACTGCTTTTTGACATGTTTTATAGCTTGAAATCTCTTTTATAGCTGCATTTCTTAGCTGTTCAACAATATCCGAATTTCTTAAACCTCCTAATAATAACCTTGTCTTTCCCCCTCTTCCTGGAACTACTTCTTTTTAGGCTTCACTTCCATCTGAAGAAGGTTAAATAACTTCTATCAAAGATCCTCTAATTCCCTTCTCCGACTTCAAGAATATTCATTTCCAAGAATATTATAGTAACCACAAAACATGTTCTTTGAAGGTAGAAAGTGATGATTCTGAAACCCATGAAGGTGAGTAAAGAAAACATTTGTGAGAGAAATGAATTAGAGTGTGAAACATCAGCAATTTGAGTGAGTCGAGGACTCCATCTTGCTCTAGATATTGGAACATTGGATGTGCTGAACAAAACATTGTTTAATGAAACAATACCTTCGCAGTGGGGAAAAGGTATATAATTGACCTGATCTAAGCAAGAATCTATAGAAGTGTGTTTCTTAGCTCACAGAAAGAAAATTCAATGACTTGCCAAATTTTAAGAAGTAGAAGTATTCACTTGCAGGCATGGGTATAAGGTTGCAATATACAATTAAGCATTAGAGATGATGGATGCTCAAAGAAGTCTTTCTCTATGACACCAAGAATATATTCCTTTGGGGCACTTCCGGTTTTAGACCAAATCCATTCATGTAGATATCAAAGATGAGAAATATTTGGATGGGATATGTTTTAGGGCCCTTAGGAGCCCATTCTTATCAACGAGATCACCTGCCATATTGTTCCCTTATATGGTACTTACGGAGAATGCCGACTGATTTTTTTTTTTCAGTAAAAGAAAGTTTTAATTTTTCCAAACAAAATTCTCAAATGGCAAATGAACAGAAATTCAAAAGTTGCAAATTTGCAGCTGCAGTCTGTGGGGAGAGGAAAACTGTACCCATCAAATCTGCAAAATATACCAGAATGTAGAAAAATCAATTGATTGGCAGCTGTGGATATTTACATCTTTCTTTAATTGCTTAAAATCAGCAAGCTGGGAGACTTCATGAGAGTTGGCAGTGATTCAAGTCGGGTACTGTTCCTCTTTCAGAGGAGACTGAAAGAGTTGAAACGTGTATGATACCTTTCAAAAAGAAGAAGAAAAAGAAACTTAGGGAGATAATGGGGAAGTCACAACCAGAGAAAGCTGGATGAAGGTCAGTGTCATGGCCTCAGGGAAATTAAAAAAGGAGCAAGTTCAAGGAAGCCTAGAATTGTCCTCATCAAATGTAGAGAAGTTAAATATCATAGACTGATAACGGGCTAGAGTATTTGAAAAATAGAAGTGTAAAAAATACCAACATTTATATAATTGAAAATAGAGTTTTATAAGGAGGGAAGTTATACTGCTTGGAACTTACCCAAACAAAATAAACTCGATACACACACTAAGTAGGTTGTTAACTTATCAACAAAGTAGGCCATGCTGGGTAATTAAATATCATGAGCCACTTTTCATTTTTTTTTCTTTCTTTCTGAGATGTCCAGTTACTTACCTTACTTTTTTTATATAATATTCCAAAATAACTAGCAACTGAAACACACTAGATAACGTAATTAGGTGACCAATTATAGGATTTCTGTGCTTCACTCTGTGTGTACATGGTGGGGAGTGTGTTTTGGGTGATGTGAAAGAGAGAATTCATTTTTGTATTCACACAATAAACACTCTATAGACAGTTACTCTGAACCGAACCTATGCAAACAAAGGACGCACAGCAGAAAAAGACTCAGCTTAAAACCCCCTGATATGCATAACAATGTTAGGATACAGTATCAGTCAGGGTCCTGCACAGAAACAGAAATTTGTCTTAGTATCATCGTATTTCGTCATTTCTGGGATGCGCATATGCCCCCCCCCCTTATCATTCCTGAAATATCAAAGTATCCGAAAACTGATATGTTATCATTTAATTAGATGTTTCTAAGTCCAGGGAGGTGAAGGTCATAGAAAATTGCTTCTAGTTTTAACAAAATAGGGATTATTGGAACCCCAGGAAGCTACTTCTGTTTCTTCTCAGCTGCCCATAATGCTGAAGGTGTCTCAACTGGAAGGCAAGGCAAAGCTCATATTTGTCCATGCCCTCATGCCTACCTCGTCCTGCAGGGGGTGGGGAGATTTTTTTCCCCATCTTTAACAGTTCCTGGGATTCCTCTCTTTGGTGGAATTTAAATAGAACTTGGCTGACAAGAGAACCGGCTATATAATTTTGAGGATTTTTAGCCCCCATAATGCAGGGAGTCACGTAAGGGCAGCAACAGGGCTAGGAATCAAGTGAGAATATGTGGCCCAGGCCTGTCAAATAATGAGTCCAGCATGTAAGCCAAGTGGAGAGGTGGCATTAGATCAGAAATTGCAAGGCACTGAGGTTAAACTGACATTCGCACATTTACTAGTTTTTAAGTCGATTTTCTATTCGATAGACTCTGAAGTAGGTATAATAGTCACATTATATGAACGAGGCAGTTGAAGCTATAAAATGTGAATTTTTCCAAGATTACATTATACAAAGTATTGGAGTCAAGATTTGAATCCAGGTTTTAAAGCATAAAAACTCATGATCTTTTACCTGTGCCATGTTACTTCCCACTCGAAAGCCAGGGAATTCATGTTGCCGCTGTTAGAGAAACAAGTCCAAAATGGAGTCACTTATGCTATGCCTCAAGTCACCAAGCCAAAACTTATTAGCTAACTACCTAACTTTGATAGTTTCAGTCTCTCCCAGGAATGGAGTCTCAAACCAGTCAATCTGGAATTACCTGGTCAGCACTAATGAGGTAATCTGCTTGATAGACACCTGTCGTCCCTTAAAGGAAGGTGACCTTGGTGCCATTGATCCACTTTTTGCCAGTATAATTTCCCTGTCCTCCTCTCTTCTCTTCAGAGTGAAAATCCTCTCTTCAGAATGAAAAAAAAGTTTTTCATTCTGCCCCACTCCTTGGAGCTCCTTTCTATCTACTACCTGGGATGCTGCCCAATTCTCGAATCACTGACTCACAGAAACAATATGATCGTTAAAATGTTGATCATTTTTAATAAAAGATTTTATCTATTTATTTGAGACAGAGAGAGAAAAAAAGAGAAAACACAAGCAGGGGGAGGGGCAGAGAGAGAGAGAGAGAGAGAGAGAGGGAAGGGCAGATGCTCCACTGAGCAAGAACCCAGCTCTGGGACTCGATTCCAAAACCCTGGGATCATGATTTGAGTTAAAGCCAGACACTTAACCAACTGAGCCACCCAGGTGCCCCATGATCTTTGTTTTTTAGTACCATTATATTCAATATCAGAGTGAAGCCTACTTCACTTCACTACTTCATTCATAGGAATGATTAAAAAGGGAACTTCTAAAAAGAAAAAGTTTAGGAAATTGTCACATCCTACCCTGAAAAAGCACCATTGAATTTTTTGCTCAGATTTTTAAAATCTTAATTACATTAGATTCACAATTGGAATAATTCTTTCAGGAGTTCTTTGTATTTTTTTTTTGCGAGTATTAAAGTTTTTGCTATATTTCTTAGTAATGTTTTGTAGGTTTTCTAAACTTCCTTTTTAAGTTTATTCCTAAGTAATTTGTAATATGGTTAGTATTGGAAATTGGATTTGTTTTCCATTACTTTCTGTTTTTTTAATTGCTGGAATAAATAAAATATTAATTAAAAATGTTTATTGCTACTTACCCAAACATGCCAACAAATTTTATTAGTTTTTAATCTAATTATAGAATTATAGAATCTACAATTAGTTATAATTTTTGTTTTTTAATTTTATTACTACACTTTTCCCTTTTCTATTCCCCTTCCTTCTCTTCTATCTCATTTTCTTTCTTCCCCTTATTCTCCCATCTTCCCTCTTCACTATCCCTCCCCCCCCTTCTTCTATGGAAGGTACTAGAACTTCCAGAGCATTGACAGCAAAGATAAACAATGATACAAGAAATAGAAACCTTGCTTCTGACTCTATTGAAAATGACTCGTGCTCCATTCAATTGTGAATTCTCTTACTTCCAACCCTGTGCCTGGAATGTTCTTCCCACAAACAAATACATAACAAGAGTCTTCACCTCCTTGTGGGTCTTCATTAAAAACTTAGCCTCCATTACAGTGTAAACTCCATGAAGGACAGGGACTGTCTGCCTAGACTCTTACTTATACACTCACATCCTCTGTGGAGCTTAGTAAATATCTATTGAGTCAAAATTGTTGAGTTTTTGAGAATAGTATTGGTTGGTGACTTGAGACAGTTACGCTTTATTATGTCAAAGAATTTCATTGTATTCCCCCTTTGCTAAAAGTTTGCTCAGGCTTGGATACCGAGTTTTGCTAAACATCTAAGGATCTCTTGAAATAATTAATTACTTATTTATTTTTACTTCAGGATCTAATGGTGTAAGATCTATATTATTAGATTTTCTAATATTAAACAGCCCTCACAGTCTTATAATAAATATTACTTGTTTGGAGTGCATTATTTTTAATATCATGCTAAATGTGATTTGCTAGTATTTTATTTAGATTTCACCTCTAAACTCAAAAGTGAGAGGTTTTTGTAGCTTTATTTTTGTGACCTATTTATTAGGTAGGTTTAGGTATCAGGCATATGTGAGGTTTGAAAGCAGAAATGGGATGCTTTCCATATTGTGTATTTTTCATGTTATATTGAGTTTTATAAATATGTTTTGTCTAAATTCTATGTTTAACTAGTTTCATTACCACTGGTTATTCTATACCAACACTTGCTTAGTAGATGTTCCATTCATCTCTTATTAATGGAAAGTTAGTAAAATCCAAAGCCTGCTCTTGCTCCATTTGCCAGAATGTTACACAGAAGGTCTATTTCCTGTCATCTCCCTTACTTGAGATAATCATCCACTCACCCTCACATAAGAATGATTTTACTGGTTACGTTGTGTTTCACAAACCTCGATGCCAGTGTCTTCTGTAATGTAGACAGAAAGGAAGTTTGAAGCTAGACCATGATTTTACCTGCAGAAAAGCAGTTCTTTTTGCCTAAATGTGTTTCAATTTTTTTATCTTTGAAAATTTATCATTTGATATTTTAGTTTTCCTAGTAACCCCCAAACTTTTATTTGTCCCCATAGAATTATAATTGCTGAATTATTATTATTTAGTTCAAGTTCCTTCTACTTTTCGTACCGTGTCTGTTTTGTGTGTTCTGCTCTATTTCTATGGGAGTGCTGCTTGGTCACATTTCTGCAAGCTACTTCTAAGAAGATCAGTCTTGTAGTGGAGTAAAGGTTACAGATCTGTCCTCCATGCTTCCTGCAGACATAGCTCGTCCACCTTGACTCCAGAAGAAATTTTTCAATGTGTATGCTGTATGAAGTGCTCCTCTTTTAGTTTGGGGGATTTCTATATTTCTCAAATTTTTGTATCTTAAAGAGAATTTGAAAATAATAGACTTTAGAATTTTGAGTTAGAATCTTTGTGCCTCGTACATAAGAAATGCTCAAATCCAGAAGGAAATGAGAATGGATATATGGCATTATTTATTCCAATGGTATCTTTTAGACTACAGCCTTGAAACCCAGAGCCTTCTAGATATTATAGTCATGGAGTATGGAAAGACTCATAAGATATATCAAATTTTTTTGATGATATATATTCTTGCAAAGAAAGGGAAAGGGAGATAGAAACACATTCATGGTTCCATCATACATGAACAACATCCACCATTACTCTGTCGTAGCATAAACCTTACTGTGTCACTCCTTTACTCAGAACCGCCACTGGTTTCTTGTTTTACTCAGAGCTAAAGGCATGGATGATTTATTTCCCCCTTGCCTCTTGGGATTGTATTCTATCTCCCCATTGTGTAATCTGCTTTGTCTTCACTAGCTCTCTGGTTAGGCTGGCATGCTTATCTCCTGCTGTCTTTGTTCTGTGGCACTTGCCATTCCCTCTTCTTGGAATGTTCTCCTCCAAAATATATGTACGACTACATTCCTAACTTCTTGTAGACTTGCTTCGAAACTCACCCTCTCGTTAAGGCCACCCTACCTACAAGTTTAGTCTCTCATTAATATTTCATGTTCTCATCCCCTGATTTACTTATTTTTCTTATAACTATACAAAATGCTTCGCATTTCACTCATGTATCTTGTTTATTGTTGGTCTTTTTCATTACAATACAAGCTTCATAAGAGCGGGATTTTAGTCTGTTTACTACCACAACCCCAGTTCCCAGAATAGGACCTGGCATATAGTACAGACTCAATAAATATTTATAGAATGAATAAATAATGAGATTTGACAATGAAATTGGCAATAATGTGAATGATTGCCTAGGGAATACAATTTACAATATCCAGAATTTCCATCTGGAACTACCATTGAAGTGGGGGTCTAGTACCATGCAGTAGGGAGATGGGAAATCTTCAGATCAGGCTCTCTCTTAGATGGCTTTGTGCTCTACAGCAATGAGCAATACAAGTGACAAAGATTTATGAAAATCATGATGCTGATGGTACAGTTCTGATGCAACAGGAAAAGAAAGGCTATCATTCTTTTGCAAAACTATTCCAAGTGCAGTGCTGTACTTACTGATGTTTATATTTTATAACAATACTCCTAGAGTTGACTTCCAAACAGCATCTCTGCTCACATTCGGTTCTGATTGACTGTTAAGTATTTTGAATGCCATGTCTTAGAGATTAATAAATTTTCACCTTCATTATTGAAATTCTTTCCAAAAAAATAATTGTGGTTTCAGGTCTGTAATGTTTTAGGTCCTTGCTTCTTTTTTTCCCCACACTAAAGAAATTTTTTTTTAAATATTGATTTGTGATAAAGCAGTCTCTGAAATTCAACCATAATGTCAGAGTAGAATATCATGTAAACACTCATGGATTTCACTGTTAATACTACATGTGTGCTTTTATTCTGCCTAGAATAGTTTTCCCTGTATTTTGCATGGCATAGTTTTTATTGACACTTACTTCTCAGATCAACTGTCACTTTTACAGAGAGACTATCCTTGTCCACAGAATATAAAGGAGCTCATTCCAATATTCTCTGTCACTTGACCCTTATTTCTCTATAGCACATGTCATTACTCAAACTGACTTATTTTTGTATGTATTTAGGTCTATGTGTACTTCATTATCTCTCCGCTCCTTCTCTAGAGTACAAGATTCAATTGGGAAGAATCCGTCCATCATGTTTTTCAGTACTGTGTCCCTAGCACATAGAAGAGTACTTGGTATATATTAGACAATCAATAAGTATTTTGTTAATCAAATGGATGTTGATCTCTGAAAGTAGTTGCTATTTAAGTTCTCTGACATTGGCACTAGATCATGGAGCAGGTATACAGATAATGAAAAGAAAAAAAAGCATAAGAGAGTAGCTCTCAGGACACAAACTAAAATTAAAGGCCACCCAGTTGCCTTGTGTGTTATTTTATCATATGTAGCATCTGGAAGCTGCTCTTACCCGTTCTATTTTCATACTATCAACAAGCTGCTGCCACAGCCATTGGAAGTGATGCATTTATGCACCAAGGCAAGAGAGTTTCTTTTGATTTTTTTTTCCTCTTGTGAACTACTCAAAAATACAATTCTAAAAGATAAAATGTCTGGGGGAGGATAGGTGGGAGAATTATGTGATTCAAACCAGAAACTTACATAAGAATCGAATCTGGTCTTAACATAAAGTGGTAGTTGAATTTTAGAAAATTGAAATGATGATATTTGCCCAAGCTGTAGGTTTACTCTCTCTGGTGTTATATGGTTGATTTGAATAGAAAAAGACATTTAAATAAATTCTTATTTACATTAGCACTAGTCTCCAAATTAACCAACAGATTTTACGTTTAGAAATATATTATATATATTCAGTATCTGCATGGTAAAAGTGGGTCTGCATCATTCATTCATTCAGTAAATAGGTTTGAAGCATACAACACATGCCAGACACTATGATAGGTCTGGAAAATTCAACATAAACAGAAAATTATCTCTGCCCTCTGCGATCTGGCATTCAATACTTACTATAAAGTCAATTTGCCCAGCACTGGGGGCAATATAAAGAGCTAAGTTGTTATCAAGGGCTACTGTGAAAAATTAAGACATCGTGATGTGACTAACCATGTGAGTGGCACCAGTAGACATCCAAGTAAAGATCATCAGGGCTCTAGTGTGTGGGGGCATGTGGAAGTGAGGGGTTGTGTTTGCCGTGGGTGTGTGGATTGGATTATAATGTAGCTGGAGGAAGGAAGAATCACCTCACCAGCTTATACTGACTCTTTCTTGATCCATGTTTGTTTTTTGTACTTTTCCTCTATGGTCATGCTGTTGCCTCCTCTGGGTGTCCTCTCTCTCTGTCTCCATTTATGAGTCTACCCATTCTTTTAGGGTCTCTGTGTGCATTTATTTCCTCTTTGGTATCCATCCATTAGACCCTAAAAGATAAACTCTGTGACAGCAGGAATTCCTGTCTTATTTATCATTGTCCTTGTAGCACCTAGAACAAGGTCTGACATGTAGTAGACACCAACATATACCCATTTTAAATAATAAATTATACACATGGGTAATCAAGTTTGAAGTCCATAAGTATTTAACTTGGGAGAGTTTTGAATTTGAAATGCCTTGGCTCTGCCCATGGTTAACCATTTGACAAGTCAAGTCACTAACTTCCCTGTGTCTCAATTTCTGCCTTTGTAAAAGTAGGACTGTGGATGTTATCAGAGGTCTTGAACTCAATGGAGAACATAAAGCAAATAAGTGTAAGTGAGACCCATGGCCAACAGGTTTCTAGGGAGCTGCCTGTAGTCAACTCTAGAAAGTTATCACCAAGGAAAAATACACACTTAATATTGTTTCAGATTGTGGTACTTCTGGAAACTCTGAAACTCCACATTTTTCTTCATTGAAATTCTTACAAAATGTTCACGATGATGAATTTAATTAAGAAACTGAAAGCACCATTGGCTAAAAGTCACTGATGGTGACTTTTTGTTCTTGGGGCTAGGTAAGCACTGGTGATACTGTGACCCATTGGTCATTTTATCTTCCTTCCCCTAAAAATATCTTGTAACACTGAAAAAATAAAATAAACATATTTGGGGGAAGAAAAAGAAAGAAAATTTTTCCTTTTTCTCAAGAATATTTTGAAAATGTTGATTCTTATAGAAAAGCTTATTCTTAATTTTTTTTTTTTTTGGTTGAAATCTCTAGGGACAAATGTTGAAGCTTTGGAATCAATAGATTGTTAATAAAGTTAGAAAATATAAAAAAATATATTTGAGAATATACATTCATCATGGTTCTCGAGATTTCTTCAACATAAGGAGAGATTTGTAAAGTGAACCAACCTTTTATATATTTCTGAAAGAGTGGGAATAGTAATCTTTCTTTCTAAACTATCTTTCCTCCTTATGTAAATACTTTTGTAAAATGGCATTTTTAAGATCAGATCATTTTGATATGTTTTAATGATAACAAAGTAAGTGGTCACTACTCAAATTTCGAGGACCACTGCTTTTTCCAGAATTTCAAACAGAATAAATTAAGATCTATGTAGAAATACACCCTCATAGAGTTAAAATTTCCTATACATTTAAATTTAAATAGTAATCATGAAGTTTAGAAAAGAAGCTGACCAAAAAAAAAATTGGAGACAATTTAGATAAAAAGCAATAACATCAATATGAATGACAGTAAACTAATTTAGTCACTTGATGAAATATTAAAGTTATCAAAAATGACAGTAAATCTCTTTTACAAAAATGACAAAATGGAACATAGCTAATGTTAAATAAAAAGAGCAAAATATTAAAAAGATTTAGAATTTGAAGCAAATTTTTTTAAAAAGTTATATTGAAAATACTGGTAAAAAAATTGCCAAAATGTTAAAAAACGGATAGCTTAGAGAGGAAAATTATGAATCATCTTTTCATCTTTTTTTTCTAAAATTTCTAGAGAGTGACTCTATCGATCATAATTTGTGTAAACATTTGTATGTGGGAGTGGGTGTGTATTGCATCCTCTACCATATTTATTGCCTAATGTAGAACACATATCTATTAAAGGAACAGGATGAAAACCATATTGCATATTGCATAATCCGGGTCTTACCCTGCTATGATCATGCGTTTGACCCTTCACTCTGCTTCCCTCTGCACATATGCATGCCTTCCTTGCACATTCAAATGAAGGAAGATTTAAAATGAGACCAGACGCTAATTTCCTCAGCGTCATCTCATAGACAAATAGCCAGATGCTCCCTCAGTGGGGGAAAATGAGCTGTCATAGCTATCACAGACATGAGACGGAACACCTAACAAAACAGGAGCAGGAGCAGGAGCAGGTAAGGATTAAACCATCTCCAGAGGAAGTCCCCGGGCTGTCTTGGCCGCTCACTCCGGCTCTCAGGTCAGGGCATCTGTGCAGTGCCCATTGGACGCCCTGAGAAAACAGAGGTGTAGAAAGAAATGTCAGGGTCGGTCCAGGGAATTCGTCTGTTGGCACAGCTTGGTCGCAGTGCCTCAGGGAGAACAAGATAAAACCGTGTTGCTCGGAAGTCCTATTTGGAGTTTAAAACACATTAAAAAAATATTAAAATGTCGTGTTTGATCAGTTTTTACACTCCCAGACTCATTCACAAACGAAGGAAAGGGCATGTATTCCTGGAAGACTGTTTTCTATTTTGAGATCGTACGCAAGATTGATTCAGGGGTGGGAGAAAAGGTGGACTCACGGATGAGACAGAGAGACAGACAGAGACAGAGAGATAAACAAATGAGAGACTGCTTGGCAGTATTCAGGGCTAAGCAGGTGATAAAAAAAAAAAAACAAAAAACAAAACTGAGGCCCTAATGACAAAACCAGCTCCCCAGGAGAAGATGGTTTGAGAGAGCATTCCAGGCGGAGGGAATACAGGGTCCTAAAAGTAGGAGCGAGCTGACCATTATCAAGGACCAGACAGAAGGCAGAGGGGCTCTGGTAGGTGAAGAGCGAGGCCTGGAGGAAATGATCCTGAAAGTGGAGACAGGAGCAAAGTCATGCGGGGCCTTTGAATCCAGGTCAGGGGATCTTTTCTTAAATGACTTGGAAGCCATCGAGGGTTTTTACATTGGGGAATTAGGGCAATCTGATTACAATTTTTTAAAGATCACTCTGGCTTATGATGACATACTTTTCAATATTTTCCATTTATAGACCTGCCTTTGAACATCTAGGCTCTAATCCAAGCCAGCAGACCCAAAATGGTGACATGATTAGGAAAAGGCTCTCTTTATAGTACCCATTCTGGACCAATCTGTAGCTTTTATGTGCACATTATCATTGCCCTGAGCCATAATGGGCCCAAAATTGGAGGCAGCATTCCACCTGAGTCATCGTCCAGACCACTTTATGGAGCCATAGTCCCTACAAGTCTCTAGGCGCTCATTCAATTACTCATAAGGCCCTACTTTTCTCAGCTTATGAGGAATATCAAAGTCACAGATGCAGATACTCATATTAACACCAGTTTGAGTAATTCTGTTTTCATAAATAGTCACCAAGAATCCCTCCAAACATTAAACATAACATTCAGAACAATGGTAGAAACAGTTGTGTAACTCAGTGAATGGTTGTTTTTCTTATTCCTTTCTTTCTTTTTTTTTTTTTATTCTGTCCTTATCCCTCAGTGTCTTGGCAAAGGGCAACTATCAGTATTTTGCCAAACTCATATTATTTCAAGCAGAAAAAGAAGGACCATAAGGGCGGAAATAAGTCTTGAGGGAAAACAAGAGATTCTTAAAAAAAAAACAAAAAAAAAAAACCTGAACCACCGCAGTATCAAACCTAATTTGTATAGAAGAGTTCTCAGTTCTCCTCTCAAAGCCCAGAGCTGGAGAATATGCTTTCTTCTCAATTTCCCAGCCCTTAAGGATAGTTTGATCCTTGCCAGAGAAGTTTCTGGACTTTTATGATGGAGAAATGAAAAATGGGTAGATGGAGGAGCAGAGGCACTAGAAGGGAAGTTGAGGGCTTAGCCAGATGTGGGTTAAATTAGCCTATGGCAGAGTCAGCTGGAGGAAAGGAAGGAACAGAGCATAGCGTTTTCAGCTGAGTTTGGAGGGAACTAACTGGAGCTGATGTGATGGGGAACGGGAGGGCCTGGCAGAGTCGGGGTAGGGAAAGGGCTGGTGGGGAGAGGAGGAGATTGAAGAGAACATGCTGGAGTGATGAGTTGGACCAGAATGCTGCTCTCCCTCTGACCCTTCAGTGCTTTGGATACAGGTTTATACAAGTACTGGGCTGCTTGGGTCAAGGACTCCAGAGCGATTTTTAAAAATTGAATTAGTAAGAAGGAAGGTAAAAGGAAAGGAAATAAAGAAAGGGAGACAGATAGAGGGAAGGAGATTAAAATAATGGAGGAAACCATTCACAAGTATAATTAAGGATTTCGTCTCTTACTTGTTCAAACCGTTTGAACAAAAAGGTTCATTTGCTAAGCTCTGAAGGAAGACATTTTCATTCTCGGTGATATTGAGTATGGAAACAGGGCACGACCACTTAGCAAGGAACTAAGAGGTGGTCAGGGATCAGGATTAAACCTACCTCCTCTTCCAGCCTCATGTCCGTTGACCAGCAATCTCACTGGGCATATGGCTGATGGGCAGTTACTTGCTGGTCCCCAGCACCCCAACTCTTCCTCACCATCTTGTTTTCTCAAGAGATGCCATGCTCTTCTTCTTTTTATTAATGTACTCAACAGTGATCTATTATATTCTGCACATTCTACATGTTAATGATTCCAGGCCATGCTATTTGAGAAAAAAATATTCGGTTTTCCACTTCTCAGAATTATTTTTTAAAGCGAATGAAAATAATGATAAGTATTATATACTGTCCTAAGCAAGAATTCCTATACTGTAGTCATGATCTTAATCCTCTCGTCTTTCTCTGTATGATTCACAAAGCCACACACCTACAGAACACACACATACAATTCCACATCCTCTCCCAAGCTCGCACCTTATACCAAGGGTAACAAATCTTTGTGGTTTAAAAAAAACCATTATCTAGAGTCACATAAAATGGATTTCAGTCCTGTCCTGGTTAGTGAGTATCTGTGTCCCCAGAAAATTCACAATATTTTAGGTGACTTCATTAGTTAAAATGAAGTAGCAATCTTCCTGTTCGAAAATTCTATTGAATCTACACATGCAATTCATATATATGGATGTATACACACATAAGAAGATTCTTAAACACATCCTCATTTGTTATACACCTTAAATATTTATAGAATTTAAAGGTAGTGATACAGATTGTTACAGTTATTATTAAAGAAAAGGGAAAAAAAAAAGACAGCCTTTTCAGCTGAATAAATACGATTGTAATACCTGAAGGGGTTGTAAAGGACTAAAACACACTAACTACAATGCATTAATATGGTCAATCAAATGTTCTAACAAATGAATCTAACCACATGGTAGGTTGACTAGGAATGGAAACCTAGTTGCCAAGCTCAGAGTAATGATCGCTAAGAAGTATTGTCTTTTACTGTTCAGAGGGAAAAAAAAATCCATTCAAGTGCCAAATGAAATTCTAAATCAATTCTTCACTTTGCTGTTTAAATGTAAAGTAGTCAAAACATTAGTTGATTAAGCACTTAATTTTGTGAAGCAGGATTCTTGAAAAGAAATTTAATTATATCAGAGCTACAATATTAAACAATGATTTTCATTTATAGCTTACTAACAAAAAAAGCCAAAGTGATTTAAAGAATAAGCATGAATAAAAAGTGTTCTTAGATATAAAAGAATTATATAAAATGCAGGAAGCATATTCTCAGTCGTATCATTGATCAATGATAATGTTTACATTTTTGTCTTTAATAAAAGGAAGACAAAGGAGAGAGAGGAACTCAACAGATGGGAATAATAAAAATAATGACATGGCCATTTCCTTGGCTCTAATTCCCTGAGAATTCACGAATAATACTAAAATCTGAGTGGGGACCAGTTATTTATGGGTGACACCAAATAATAACTAGAGGATCCAAATAAAAGTTATGGCTTAATTATCAACATCAATTGGAAGAGATTAACAGTTAAGAATAAATAGACTAAGAATTAAATAGTTAATTTACCACGAAGTCCATATGTAACAGACTAGGTCAACTGAGAATTAATTGGTGGGAAGAAATCCACAGTTTATAAATCAGTTACTTATTTTTTTTTCAGTTACTTATTTTTTAAAAAAGAAAAAATAATGAGATACTTATACATAGTATTTTTGTTGTATAGTAATACCGTATCAGAAACAAGATTTGAAGCGTTTCCTTAAATGTTAGAAATGGGTTACTAGACATTTATTATGGTATTTTCAGCACAATTATATATGGCAATTTTTTTATTTTGGCTTTGAAAAGAAATTTCTCACTATAATTGTATAAACCATGAGTGATCAAGGGGAAAAAAGAATAATCAATTTTCATGAGAAGGAATGGAAAAGTAGAAACTGTTTCACAGTTATTTCTAAACAGAAACAACAGTTGTGTTTAGAAACTCAACAGTTTATGGCAACCATTATGAGCTAAAAATACAGGATACAACTGATGTAAGGAAAATGGAACAGTAAAGTAAAAATGTATACTTTTTAATAAGAAGGGACAAACTCCTAACCTTTTAAGTGTAGCCAAAAGGACCGTTAAGATATACACTTTGCCTATTGGGAGAGAATGCCTAAGAAAGAATCTACAGCTGAAACAAGAAAGTGAGAGATCATGCAACTAGACTTTGAAAAGGCATAAATCACACCTTGTAATGTGAAAATCTGAGATGCATTGAAAAAAGAAATCTAGCAGAAGCAATCTTTTCAACCAGTACCTTCCTCTGCCCCCACATAGCTCAAAGAGAATTCCATTCCTAAGGGACCCCTGTTTCCACAGATGCCCTTTGCACAGGGGGTGCCAACCCCAATAACGCATTTGCAGTGATTGGACCCAGTGCATGGCACAGCAGCTTCTCGAAGGTACGCACCGACTTCCCACAAAGCCAGTCAACGCTCCACAATCAAAGTGAGGCTGTGGGCTGAAAATTCCCCCGGGAAGTGACTCAAATTTGACAGCCACTCTCGAGTATATCTATACTTTCAAAATCAAATTATAGATAATAGTCCTTTCTTAATGTCAAATACCTCAATTCACTGAAATTTCAAAAATTAAAATCTGGAGCAGGGTGCCTGGGTGTCTCAGCCAGTTAAGTGTCTGCCTTTAGCTCGGGTCATGATCCCAGGGTCCTGGGATCGAGCCCTGCATTGGGCTTCTTGCTCAGTGGGGAGCCTGCTTCTCCCTCTCCTTCTGCAGCTCCCCCTGCTTGTGCTCTCTTTCTCTCTGTCAAATAAAAAAATAAAATCTTAAAAAAGAATCTAGAGAAAAGAGGCAGAGTTTGTTTATAAACTAACTGATTCCTCTACCCTCAATATCTTTTTATACCCTCTTCCCCAGGCCTTTCCAGGAGGAAGTTCTGCTCTTCCTGTTTCAGAGATTGCTCTATTACATACAGTTGCTGTGTCACTTGAGATGTCAGTCTGCAGAAAGCAAGAAGTTGCTAAGAGCAATTCATTTAATTCTCTTGTAGAAAATAAAATCTATTAACATAAAAATGCAATTAATGCAAAAGTATAAAATGAATGTAAACCTGTAAGATATAAAGCTTAACATAAAATATAAATAACATTTAGGATTTCTATCCAAGTTGATGTTCCTTTATGCAATTAATGTTTTTCTGAAAAATTTTATGTAAACAGTTTGATGTAAATTCTTACAAAATTATGTAAATTTGATGAAGACCTGAGCCACTTCTTACATGGCATATTAGAGCAAATTACTTAAAAAGTGTAAAGTGAATATTTTCTGAAATTAAGACTCTTCTAAGTTTTAGGGCACCTGAGTGGTTCAGTCAATTAGGTAGCTGCTTTCTGCCCAAGTCATGATCTCAAGGTCATGATCCCAAGGTCCTGGGATGAGCCCCACATCAGGCTTCCTGCTAAGCAGCTGTGGAAAGGAGCTTGCCTCTTCCTCTCTTTCTGCTTCCTTGCCCTCCCCCACCCCCCGCCTCACTTGTGGTGTTTCTCTTTATGTCTCAAATAAATTAATAAAATCTTAAAAGATAAAAAAGACTCTGCCAAATTTTAGGCAAGGCATTATGACCTTCACTATGACCTTCACTCATTTGCTCTTTTATAATGTGGGTATTTAAGATATTTTCGGAAAGCGATCTAGAGAATGAAATTAAATAGGACGTCGAGTAATTGGTGGCTTTATTGACCATTGATAATCTATCAGATAATCATTCATTTTCCAAACTGAATAATCTCCCTGTGTTCTTTGGGGAATCGGGGGATGGCACCCTCATAGGTGACTGTTGAGTACCAACCCATTTATTTTGGCCTCAGAGGCACTGTGCTTAGAGCAAGCATTCTTTTGTGAAGTTGTCTAGCTCCTGAGGTGGGGCTATGACCCAGGCCAGTCTGTGCTAGCCAAACTTGGGTGGCAAATGCTTAATGTGGAACCCTCACTGATATTGTCACTGTTCCGATCTTTGCTGAGCCAGTGCAATCTGTCCGTCGCTATTCTTCCTTCCAAATAGTTCCTGATATTTGTCTTCCCTCAACAAAAATTATTAATTAGCTTTTGGGGTTTGGGGGTTTTCTTTTTCTCCTCTGCATATGTTTAACAAAAGCCCATTTATTTTACTCTAACTTCAAACTTTCAAAACTTCAGATGCTCCCTGAAGCTCATGAACAATTTCCATTTCCAGAAATAGCAAGGCATCCTTCCGAGATGTTGTTAAAGGCTGCTTTCATATAGCATGTGTTTATTTAAACTCAGTGCCAAATAGTTCCTTGGTGGTGGTTTCTGCTTATAGCCGAAGGTTGAATAGACCAGGGAGAATAATTCTAAGAACAAAAAAGGTTGTTTTGTGACAAGTCTAAAGCCCTCTAGGGAAGAAAGTGCTAGCAATTGTACCCTTCACCTTTGAGGAGTAAGAGTCTTGTCTTCATTTCTCATCATTGGGCCATTAGCCTTGTCAAATTCTAATACATTGTTAAGGTTCCATAGGAACCCAAATATTAATGCTCCATTTCTCCTTGCTGGGATGGGAGAAACATAAAGTCATATCTCTTAGTATGTGAGATGACAGGCGGCTGAGCCAGAAAAAGAGCCCAACCCAGGCACAAAGATCAGAATGTGCGTTTATTTTTCTATTATGGTACCATGTGCACGTAACTCCATATTCATTATTAAAGCTTGAGAAAGTAATCCCTTAAAATTGCAGAAAGGAGTGAAACATGAATACATAGCATAAATAATGCTTCTGAAATGCACACACATAACACAGTTGCTTGAAACACCGCAAAGAAAAGGAATTTCATATGGTTTAGCCCCTGAAGACTGAAACGCCTTATGACCTTAAAATGAAGAGATTGTTTTACAATTTATCATTGAAATGAAGGAAGAAATATTTTTCTTTTTTCTTTTCTCTCTCGTTTTTTAAAATTATTATTTTTAAAAAATACAGATTCGGTCATATGCCTTTATGTAAATATCTCCTCAGAGCTTAAACTTCCTGACAGCCGTTTTGGCAAAGCCACCCACCTGCAGCAACACCAAGTCCTCATCTTTCTGTCCCGACTAAGTCTCCTGCTCTCTCTCTCTCTTTCTCTCTCTCCCCAGTGTCCCCAGCAACAGGTGTCTCATTAGCACCTGAGCGATGCCAGCTTCTGAGGAAGGCTGTGAACTGAGTAAACACATGCTCCATTTTTATCTCTTTATGAGTCATTACTTAAAGGTTTTATCACCAGATTGCCACACTTAATTATGTGCAGCCATAATTAAATATGAGCATTCTTAGGCCTGCTTTTTTTTCAATTTTAGTTTAAACTTCAGTGACATATTTTGCTGTTTGCTAATGTAAAGCTATCTTTAAAGGAACTGTACGAGGTGCTTTTTTTAAGGGGGCAGAGTGGGGTAGGGTTTATTTTTTTTAATATATCAGTTTTTGTTTTTAATTTAAAAAAAATCCATACGTTGCATTTAAAGACCTAGAGAGCATCACCAGAAATAAGAGTAATTAAATTAGAGGGTGTTAGGTTTATTTTTATAGGAGGCATGAAAGTAGGCTATTGCTTGCCTTATAAATTAAAATTTAACTAAGATATTAGGAAATCTCAGGCAAAATCAGATGACTAATGGAATTCTGCATTTTCCTTTTGTTTTGAAGGTGCCTGGTTAATTGGTTGAAGGCAATATAGAACAAAATTATCCATCTTATCTACAAGATTATAAACAGTAAAATTTCCTTTTTCCTGTGTTTTTCTGCTCTGATCGCCTTCAAACTGTCCAATATATACATCGCAGGACTGAGATATAGCCCCTCTCTAAACCCCCCATTTGCTAACTCATGGAGGGGGGAGAATCAAAAGTTTTGCTTTTATGCTCATATCTGTTTGTGGCCTCTTCAGGACATTCCTATGAGGTAATGAACTTTTCTAAGTCCTCCACATTTCTATGGTCTGATCACCATAAACAATTTTATTACTGAAGGCCATGGGGCTTTAGGCCCCTGAATGGTCTAACACCTCTCACACTTCCTATTCAGGAACATTGAGGAAAAATAGTATAGTCACCCACTTCCCCGTGCATTCCAGAAATGAGCATGCTGGATTGTGTAAACTATAGAATTTGTACACATTTCCTTACCAGAGATTTATGGCAATCACACAAGGAACTTCTGAAAAAGGAGAGCATGGCCTTTCCTTTTGAATTTCACATGAGAAGACACCTAGAATCTGAGGGTGCTGTGCGAGGAACATTTTGGAGGATCTTCCTACCCTCAATTAGCATGCTTACCCCACAAGCATCCTCTTCTTCAAGATTCATGGGCCGAAATTGAGTCCTCCTCCGTGGGAAGACTCCTTCCCTTACCTGAGGAAGAGATTTTACTCTGGTTTCCTCCAGGGTCATCAACTCTTGAGAAATGCCCTGGCTAACAACCAGACAGAATCAATGTTTCTGCTGCCTTATTTTACAGGAACTAGAGAGGGTTAGGTGGGGTGGTGATGGAGGGCAAACTGTGTTCCCATAAACTGGGATCCAAATTGACTCTTTGGTGCAAGTTTTTATTCTTAATCTCCCTACAAGTAAGAACAATAACTCTTCTGGTTCCTTTACTAGGTGATCAGCTATGACAATTTGGAGATCGTGTGTTGCAAACATAAAAGAAAAAACAAAACAAAATAAAGCCAAACACAAATCCTCTCAATTCTAACTGGATTCAGCAAAAAAGATTGTCTTTTTCTCATGAAATTTAGGGAGCAGCTTTGTTTACATCATGGCTTGATGGACGTCTTAAATAATATCACCAGGACCTGCAATTTTCCACTTCTTTTCTTAGCCTTCTTTGAATTGGTTCACCCCAAGCCATGTGAACTGAAAGTTGTCAAAGAAAAAATGTACTAGATGGAGTTAAGCAGGCAAGAAAGACTTTGTTTAAGACTATTGCAATAGAAGAGAGAGATTGAACCCAACCCCACTGAAACAAAAGGCAGGAGGGCTATTAAGCACTGAGGTGAGCTAGTAGAAAAGTATTTGGGGCATAAGGGGTGGTTGATCAATGTGATTAGGCTACCTGTGTTTGCTGATTGGCACTTAGAGAAGTCAGGATCCTATCCTCTCAAAAAAATTGCAAAACAGAACTCTATCTTTCTTAATGATTGAAATAGTTATATTTATATTTCAGAAAGATGGTTCTCAAGTCCTGAAGAAAATCATTCTTGGATTGCAAAATGGGTAGGAGATAGACAAAAGATTTATATTCTAAAAGGGCAAAGAAAGAACATAAAAATCAAAAATTTTCTAAAGTAAAATCTCCAAAAAAAGGGAGCTCAGGGTCTTACAATCAGGAAGAAATCTGGCTAAAGTTTAATCAAGCTGAGAGAAATATCTTGATCAAGGTGAATTCTCAAATGAGAATCAGAGGTTTTGGAAGAACTTTTGTAGGAGACATAAACAATCAATAGCCAAACACTAATCATACCTTCTATAGTGTAAACTCATTCTGTAGAAAATATGGTCGCTGAAAGAGCAAGGGCTTGGCCATGTCATTAGAAATAGTAGCTTCCAATTATTGTGTTGGGTACCTTGTATTCTTTTATATTTCACTTTGCAGCTGATGGCACCACACTCCACATGTTCCCTGTATTATCCCGGTAAAGGAAATGTTATGTTAACAAACAAACAAAACTAAATCAAATTCATTTGATTTGGGTACCATCTTGAGTTTAGGCAAGTCCAAAAATTCTGGAAAGGATTTTGGTCCTCTAGTCCCTGTGGCTGCTTTGCTTAGTGCTCCTGACTCATAGTTACCATGGTTCATTAACATCATTTGGCTTTATTTTCTTTCGATGGGTGTCGACTATGGGCACAAAGATTTTGATAAAGGTTCCCATATTGTAGCGCTAACAATTCAATCTCCTGGGGTCTACTTCTCAGTACATTGATCCTCATTAGTTGGAGGATCTCTTCCCCTAAGGTATTATCTTTCCTGTGTTTGGGAAGTCATCTTTCTTTATACAGAGTCACTTCAGTGTTCTAAAATGAACAGAAGTCTCATTTATGATCTCAGAAGGATATTGCAGTTTAATTCCCTAAAGAAGAAGCTGATACAAAGAAACGTGATCTTTAAACACAAAGGATTGGTTTCCCTTCCAACTCGGGAAAGGGGGGTGGGAGAGAGGATTTTTCTTTTTTTTCTTTTTTCTTTTTTAATTTCGCTAAGTTTCTTATAATAGTGAGAACAGGATAGAAATTAGTACTTCTATAAATTATCCTGCTACATAATTTTTAATGCTTTCTCTCTCTTACCCAGGAAATGGCTCTGGCCTCAATTAAATTATTTTGATTTATATTTTCTCCCTGAAAGTAGTGGGTGGGATAGGATGTGGTCAAGAGGAATTTATCCCACCATTTATAGGAATTTGATTACACAGTTTATTTTGCATGTAAGTAAGACCATTTCATCCTGCTAGATTTACACTGTAGAGTCCCATCTTCTGAATTTAAATTTTGCCATGTAGGCTAAGTGCCTTGGCAAAAGAATAAAGACAGAAGTTAATCTGGTTGAGTTCTAACACCATCTAACTCTTTCTGCATACACTTGTTTTCAGGCCTCGGAGAGAAGTGCAAGATAGGATTTAGAAAAATAGGCTACTTGGAAAAAAGAGAATGTGACAACATGTAGAGATTACAATGAAGCGATTGAAGAATGAATGAAGAATGAAGATCTAGGAAAGGAAATAATATTACTAATAAGAAATTTTCCACACATTTTGAGGAAAAGGTAGAGAAATGACTCAGAAGTGGGTTAGTGATGGAAAGATGAGATAATGCCCAAATGGCAGGTAAAAAAAAATTCATAAGATTGTGCATAGTATGGGCTAGAATATGTGCTTTTGGTGTATGTTTATAATCCCTAGGCCGTACTTACATTATGAATATATAATAATTCAACTACTCACTGTTTTTACTGAACCATGATTGATGTCCAATAAATGCACATGGACTAGAAGATACATTTTTTGATTCACTTCTGATTTTTAATCTTTATAAATGGATTTTAATAATGCTAAATATCATCTTCTAAAATGAGATTATTATACTTTAATTTGTAGTAGATATAGTAGATTTTGGAGTCTTGAAGAATACAGGAAATGTACTCTTTACAGCACGTAATTACTTTAAAGAACATTTATTATTCACAGTATCCTTGGGATAAATGCCTAGGATATATAACTGCCTATTGTTGGCTGCAAACAAATCCTCTTCCTGCCACATCTGAGGGTGTTTTCAAGGAAATTCTTTGAAAAAACAGTATGGGAATTGAAAAGCCCATGCTTATCCATTAAGAATTTATGTAAAAGGAAACATTCTGAGGAATTTACACTGCCTATGCTAAATTCAAATATAGACAAATATTCCTTTCAGGAATATTTCCAGATTTCAAAGGACAATATGGCCCTAATAATGGGAGACTAGTGGAAAGTAATTCTTAATTGATCTCAAATGTTTTTTTTTTCTGATTCTCAACACTTCTATTTTAAATGTTTAATGTAGCATCTTTATTGTGTCTGCTTTGCAGCAATATTTTTTTCCAGAGATTATTCTTTATTTTGTGGGCTGCTATTGTGTATATGTTTCTACATAAAAAAAAAAATTCCCAATGAGTGTTTAATAGCCAATATTTTGGTTTAAAGGTTACTGGAAATAATACAACATCTTTATTTTTCAAATGGTTAGTGGAAAGTGTCAAGTATATGATATTGATATAGAATTCATATTTTTAAATAGTGCAAAAATATAGCACTATAACTTTCCCAACCTTGAAGAATTTAAAGGATATTAAGCATTTTTGTGTCAGAACCATTCCATAAAGAATATTCTACTGTTTATCATTTATTTCTCAGATGCTATTAGAGGAAACAAAGATAAATAATGCCAGAATATTTTTCTTAAAGAATTACGATTCGGCAAAGAGATGGAATAAAGATGGTATAAGGGTTTTTCCCCCATACCAAACAATCGTAGCAACACCAGCAGAGTGTCATATAATTTAATTCAATTTCCACACTTTAACCTGAAGATAATATCAGATAACTGACACAGAATAGCTTACAGAACTCCAGGAAACAAGTTTATCGGTTTGTTGAAGGAATGATAGAAGATACAGATAAACCACAGATAAAGATGTACTTAGAGGAAGCTCTGGGACGGTCCTGAGGACAGAAACTTCTGTCCCCAAGGAGTTGAGGTGCACCACTTTTCTGGCATGGATGGGTTCACCAACCTGAATGCTCCCCAAACTCCTTAGTATTGGGGTTTTATGGAGGCTTCTTCACAGAGGCATGATCAATTAGTAACTCCATTTCCAGCCCTTCTCTCTTCTTCAGAGAATGGGGGGTAGGGCTGAAATTTCCAATTGCCATCTAGAAGCCATCCAGGAGCTTATCCAGAATCACTTCATTAGAAAAACAACAACAAAAAACCAAAACAAACAAAAAAAACCATTCCTCTCGCCCAGGAAATTCCAAAATGATTTAAGAGCCCTGTGGTCAGGAACCAGGGTTAAAGACCAAATACTAAAACAGAAGATGGTCCTAGTGGTCTTATTTAGAAAATTACGAGTTTCAGGAACCCTGTGACAGGAATTGAGGGCAGAGGGCAGAGGTTAATGATATATTTTCTATTATTTCACAGACGAGCAAACAAAAAAAGAAGTGCAATACAGGCTAAGAACTAAATAATTGCTATTGGACTGATTCTTCTGCAGATAAATAGAAATTCTCAGAAACGTTAAAAAGCCAAACCAAAACCTCAAAGGCTCTGAAGAGGAGACTAATAAGAAGGAAGACTGAACATAGGAGAGGAGGATAGCCCTGGTGAGTTTCATGTTTCCTGGTTTCTACCTGGAGTGCAGACCTAGCTAAATCTTCAATACAAAACCTACTGAATTTGGGGCTTGAACCAAAGACCGAGTTCAAGGCAACCGTAGCTCCTGGAAAGTAAAGACAGAAATGACAGAGAGGAGAAAGCCAGAGCAGAGGAGGCCCAGGATCCTGAATCCAGAAGCAATGCAAATATATCCAGTTACTATGTAAGCTTTAACTCTGGCACCTGAAGCAGTGGTTTTCTATAAAATGGGTCCTTATAACAATAGTAGGCAATGTTTATGGAGAACCTACAATGTTAGTAGAATTGGAGATAGATCAATAGAAATCTTCCATCTCACAAGAACAAAGAGCTAAGAAACACAAATGCCAGCTCTGTAATAGAGTTCTGCATGAAGAGATATTAATGCAACTCATTTTGTGGAGGGATCAGTGAAGAGTGGCTTTTGAGCTGGACCTTGAAGTAAGAGTATATTTATGATAGCCAACACCTCCCTGGCAAAGTGAAGAACAAAACAAGGACCAGAAGCCTCGATGGGGAAAAATAAATAAAACCCAGTAGCTTGGATTCAAGGATAAGCTTACAGATAAGAAGGAGGAGAAATGTACTACTATGTATATAATAAGAAATTGGAAGACAGTGGAAGCCCTAATAAAACATGAGTCTCTGAAAGATAACTGGCTGGTAAAGGAGTAGATTTTGAGGGAGATACTGAATCCATGGTTCTATATATTTTCCAGATGCTCTTTTCTACATTTCTTCTATTAAATATACAATCAATATTTACTAAATTATATTCCCCTATTACCAAACATACCTAAATTGTTATGCCAAATTGTGTGATTTTTACCACGTAAATATCTCTAGCTCTCATCGGTCTTTCTGTTGATATTGTCCCTATTGCTATAATTGTCTCTATTGCTACAACCCTAGCTCAAACTACTTCACATAGCTCATGGGGATTAATTTAACATAGTTCATGGGGATTAATTTAACATAGTTCATGGGGATTACTTCACATAGCTCATGGGGATTGATTTAGTGTAGTTCATGGGGATTACTGTAGCAACCTCCTTACATCCATTCTTTTAAAAAATCTTTTAAAAAAAAATTGTATGTAAGAGGCCACATATTATAGATACTTCCTTTTCCATTATAACAGAATGCCAAAGAATGAATGGCTTATAGAATTTATTTTATTTTTTAGATGTGACACAATATAACGTTTGTATCTCCACTGTCAATATTTTAATGAATGTAATATTTTGCCAAATAGAATTTTATTTCTCACAGTTCTAGAGA
>CM052797.1:112133504-112300915 GCA_028533885.1 Nasua narica | reverse complement strand
GTGGGACTCGATCCCGGGACTCCGGGATCATGACCTGAGCCGAAGGCAGTCGCTCAACCAACTGCGCCACCCAGGGGCCCCTTGCCTGCTCACTCTTATGTTTCGGTCATGAGACTATGTTTGGGTCAACCTTCTGGAGGATAAATAACACGCAGAGTGGTTTGAGTTACCCATGCCTTCCCAACCAAGACCAAAAACCTGGATCAGTCCACTGCCAGTCCACCCTCTTCAGGTAAGTGAACCCAGACAAGATCCACAGAACCTCCTGGATGGCCACTCAGACACATGGAAATAAAGACATTTTGTTCAAGGCCACAGAGATTTTGTGGTTGGTCATTAAACAATGATTCTTTGGTCATAGGTACCTGACACTATGAACTATGGAAAGTAGGTGTGTGTTCATGCCATTTATATATATTTGTTCATTTGTTTGTTTATTTGTTTTAGTGACAGAATGTGCATGCCTGAGCCGGGGGAGGGGCAGAGGGAGAGGAACAAAGAGAATCCTAAGCAGGCTCTAAGCTGAGCCCCAACATGGGGCTGGATCTCATGTTCCTGAACTGACATCAAGAGTGAGAACCTTAACTGACTGTGCCACCCAGGTGTCTCCCCCTTTTTTTTTTTTTTGGTTCATGCCATTTAATGCTAAAACATGTTGGAATACAGTATCCCAAACAACACTGGGATTTTGTAAGCCTTAAATAAGAAACTTTTGTTGTTATAGCTGCGGGGGTCACCTCTATGTTTCATGAGTATCTCTGGCCTAATCACATACAGTGTAATAATTTATTTATCTACAGCACACACTTGTGACAACCTCCATCTTCTGAGGAACAGTCTCGTGCTCAGAGATGAGGATAAAAACACTCCTAATGTCATGAATCTGGATAAAAAGCCATCATACCTTTTGGAAGCTACTTAATTATTAGGTATGTTTTGAGCATTTTGGTGTGGAGCAAAATGTGAAGGATATTGCCCACCTGTTGTTAATAACCAGGTAGAAAAGTAAGTCTTAGGTATAAAACATGAAAAGGGAAAACAAATCCAATCAATTTCAAACTATAAATATCACAGAAACTGAGGAGGGAGGGGGTGTTTCTCTAGCTAAGGAATGCTTTCAATTAGTTTCGTAATTTTGTAATTGGATTCATTTTTGTTCAAGTGCCATTTTTGAAATATAGGTAAGATTACTTCTGAACATGGAATTTCAGTTTTATATAGAAAATCTTACATTGTACTTTCGCCTGGCAGGTTAAAAAGAAGAACAGCCACTCTACCTTGTAGAAGGAAGTAAGGATGGAAATTCAAAGAAACCAGAAAAAAAAGTTATCCTTTTGTTTGGCTGAATGGTAATTCCTTGCATGAGTTGGCAATTTTCTTCCTCACGGAAAGAGTCATCCCTCTACTTTCTAGGAGATCTGTTTTAAGCAGGAATGTCTGCCCAGCCAGGAAGAAAGACTTTTTTTTTTTTTTTAACAATCTCCAGGGCTTTTCCTTGAAAATGTCTGATCCTCTGCTAACTCTAGGGCTTTGAAGTTGAGAATTTTCTGTGTTTTAAAGGGAATCTAGTTTCATTCTTCAAGGAGATCTCAGTTCAGAGAAGCTGTCAGCTGTTCTGTCCCACCCAGCTTTAGAGTCAAATGAAACCATACTCGAGAAAAGGCATTCCTTTTTCCTCCCACAGGTGCACAGGCATGCCGGTGAGAACCAAATTATGGATGTCAGGCCCGGCAAGTGACTCCATGTCAGAACTCTGGAATGAATGTCGCCCTTCTACCCTGTGATCCTCAAGATCAGGTGTGGGGGGAAAAAAGACAAGATCAAAGCAGCTGCGAGCCTAGCCCTCTGCAGTCAGGAGGGGCTTCTCTGAAACTCTGGTTATTTGGTGTGAAGAGCGATTTCTCTTCCAACACCCAGCTCAGATGCTGGCTTGCCTTTGCGTGTGTGAATAGTGTCTTTGGCTGGGTTCCTTAGACAAAGGTAGCCAGATATTTCGGAGACAAGTTAGGCCTCTCCCTAACAGTGTTACGTGCTGCTATTGTTCATTTTCTATTCAGGCGATATGGCCAGTGGTTAAGAATGAAGTTTCTGGAACTATACCTCCTGGATTTGAATTCTGACTTTGCCGCTAACGGGCAGACTTGAGGGAGTCATTTTATGTCTCTGTACCCCATTTTCTTACCTGTCTAATGAGGGTGGTAAAAGCACCCTTTTTAAGAGGTGCCCTGAGGAGTAAAATGGACATATTTAAAATGACCAAGTATTTGGTCAGTGCTACACATATGATGACTTTTACTATAATTTATTTTGACAACTGGTTTTATTGTTGCTATATTTGTACTCATGTGCTGCCACTAAATAAAAGGTCATGCTTGGTTTTGGAGTTTGTTGCTTCAACTCTAAAATAAGATTGTTGTATCATATAAAATTAAGACCCCACCTCTGTCATTCTAAGATGCACAGATATGAATGTACATGCTTCTATACTTTATATTAACAATTCCTAAGTGCTTATATAATATAATCATATGTAAGTATCATTTTTATTACCTAATATAAGATACATTAAGTATCTCAGTCATTCATTAATATTTACTGAGTATCTATACTATGTTGGACATTGTATTAGATGATGGGGATTCAGCAATCAAAACAACAAATATCCTTATACTTGTGACAGTTCATTCTAATACTTTCCCCTTGGCCTATAGTTGGGTCAACTATTTGGCAGAATACTTAGTAAATATGGAACTAGGAACTAGGATCCCAATTCTGGCAGTATGTTTAAGTTATTTGGAGAGTAATTTACTATGAAGCATAATGAAGTTTTAGAGATCCCAAAATGAAAAATTTAGAGTCTTAGGTGTCTTATTAAATTGCTAAAAATTGTCTTTTTCCCCCTGCTAGTGGCCACAACATCCATAACTTTTAAACCCAAAGAGCCAAGTTTATGCTTGCCAAGAACATGCTGAATACATGTACTAAATCAAAACACAGAGAACTCCAGGTGCAAACACCAAAAATGCAGACGAGTTTGTAGAAAGCCATGTTCAAGTTCAGTACATATTTATTATTATATTAAATAAAATCTGTGTGGTTTTTAAAGATAAATTTATAAACCTGATTTGGAAATTGCTTATAGTATTTCTGTACATAATGTGAAGGCATAAGCCAGGTTTGGGTTTATTTTAATCCTTAGCTGACTATTGCCTTTTTTTTTTCCCGTTTAAGGTAGAGAGTATGAGGAAGTTCTTCTTGAAAAAGTAGAGTTTGGAACGATTCCTCTGATCTTTAAGAGGGATGGGGTTAAACCATGTGGTATTACTGATGTTTGATTGATTTGAACTTAAAGAACAATTTTATGTAGTTCAACGTAACATTATGCGCTGTTTTGAAAGGAAAGTATTTCTACTTAATGTTTTAAAAGGATCCCCCTCTCTCTCTGCCTGCCTCTCTGCCTCCTTGTGATCTCTCTCTCTGTCAAATAAATAAATAAAATCTTAAAAAAAAAGGGGGGGGGCACCTGGGTGGCTCAGTGGGTTGAAGCCTCTGCCTTCGGCTCAGGTCATGATCTCAGGGTCCTGGGATCGAGCCCCACATCGGGCTCTCTGCTCAATGGGGAGCCTGCTTCCCCCTCTCTTTCTGCCTGCCTCTCTGCCTCCTTGTGATCTCTCTCTCTGTCAAATAAATAAATAAAATCTTTAAAAAAAAATAAAAAATAAAAGGAATGTCTACCAAAGCTCTATAATACTGGAAATATTTTATAGCTGTGCTGCTCAATATGACGGCCTCTAGCCAGCAGTGAAATGTGTCCAGGGCAATGGAGGGGCTGAGTGTTTAATTCTCTTTTATTTCAATCAAATGAAATTTAAATAGTTACATGTAACTAGTGGCTGTCTTGTGAGACAACAAAATTTAGAGGTATAAATCAGAGCATTACCTACATCAGTATTAATTAGAAAGTTTTTTCATGACAATGAATGGAACCATATATTTCTTATAGTAACCTTGTTAAAAAAAAAACAATAAAAAACAAACCTATTATCCCTATATTTTAGGTGACGAATCTGAAGAAGAGGGGCAATTTGGCATTTGCTCTGGTTCATCCACATTTGGGGAGGTGTATAGAAATATCTGACTTTAGGTCAGCAGACAAATTATTGGAGACAAAGCAAGGAACACTCACCAGTAACAGGAGGGGGTATGTTTTCATCAAAACTTTTGAGAGATCATTGCAGTGATGCTTTGTCAAATGACTTTGAAAGAGTAATAGGCAAGAGTAATAACTCCTCTCTCCCAAGATGTCTATGTCCTAATGCTCAGAACCTATGAATGTTACCTTACATGGTAAAAGGGACTTTGCAGAGGTGATTAAGTTAAGGAGTTTGACATGAGGAGATTATCCATGTGGGCCCAATATGATCATGAGTCCTTATAAGAAGGAAGAGACAGAAGAGAATGAATCAAAGAGAGGAAGCATGAGAGACTCATCCTTATGTTGCCGGCTTTGAAGATGGGGCCACAAGGCAAGAAATGTGGGTGGCCTCTAGAAGCTGGGAAAGACAACAACAACAAATGGATTCTCTTTCAGAGCCTCCAAGGAAACCTACCCCTGTCAACACCTTGATTTTTCACCCAGTGAGACACTTTTCTGACTTTGAACCTCGAGCCTACAAGGTAATACATTTCTGTTGCTGTAAACCATTAATTTTGAGGTAATTTGTTTACAGCAGCAAGAGGTGACTGGGCTACAAATGGGAAAATGATCTATAGGTTGTCTTAATGAAACAGATTAAAGGGACAAGGGGCCTGACCTTAACAGTGGCAATGGCAATGGGGAGAAAAGAGGAGATAGGAGATGTAAGGAAATGAGAATCAACAGAAATGAAATCAAAAGGCAGGATTTAGTTAAAAAGATGGACCACGTGTCTTAAGACTTTTCTCTTAAGGAAATGCTCTTTCCCAAAAATCTCTATACGTGGTCACCTAACATGGCAGGATATGCGGAGGGAGGATCTGGTTTTTGGAGACTTCTCCGATATTGATTCATAAAGGTCTTTAAAATCTTAGAGAGCTGCCCACGCTTGGCCCTGCTTCCCCCCTCTTGGGTTTTTTCTGCTTGCCCCATATAAAGGAGCAGCTGCTGGCTGCATCAACATTGCTCTATTATGAAAATTATGGGGGATGTAATTTTTTTATGTTACTTGGCAACACATTTCAGTCCAGGTGTTTGAGAAACTCAGAGCATAATTATGCCAGAGGAAGAGTAGATGAGAAGTTCAGTCAAGGAAACCAGATTGCTTTTTGTCAAGAGTCTGTCAAGACAGAGAGGCTCGTGTGGTGAAGAGATGGTGAGCTTTGTAGGAAATGCTGAATTTGCATACTGATTCCACAACTTAATTGTTCTGAGATACCGTACAAGGGGTTGTTAAGCTACCTGAACCTCATTTTTGTCATTTGTTCACAGGAAGAATCACATCTAGCTTGATGGAATAAATGAGTTTATAACTACAATGCATTGACCTTGAGTGGAAGTCTAGGAAAAGCTGTATACACAAAAAGGACCCTAGTAAAGGTAGAAATTTTGTTACTGATCATAGTTTACAAGAGCATTTCTTTTCTATCTTAAAAAATGAGAATATGTTTTATTGATCAAAAATATAAGCTGACAGCACATTTGCAGTGGAATAAAAATTCTCACAAGATAGATGGGCATGGGGCGCCTGGGTGGCTTAGTGGGTTGCAGCCTCTGCCTTCGGCTCGGGTCATGGTCTCAGGGCCTTGGGATCGAGCCCCGCATCGGACTCTCTGCTCAGCGGGGAGTCTGCTTCCCCCTCTCTCTCTGCCTGCCTCTCTGCCTACCTGTGATCTCTCTCTGTCAAATAAATAAATAAACCTTAAAAAAAAAAAAGATAGACGGGCATGACCTCTAAATCCAGAAGTAGTAATCAAAGTTGGGCTACTATAGGCTACTGATGGCAAACATAACTTTCATATCCAACATTTCTTCTGTTTTCCTACTAGGAGAGTGTACTTGTGGATTCATGATTTTGTTGACTTTTACAGAATAATTCATTTACAGTAAAATATAGTGGGAGTCATTGGAGGAGAGAAATTTTTATATGGCAGGTAATGAAGGAAGAAAAGAAAAGGGGAAAGAAGGGAGGGAGGAGGACAGAAAAGAGAGAAAAGACATAATGAGAGGGAGAAAGGAAAGAATTTTGGTTGATGGAATGAAAAAGTCTATATAGGAAGAAAAGTTATAGAACACTGAGAGAAGAAATGCATAATTACTTATTCTGCCTCTTCACTATACTTGGCATTAAGAAACACATATAATGTGCTAATTAATTCATCTGCTTGCTTATTCATGCATCAGATATTTATTAAGAGTTTCTAGAAGTGAGGAATTTAGAAATAAATAACATGGACTTCATCTTTACCATTATGGAATTTATAGCAGAGAGGAGCATATCATCAGACCAGAACTTAACTTATTCAATCCTCAAGACTACCTATTAATAAAAGGCATTATTATTATTATTACTAATTTGCAGACATGGGAACTTGGTTATGGTGAGCTAGTCAGTGACAAATCAGGATTCCACCCCTTTTTTGTTTGCCTTCAAGTTAAGTTCTCATTGTTTCCATAAGAGCCCATGCTGACTGGAGGTAATAGAGCTAATGCAATGTGTGTGTGTACGTGAGTGTGTGTGTGTGTGTGTGTGTGTGTGTGTGTATGACCTTGAATGTTCATCCATTTTTTGAATAATGTGAGGAAGCTATTAAGTCCTTCTTTGTGGAACTTGGAATACTGGCTATCATGTCTACTCCTTTTAAGAAAAGAAATATTACAAGGAGGTAAGCTGGTATTAGGGGTTTGGCACTGCACATAGTAGGCACTCAGTAAATATATTCTTAATTATATATTTAATATATAATTAATAATACCTATAATAACATAGTATATAATACAACAATATATAATAATGTATAATATACAATGATAATATGTAATTATATGACAGATATAATACACTGCTTGAACCCAAATATATACCCACATTCCTACACAATCTACACCTACAGGATACTACAATTTATTACACAAATGCTCAATGAGTACACACTCTGCACTAGCCACTATGCTGGGTGAAACTAACCTAAAATAAAAATTAAAAGGCCAAGAACCTAAGCTCTAGTAGCTCTACAAAGGATGGGTGACAGGATGTGAAAGAGATGATGAGAGCCAGATTTGTAGCTGACTTTCACTGAGTATGGTATCAAGGAATCACAAGGAATACAAGGGAATTAGTGCCAGATATTTTGTTATGTTACAGAAGGGATTTTGTTATGTTAAGGAAGGAATTTTATTATGTTAAGAAAGAATAAGAAGAGGCAAAGTTAACAACTGGACTCAGGATGGCAGAATGTTCATTGTGTCTGGAAGTCAGCCCTACAGGGTAGAGGCAGTTAGAGAGGGAAAGTGAATCCTGTTTAAAAGAAGCATGCTTGCAGCACTAAGGAGTGTGGATTTCATTTTTTACTACCTACAATGAGTGCCCCTAGGATGCCTTAAATGATGGAATGGGATGAAAGATCTATATACCACTGGTCACTTCCAATTACATTTGGTGGATTGAAAATATGTGCTTAGCTTCTATCCCAAAACCCCACTAGCACATTAAAATAATGAAAAAGGAATTCTTTTTAAAAATGAATAAATGCACCAAGTCAACAAGGCTGATAGAAGAGCATCAGTGACAATATTTGAGGTGCCGGAAAGCAGATGTACAGTAGTAACTGACCCAGCAGAGGACAAGGACCTTTATTTGACCACTTATCCAACAGTGGGAAAGCCATGCACTGTGTGATTTGCATCATAACCTTCCTCACAACACTGACATTGAGAATACAGTTAAAACAAAAACAGAAGAATTGTTTGAATGATCGGGAAGGCATTAGAATCTTAGGCTCTTGCCCAGTGCTTCCACAATTGTTGCAGAAAGCAGGACGTTTATTTCCTGGAGAGGATAAAATATTTGGCTTATGTCCTGAGGTTCATCAAATACAGCTGTACAGCTGTGAGTGAGACATGATACTAAGTAAAGGGGGTGTAATTGAAAGGCTCGTACAGACTTGGTGACTTACATTCTCCCATACTAGGATTGTAGAGCACAGTCAGCAAGATTTATAACATGCAGTCGAGAAAATGGAACCGTCATTGTATATACGGCAAGCTTAAGAGAAAGACCTAAGGGTCACAACCAAACAAACAAACAAACAAACAAACAAACAAACAAAACCCAATAGTCCAATAGTCTGTTCAGTCTATAGTCAAGACAGCAATAGAAAAAGGCTACCACGGATACAGAGCTTCCAAGAGCTGTATACTGGTCAACTCTCAAAGTTGAGTAAGCAGCCAGAGATCTGTAGACATTCTAGAAAAACACAGTTGTCCTCAAATTTTGCTCTTTCCTTCTTTATAAGAAATGGACCTTAAATTCATAGACAACCTCCCTGGCAGCTCAGGGTAACGATCTCGTTCACGAAATGTGCATAAATGGGACACATGTTATATCTGCCACATTCCCTTCAAAGGAAATTGCAGCCCTGAAATTCCTCTCCCTTTTTCCTTCTGCAAGATAGAGCTCACAATTCTCTGGTGCATATGATTCAGTTTTAAGTGTTCAGACAAGGGCAAAATTCTAGGTGATAATAGAACAAAATAATGGAAGGAATGGAGTCCCAAAGTGACTCCTTGGAACAAAGCTATGCCATTAGCCTAGATTTCTCACTCCAGAACTATTTCTTTGCATTCTATATTCTTTCAGCCCCGTTATTTTGAGATTTTTGTGTTTTAGCATCTGGTCCCTTACCTTAGCTAACACAAACCTGAAATATAAAAGAAAGATGGTTAACCAACCAGAAAAAAACAAAAGCAAAACAAAACAAAAGCAAAACAAAACAAAATCAAACTTAGAAAAATGGAGTCTATAAAGGTTGGAGAAAAAAATAGATTTGCAATATCTACAAACATATGAGGAATTATATTGAAGTAAGCAATATTCAGAGAATGGGTAAAAGCTATTAGAAATCAAACAGATGAAAATCGAAATAATGAATTGTAGGGTTTTTAAAATTAGTCCTACTTACCCACAAAGATTAATTGATTTGGGGGAAAAAAAAACAACAAATGAAGGAATCTCTCAGAGTATATGATAAGGAGACACAAGAATGAAAATAATTAAAGCAATAAAAAAATGAGATCAGTTTAGGAAGATCAGAATATGCAAATTCAGCTGCATATTGAACATTACAGGAGTTTAGAGATACTGATCACCCATGCAGCCAAAATCCATGTGTAACTCTGGACTCCTGAAAACTTTACTAATAGCCTACTGTTATCTGGAAGCCTTACCAAGAAGACAATTAACACATATTTTGTATCTTATATGTATTATATCCTGTATTTTTTCAAATAAAGAAAAATGTTATTAAGAAAATCATGAGAGAGAGAAAATACATTTACAGCACTATATTGTATTTATTAAAAAAATCCATGAATCAATGAAACTGCACAGCTCAAACACGTGTTATTCAAGGGTCAAGTATAACAGGAATTCTGGAATGAGAGAATAGAGAAAAAAAGAGGGGAGAAAATTATCCCATAAAGTAAAATTCAAAAATCAAAGCATCAGTGTTTGATGATTAAAAGAAACCAGTTGGTCTCTAGGACAAGGCACATACCAAGTCACATCACTGTAAAAATTCAGTAATGAAAGGCTGTGGGCTTCCAGGGAGAAAAAGAAAGAAAGAAAAAGAAAAAACGGCACTTACAAAGAATTAAGAACTACATTCTAATTGAATTTTTCATAGCAATTCTGCTGTCTAGAAGACAATGAAGGAATATGTTCATAGCTCAGGGGCATATTGATTTCCTATCAGGAATTCCAATCCCAGCTAAACAAGCAATGCAATGTGAAAGGATTAAAACCATTTTCTTGATTCATGGTTTCATAATCCCCTTTCATGTATCTTTTCTTAAGAAGCTACACAAGGGGGCTCCTGGGTGGCTCAGTTGGTTAGGCAACTGCCTTAGGCTCAGGTCATGATCCCAGAGTCCTGGGATCGAGTCCCACATCGGGCTCCCAGCTCCATGGGAGTCTGCTTCTCCCTCTGACCTTCTCCCCTCTCATGCTCTCTCTCACTGTTTCTATCTCAAATAAATAAATAAAAAATCTTAAAAAAAAAAAAACAGAAGCTACACAGGGAATCTGCTCACCAAAACAAGAAAGTAAATTAGGAGAGAGAGAGAGAGAGAGAGATGAGACACAGGAAAAAGTAAAATAAGGCAAGAGAGGTGGAGGCAGGGAATCTCAGGCTGGTGCAAAAGGCGAGCCCAAGATAGTAGCTATGTCACTTGTTCTTATGAAAGAAGTCAGAAAACGCCAGAGCAGTGTCTTCCAGAAGGCCTGGTAGAATTCTTGATTTGTTTGTGTGTATTGAGAGAGGAATCACATGAATATAGGAGAGTTTAATTTTAAGTACATAAAAACTAAGCATGTTATAAAAAAAAGAACCTTTCCTAGCCCCAGAAAAAACAAAAACATTGTGTAGGGAAGAAAAGCAATCTTATTAACTGCCTTGCATCACTTTGTGTAACATTTATACAATAATAATAATAATAGGAATATTCATTCAGTCATGTTATAATGTGTATTTATTGACAATCTGGTGGAATGAGAAGAACAGGTGTGTGGTGTGGTGGAGAGGGAAGCTATCTGAATTTCATAGTGCAAGTGGATACATGATGACTGAAACTAACAATCCAGAGGCAGCACTGTGACAATGTTACCAAGATCCTTGGAGGTAGAAACCAAAACATCAAAAGGGATTATTTGTAGAAAGCAAGTAATGGATTTCCAGAGGTAAGAGGGAGAAACAACTGTTTTTGTTATTATCACTGTTGTTTGTTTAAAACAAACCTTGAGTGGTTATAATATAAATGAAATATTCAGAAGATTTAATTCTGGTAAAACTGTGGGGAAAGTAGACAGGAAAGGAGACCCATGAGACCTGGTATGGACATTTAGTCTTTGACTCAGCATAGGGCACAGGGAGCGAGGAGGATGCTTGAGGTAGAGAAAGATGAAAGCATGACTTTGCAAAATTGACACTGATTATGGTATTCGAAATTTCAAGTAAGGTTCAAATATACAAAGATATTGCCTTTTGAAGTTGAACAAACAGGAAGTTGCTGGAACAAGAAACTGCAAGTAACTTGACTGTTAATGTCATGTATGATTGTTTCCAAGCACTTCACAATAAGTATCCTCACTTAAGTTTTCCCGCAGCTCTGTGAATCTGGCAAGACGGAAATGATTACACCCATTTTACAGATGAGCAAATTGTGGATGAGACTGCTGGAGTTATCAATGAGTTAGGAAGTACAGAGCAGAGCAGTATGAGTACTCCCATAATTAAAGATTCTCTATTTACGACTCATGCTTTAAATGTAAACCAGTTTTGGGACACCTGGGTGGCTCAGTTGGTCAAGCAGCTGCCTTTGGCTCAGGTCATGATCCCGGCATCTTGGGATCGAGTCCCGCATCCGGTCCTTGCTCCGCAGGGATCCTGCTCCTCTCTCTGCCTCTGCCTGCCTCTCTGCCTGCTTGTGTTCTCTCTCTGTTAAATAAATAAATAAAATCTTAAAAAAAAATGTAAACCAGTTTTTCTAAGCTTTTTCTTGCTTTCATATTGTGTTAGAAATATTTGATCTTTGTGCCCAGTTCTTGGCTCAGAGCTCTGAAATCTTGTGGAATTGCATAGGTGATAGGAATATCTTTTGTTCTGATAAGGCAACCTTTAATGGGTACCTGGAGAGCTTCGGGATGGGGACTGGATGCCAGAATGTAACTAGTAATGGGAGTCCCCGAATCTGTGTCTTCCCCTATGAACTACAACTATGGTCACATCTAGTTGATTGCTAAAGAATCACACAAGATGGTACGTGAAAAAATTAGCAGTGTCTGGCTAATTATAAACAACCGATTAAAGTTAAATATTATTAATGATAATTACAAATTTGAAAGACATAAAATTATATTAATAAATTATTTTTTAAAAATTAATTAATTGAATAATTAAAGATAGTAGGAATAGTATTAATAGAATAGCAACAGTGGCAGTGACAAAATAGAAATAATATAGAAATGTAAAAATAGGAAAGAAAGCATAACCCATCTCCCATTTGGCCTCTGAAACAAAAAAAGCATTCCGTGAGTTTTCTAAGCAGTTAAACACTGACACTTCTATACCAGTATAGTTCTTCCTTCTGACATTGTAGGACTTACTACATTAACACTAACATACTTAAGTATGTATCCTAATTATGTATGTATCATGTAATTATGCAAGTGCTATAATTATGTATATACCATAATTATGCGTTCCTTGAACCTCCAGAAGGCAGAAATTGAGTTTTCTCCATTTTTGGGTTCCCAAGCTTTTTGAAAAGTTTCTAGCATCTAGTAGATGCTGATATTTGTTTCTTTAATTAATTTATTAATGAACTAATTAATTAACACCTGTGAGGTTTTCTCATCTGCTTTTCGTTTGACGTGTATTAAATATATGCACATCTCAGAAGATGCGTCAATATTCAACTGCACTGACTGTCAAACAAATTTAATGTTGTTAGGTGGACCGTTTCCATTCTTCCAGGACTGTTTTGACAGTGATCTACTAATAATTTTCGATAAAACCAAGGGACTACAAGTATCTTTGCTCCAATGCTTCGTAGCAGTGACATGAAAGTGACTATACTAATAGAGTGTCCTGTGTCTAAGGGATGCTTACCACCAATTACCTTCCCTGCTTCTTTGTTTCCAGTGTGCGGAACTGCAGCTTCCCTTATGGCAGAAGTTCAGTCATGCGGCAAAGAGAACAACATCGGATTTTGCCACTTCTCTTAGAGTTGCTATAATGTCCAAGTTGTTTGACAAAATTTTCACCTCCTTAAGATTCTGGCTATTTATTTTTATTGGAAGTTGACTCATTTCTTGACTGTACTAGTGCCCAGAATACAGCTTATTTTTATAGTAGCCCATTAATGAATAATTGGAACATATGCTTGTATTTTAATTCTTGAATATTGACTTACTTTTTATGGAAACAGTTGCAATTTGTGCCTTACATTGGAGCAGTGTAATAGAGCCAAGAAGATGCTGTCGAAAACAATTAGGCTTTTTAGTGATTAAAATATGCCCAATTGTACATGTCCTTATTATCATTAAGCAAATCTGAATTTTCGCTTAGAGCTATAGAGAGAATATTCCTAGAATTTAAATGTGCCATAATCTAGTTTTTCCCTTATAAGCCAGATATATAGATTTAATTCAAAGAGTTTATATTAAAGTGGAGAGTTAGTTGGTATATGTTAAGTTTAGCTTTTTAAACACCATGATGAAAAGTTTTATATATATATATACACACACACACACACACACATACGTGTGTGTGTGTGTGTGTGTGTGTGTGTGAAGCTACTTTTAAATTAATGGATGAAAATAATTATGCAATACCAGCAACTTTTAATACTTGAAATAATTGTAATGGGTATACTTTGTTTTATACTATGTCAGTTTTGCATACATTATCTTATTTAAATCTCCATAAAATACTCAAGAAATGTGTGTGTTTTTGGATTTTGTAAATGAGATAACTGAACTTGAGAGAAATTATGATTTACCCAGCCAGCAAGAGGAATAGAATTTGAATATCAGTTTGCATTCTTAAGCTAGTCTGATCCTTAAGCCACATTTTGCTTATCCACAGTTGTTGGATTAAAAGTGTAGAAATCCACTTTATATATCTTCCCCCTACTTCAGTGCTTCACCTGTTCCCCCTTTTTAACAAACTAAAAGAAGAAGGAAGAGCAGATAAAGAGGGGAGGAGGAAGTAGTGCGGACCCCCTGTTTACAGATGTGACAAGATCAGGTGACATTTTATCTGTTTTTCTTTTTCCTGAGTCCCCTTCCCTGGTGATGTTACCACTCTGGAAAGATGGATCATGGATACAGTAGGAGAAGGAGAAAAACGAGAAGAGGGGAGACACGAAGGAAGAGAATGAAGACAGAATTAAGAACTAAATACAATGCAGAGTAATTAATAACTCAAAATTAAGGTCTATTTTCTTTATTGGTTGGTCTTTCGAGGTATCTTTTAGGACTCCAATAGAAGCTATATTATGAACACAAAGCGAGGATTTCCTAAGAACACAGCCTTCGTAGAAAAAAATAAAGAATTTTTGGCTCAATTTGAAATGTCTGACACATAACAAATAGATCTTTGGTTGATCTATTTGTTCAACCAAACAGGTGCTGAAGACAGTAGTTCTGTTCAATGACACGCTGTGCTTAACTATTTTTTTAATTTATATATTCTAAGTTTTGTAACTACAGAAACTATTACTAGCAGCTTCAAAGAGTATTTTAGTATGATCCCTGGACCTAGTGTTGGTGTGGAGAGAGTCTGGTCTACCCTCTTCAGGCGTGCCATCCAGGAAATCCAGAAACAAGCAGCTCTAGAGACCACCTTCCCAACCACAAGGCTCACATCTTAATTCTCACTCCATAGTATGTGGCCAGAGCTTGGGTCTACTGCTGTTGCCTTTTTGAATAATTCATCTCTGCACCCACTGAGAAAAAAAACTAGGATGCTCTGCTTCCATGATATTATTTGGAACAGTTTCCAAAATGCTTATGCTTTCACATTTGAAGAGAACATTATCTAGAAAGATCATAAAGCATGAGTGAAATTTAGCAGTTGGATCAGGCATCTACGTAGCACCAGGGATCTGGGGCCATCATTTGTCTTAAAATCAGATGAATCTGAATGTAAATTGGAACAGGTCAATCCAAAAGCTCATCTGACGGGATGAAACCAATGTGATCCTGTCTCAAGTATTTAAAATTGTGAGGAATGAGAGATGAATTGGACGTGGCATAATAATTTTATTTAGGGAAGGTTGCAGAATGTTGTGGAAAGTCTGATCTTGTTAAGGGTTCCCTATGTCATTCTCCAGCCGATGATTTTCCTCATTAAAATCATCAGCGTAATTATGTGTCTGCTCTTCTAAATTGTGGTCACTTGACCTCTATAGAGAAGGAGCTTTAGAAACAGCAGCTGTGAAAAGGGGGGGTGGAGGGGCAAACATGATGTTATTCATTTGATGACTTGCAGGTGAACTTTATTCTAGATCTGAATGCTTATATGTATGTTTATTAACATCATTCTAAGATTAAAACTCATTTTTAAAATGTTATTATTGAAAACTGAGTGATGATATTTTTTTAAAAAATCTTAAAGCCAACTAGAAATTTATGGACCTTGGCATGTTCCAGTTCTCCTTGCTTTGTCATTACATGTTTGCCTCTTGACAGCAAGCCTGGCAAACACTCATGGCAGGGGTAGGGACTGAGCTAGCCAGTGACATGCAAAGGGAAAGGGAAAGTCACTTATTTGGTGATGATGTGAAAGGTTTCTCTCTAGGAAGTGTCTAGTATATGTGTTGAGAGAAGAAAAGAAGCCCAATTTAGGGCATGCTGTCCACTCCTTGAAGGCTTGCGGAGACATTCACAGTGGGAAGTTCATACCAGTTGGTCATCTTCAGATAGACATTTCATTTATTCTTACACAGAAAACCAGGAATTTTGGCAGGGGGCAGGGGGAAAGAAATGAATATTGACAAAATAATGGAAATAGAAGAGTATCAGCATCCCTGTTTGTTTCTTTTCTTTTCATGTCCATCTCAGTTTTATTATAATGTATTGAGAGCATATTATTCACAGTTCTCCAGAGAAACAGAACCAATATGAAATATAAGCTATATCTCAAATCCTGGTCCAATTCTTTAAAATCAAATATAAAAAATATATGTATATATATAGAATGATTTATTAATTATAAGGAATTGGCTCATGCAGTTATGGAGGTAAAAAAGTTTCATGATCTGTAATCTCCAAGATGCAAACCCAGTAAAGCCAGTGGTATAAACTCCTGTTGACACACAAAAGTAATTATCATAGAAGCTTTAGGAGTTCCATCACACTTTATTTTTAAGTTGATCTTAGATTTCTTCCAAGAAGCCTTAGTGTCTCAGTAAACATTAGAGGGGACCAACAGAATGAGAAAACCCTGCCTTCACTTTACACTACGAATCAGTTCTTCTCAAACTTGTTTTCTTCAGTAACAGAATAAAGGCTGATATTCTCCATAGGGGTCCATATTATAACTCTTGGCTTCATCTCCTCCATTCCACTCAATAATATATATGGGAACATAGTGAGATTTTTGTGAACATTCATTATTATTTTTTTAGAGTAAATAAACATCATCCAACAATTTTTATATTATTAGGGATTATCAATTTAGTCACACTTGGCAACCTAATATAACAGAAGTCTGTCTTGAAATTGGAGTCAGGAATCACTGAATCCTCTTAATTTTTATAAATTCATTGTCCAATTGCACCTTCATTATTGAGACTGTTCAAATGAATGGAAGTTAAGCACAATGGGGCTGGTGTTGGTTTTCAGAACAGTGAAGACCAGGATTAAATCCTTCCCAAATACAAGGCCCCTTGTGCTACACCTGGTTATCAACTCAGCTGCAGGCAGATCTCATGGTTATTCTGTATTTGATCATAAGGTCCTCAAAAGACATACCTACTAGCCAGTTTTATGCATTTGACAGTCATTTAAACATTCCTAGCTTCAGTTTTTTGTTCTGAAAGTGAAGCTGCTTATATTTTCTTGGAGGGATTTATTAGTAATAAAAGTGATGACCTATGTCAAATATTCTGTTTAGTCCGTAGAGTAGCTAACTCTACTATTCATGTAGTGCTTTTCTCCTTAAATATTTGTTTATGGGTATGTTATATATGCCATAATCAGTGAAAAGTGACTTTAAGGAATTAGACTAGGATTCTAGAAGAAAAAACCCATTATGTGCCAATACTTGTGCAAGTTTGCTTTACACATGTCGCCTACTCTAGTCCTCATTGACATTCTTCTACATAGATTTCCTTTTTTCCTATTTTATAACGAAGACCCTGAGGCCCAGGGAATTGAAATAATAAGCCAAGTAAGAATATTGGCATGGGTGAGATTTGAACCCGGATTTGTGGAAGCTCAAAACTGTGCTTTTATCACCATGATAAGAAAATGAAGCAATTTTAGCCTGACCATTCATTGCAAGGGATCTTATGGGGATACACAGATGGATAGCCCAAAGAAAAGTATTATTATTATCATTATTGTTTCCGGCATCACATTGTTGAGAAACAACAAAATTCTCTTATGAAAGAAGTCATAGAAGAGGGTTTGAATCACATTCTTCGTGAAATATGGATTAAAAAATGCCTATCTTTGAAAATAAAATGCTAAAAAAAGTAAGGTCCCAATATAACAGAAATAATAATAAAGCTGCAAATCAGGTCACTGGCCAATAGGAGAGCCAGGAGGACCCCAACACACCAGTGTTGACTTAAAAGAGTTCCCATAAATCAAAGGGCCGTGTTAACTCAGGATTCGGAGCATATCACACAGAAAAAGGGCAACTTTTAAGTCCTTCTCCATTCCTGAGTCCATAAAGGACCTTGATTAAGTGTGAGTAAAAGGAGTATGACGCTAATGACATACAAACAGAGTAACCATTTTTTTTCAGTGTGGAGATGGAGAGGTGGACCTGACAAGCCCACATCCCACCCCAACGCCGCTTACTCCTTACTGAAGCCTCCAGAAATGAAAAGATGGCTTTGTTGATGCACTGACCCCCCCTCTCCCACCTCCGCACTGGCTGGTGTGAGAAGGAAATGAGGGATAGTGTGTACACCCAGTGTAAACACTCCCATTCCTGCGAGTTCTTAGGGCGAGGAGTTAATGTATTTCTAACTTTAAAATAGACGTAGTCACCATATTTCTTTTTTTTCCCTTTTTTTAAGCATTGTATTTATTTGACAGAGAGAAACACAGTGAGAGAGCGAACACAAGCCGAAGGAATGAGAGAGGGAGAACCAGGCTTCCTGCTGAGCAGGGAGCCCAATGCAGGCTCGATCCCAGGGTCCTGGGATCATGACCTGAGCTGAAGGCAGAAGTTTAAGGATCGAGCCACCAGACGCCCCCATCACCATATTTCAAATGATCCACGTTGCAGTACCTATAAAAACCTCATCTCGTTAGCTCTTCATCTCTCCTCTCATTACCTTCCTGTAGTATATTTTCACTCCATATATGATTTAGGGAACGTTTCTGATGAACGTCGTTTTCTGTCTCCGGAGTTTTGTCAAGTGGATTGGGAATCACATTTATTCCACAAAAGTAATGGAAGGGGAGTGGATAAAGCCACAGATTTTTCTCTTCCTCACTCCATGTCCCAGATCTTAGATAGTAATGAGATACTGCTGAGTTAGTTTTGATCAAATCACCTAACATCTTTCATGTTAAGTTTGAGACTTCAGGAAGACTTTTAATGTTTTAGTGTGCTAAAAACGGTTTTTGTGGTTTGGTTAGTTTTGTAATTTTTATTTCACATTTTTTTAATATTTCCTGTTTGGTGCATATTAATTGGAACTGTTCATTCTTATTACAAATAAAAATTAAAGAAGGGCCAAGAGCAAAGCCAACTGTGCCAATGGACAGAAAGCAATACTTTACCCTTTTGTCTGCTCTGGAAAACTGCTTATTTCCATAAGACACCCAATTATTTTCTCTATAGTCATCCAGAGAGATGAAACTAGATGGAATAAGGTTCGTTCAGACAACTTTGCTATTGTGCTAATAATTTCATTAAAATTAACACAAAACAGGGACCTGGCTTTTACCTTACTAATGATGAGATTTAAGTCTTCTGCATGCAGGCTATCATATTTAGGATCCAGGTCTAACATACCTTTGTGACAGGAAAATTAAAGACGTGGGAAAGTGCCATAATTCTCTCCTTAGTCCTTTAAAGACCACTATAACTCAGAAAGCATCCACTTTATATTCAAGTGCAATGCTAATGGCTTATAGTTTCAGAGATTAAGAATGGTTAGGAAAAATATTACTCCCAGTTCTCCATTTGTGTGTCAGGGGAGACAGGAAAATAAATTTATTCTAAAATAAGCAAACTTACTTTCATCTTTTCTCCATATGCCTTAGTCTTGTAACATTTGTTTTAGACTAAAGAACGCTGTGTTGCCAAATTGCTTACATCTTAAAATGTTAAAATATTCTCTTTGGGCTCACAAAAGACTGTAAGGTGTAAAATGCTTATTTATTGCTATTATCCTATAGCATAAGAATTAGCATGAAACAACTTGTTTGAGGGGTGTGGAGTGACAGAGCTGGTGCTTGAACCTCTTCTCTTCGAATCTATATGATGACAACTCTCAAATTAATATCTCCAGCCTAGACCTTTTCCTTGAACGCCAGACTCATATAATCAACTGCCTACTCAACATCACCATGTAGAGAACTCACAGGCATATGGAATATGACATGTTGAAACTGATTTCACACCTTCAGTTTGTTTTTCCCACAGTCTTCCCATCTTGGTCAACAGGAACTCTAGCTCTCCAACTGTTTGGATGAAAAATCCTGGCTTCCTTGACTCTTTCTCTTCTTTTGCTCTCCAATGTAACTTAGAAGTAGATCCTGCTGGTTGTACTTAAAGAATAAATTCAAAGCCCGTCAAGGTCTCACCACCTCTTCTGTTACTACTTTGATCCAAGTGTTCATCATCCATTGCATGCCTCACCGCCCAGCCACCTTACCTGTGTGCCCTGCTTTCACCCTTGGTCTGTTTGCAACAACAGAGCCAATGTTCTCTCTTAAAACCTGGCTCATTAGATCACTCCTTTGCTCGAAACTTCCCAGTGACTTTTCATATTTCCATAGAAAACAGGGAAATCCTCTCTGCTGTCTACCAGGCCTTGTATGGTCTTGTCTGTTCCAGCTCCCTCCTTTTCCACCACACCAACCTTTTTGTTGGCCCTTGTTCATGCCGGACGTAACTTAGTGAAATATATTCTAGCATATCTCTGGGCATGGAGTAAAGAGCCAGCAAACGTTATTTTGAGCGAATTAATGAAAGAAAAAACAAAATCAAGAAAGCTTTTAGAATATTTGAATGGTTCCTGGATCCTAATGTATTCTCACTTGATATTTTTTAAATTTAGATATTTCTGATGTTGTAGTGCACAGATTGAATTGCATGATAGTTCTTATCAATATTTTTTGGTGACTACTATGTACCAGGGATTATGATATTGGCCCCAGGTATACGAAATAGCATCCCTTGAACTACTTGACCCAGAAACTAGCGATCTTACATTTGCGGTCTATTTGTACCTTCTTCACATGTGATTCATAAGTGATGCATGTGCCTGCTATGAGTCTGATTATGTGCCTGGCAGCAACTTATACTAAACAGAAGTGGATTTCAGCTGACAGTACCAAAGCTTGTTTTGTTTGTTCCTTGATTTGATTTGGTTACCAACATTTAGAACTGGAGGATGGATGCATGGGAAGTTGTGCAAAAATATGTATTTCCATTTTCTCTTGAAAAATAAACAGACGTGGTAGTCTTGGACCATTTTTTAGCATTCTGCTGTGGATGAGCAGGAGCGTCCCACCTTCAGAGATGGTTACCAGCTCCAGATTCTCAAAGGGGTTTACAATGCACTGCAAGGGGAAGCAAAAAACAAGATAAAATAGCATTTTTTCTTTTGAATATCTTTCGTATTTTTTTCCCAAATACTTTTATTTTATTTGTTCAGTGTTACAAGATTCACTGTTCATGTACCACACCCAGTGCTCCATGAAATACGTGCCCTCCTCAGTACCCACCACCAGGTTCTTCCAACACCCCATCCCCTCCCCTCCAAAACCCTCAGATTGTTGCTCAGAGTCCACAGTCTCTCCTGGTTCATCGCTCCCTCTGATTTCCCCCAGTTCACCTCACCCTTCCCTCTCACAATATCCTCCATGTTTTTCCTTATGCTCCATACATGAGACCATATGATAGTTGGCTCTCTCTGCTTGACTTATTCCACTCAACATAATCTCTTCCAGTCCCGTCCATGTTGGTACAAAAGTTGGATATTCATCCTTTCTGAAGGAGGCATAATATTCCATTGTATATATGAATCATATCTTCTTTACCCATTCATTTGCGGAAGGGCATTTTGGTTCTCTCCACAGTTTGGCGATTGTGGCCGTTGCTGCTATGAACATTGGGGTACATGTGGCCCTACCTTTTGTATTTTGTAAAAGTTCTGCATACTGTGTTTCATGGTATCATAAAGACAATCTTTTGGAGTAAATGGTGTTATTTGCAATTTTACAGCTAAAGGAGTGGCGTCTGAAGGAGTTTAATGGCTTGTCTTAATGACTCAGTCTATAAGGAACTATCATCCTCCTCCTCATCCCATCATCATGGTAATTTATATTTATTGAGTACTTACTATGAACCAAACACTGTCTTAAGTATCTTTTATATGTAGTTGCATTTAATCTTCCAATAACTCTGAGAAAGGCACTATTTATTCTTCTTATTTTCCAATAAAGAAATGAATGACTGGTAAGAGCAATAACCTGCCTAGGGTTTCAAAGCTGGCAGTGATGGGGTGGGAATTTAAATCCAGATTGTCAAGTCCAGAGCCCACTTTTGTTGTTTTTATTGTTAAGGATTTTATTTATTCATTTGAGAGAAAGAAAAACAGAGAGAGAACAAGCAGGGGAAGAGGCAGAGGGAGAGGGAGAAACAGACTTCCACTGAACTAGGAGACTGATGTGGGGCTCGATCTCAGGACTTGGAGATCATGATGTGAGCTGAGGCAGACGTTTAACCATCTGAGCCACCCAGGCACCCCCCAGAGAGGCACTCCCCAGAGGCCAATTTCAACCACAGGTCTATAGTGTTATATTCAGTGCTGCCTAGGTTCACCTAACTCCAAAGATACTCTTCTTTCCATTATTACAGACTGTGGAGAGCCCAGAGTGACACAGTGAACCAAAAGCAGATCCTCATGAATATAGTGGGGAAAGGAGGTTCCTGGAGACAGTGGAAAGAATTTTAACATTTTTTTTCTTGGAAACTATAAATCTACATGGGGCCATTCTGCCCATACTTCCACCATGCCTTGGCCATATAGTCTGCCTTAAGGGTATTCTGGTGTAAATAAGGTAAAACATCTCTTCATGGGAACTCATTCAGTTAGGGTGTGTGTGGGGTGTATGTGTGTGGGGGGGTGTGGGGGGTGTTTTTCCTCTGACTCTCTAGTGCTTGCACCTGTGCCTGGTACCTTGTAGATACCTTGTTACAGAATGTTTTCTGTCCCCACTTGAAAATTGACTTTTTCATAATCTCTCAAAATTTCTTGATTTGACCAAATCGAATGCCATAAAAAGTAAACCCAAAAGAAATTTAGTGTGCCCTAAATGCTCAAAGCAAAGATGAAAGTAGTATTATTTGACTGCAGAGTCTCAATGTCCAAGAATAAACAGGATATTCCCAGTTAAGACCTTCTTACTTAAAATGAATGTGTCTGATACTAGATCTCTCTTAGACCATAGCTGGGCTGCCATGAGCCCTCATTTCTAGTAGCTTGTCTTGCTCTTGGGGAGCTCTTAGGGAGTTATTGGGGTCTAACTGGGTGACCATGTTTCATTTTTAACAAGCCAGGTGAGCAATATGGTACACCAACCATTTGATAGGAAATAACTGCTCATGCCTTCTACTTCCCACATCCATCCAGAAGATTATCTCTTCCAAGGTGATCAAAAGGGTAGAGTTTATTTTTAATTGGTTTAATTCCTCTTAAAACTAAATTGGAGGGACAACTGTCTATTTTTGGCTCAATTCCTTTATGTTGAATAGGGAGTTCAAATTTTTAACACATTATGATCAAAACATTCTTCAAATTAGGTCATCCTAGTTGGCACTAATTTTTTCTTTGATTTATTGCATGCTTTTAATCAAATCAAGGCCAAAAGGTGAGCTGAAACCTAGTCCTTATGATTTTTGCTCTTCCTTTGTTGTTCCATCTCTGCTGACCTCAAATGGGAAGGAAATAATCTTACAAATATTCTGTGAAAGATCCTCCAAAGCTGATTATTTTCTCTAATTCCATCTTATCCTCCAAATTGAGGACAATGTAAATGAAACTTTAAGAAGTCTTCCCTACAACACTCAATAGAAATGTATTGAGTAAGTAATGCATGTGAATGAAGATTCCCTAGTTTTTCCAGGCTTCTCTTGAATCCACATTTCCCCTTGTCTTGAATCTCTGTTTCTGAGGTTGAGCTGTATGATTATAGTGCCATTTCCAGTTGAAGATGTATTAGTTTTCTGGGGAAATATTAACAAAGTTTCTCATTTTAAGCCAGATGGCTTAAAATGAGAAAAAAATCTATTCCCTTACAGACTTTTAGCCTGAAAGCTCTAAAATAGTCTGAAATCAACTTGTTCAGAGAGTAGGTTTTCTCTGAAGAATTTTTTTTTTTCTCTGAAGAATCTAGCAAAGAATTTTGCCTTGCCTCTTCCAACTTCTGGTGGCACTCCAAAATCCCTGGTATTTCTTGACTTTATAGACTCCAATCTCAGCCTTTGACTTTTCATGGTCTTTCCCCCTGTGTGTTTCTATCTCAACATCTCTTTCACATTTTTATAAAGACACCAGGCTTTGAATTTAGGGCTCACCCTGACATATGACTTCATTTTAACTAACTGTATCAGCAAGTACTGTATTTCCAAATAAGGTCACATTTTGAGGTTCTGGGTAGACATAGATTTTGGGGGAATGTTATTCAACCTCTTATAGATGGGTATCAGGAAAGGGCATACTAAATTTAAGCCTGAAATGGAGAGTAGTTAGATATACCAGTAGTGTGAAGTTTTATGTTTATTTGGCTTAGAGTTTCCTGTGTTTACTGTTTGCTGTAGCTATGATGTCATAGGTTAAAATTTTCTCTAGTATCTTTGTTTTTGTCTCCCTCTGTTTTTAGATTTTCCTAGAGATTCCTTAAATAGGATCTGTGACTTGCAGCTCTTTTAGTTATACTTTCCTGTTATTTTCCAAGACCCCAGTTGATGTAGTATAAGATTTTAGGGAGGCAGAAACATTCTATAGTACTATGATTAGTTTTCAGTCTTTCAGTGAGCCTGACTTGGATAATTCCCTTCTTCCATGTTGAAGGCTAGAGGGGGCTGAAGTTGGGTCTTTCCCTTTACTGGTCTGGAAAGCTACAGGGGGCTATATTCCAATATCTTTTTTCTTTCTAGTTTGTTGGGCTTTCGTAAAATCCCACGTTGGTTAAATGCTGATAAAATAGTTTCTCTTGAGGGCAGGCCTTGTTAAGGAGAAGAGAGAGCTCTGGGTATATTTCAAAATGGTTATGTTTCCTCTCCTTGTGTAAGAAGCATAAGGGTTTTCTCCACAGTGAGGGTTTGGTAGGGTTCCTAGATGTGAAATTCACAAGTGTTTCCCACCCTGATACTGGGTCCCCTTGGAGCTTTTAATTCTCATACAGACTATTCTGAGTTTCTAGCAATTCTTTGATTATGGTTTAAACTATTCCTAAGAATATGGGCTACAGGTGTGGGCTTCTTCTTTCCATAAGCTGTGATTTTTCTGTATTTTCTTGTCTGTCTCTCTAGTTTTCAGTGTAACAGTTTGCCCTATAACCTCACTTCTCTGATAGATTAAAGAAAAGTTGTTGGCTTTCAGTTTGTTCAGCTTTTTGCTTGTTGTGAGGACAAGGTTAATGACTTCTAAGCTCTTCATGTTGGACCAAAGACCCCAAAGGTCTGAAATGAAGATTATAATAATAATAACAACCTACTTCTACTGTGTGCCAGACTTTTTAATCTTAATGACAAACCAATGACATTTTATTATCTATTATTCCAATTGTAGAACTTGAAGCTCTAGTAACTTGTTCAAGTGATAAAACTAGGATTTGAAACCAAATCACCACATCCAAATGATAACTACCATGTTAAACCAGGAGCAAAAAAGTCTTGTCTCTTGTGTCTACTTAAGAAATCAGGATAAGACTCATTACCTCACAAAGATAAGAGCTCCATATTTAATAACATAGATGTAAGGTTCAAGTATTCAATGAATAGATTAGATGTGCATCAAGCATTTCAGTTAATGTCTCCATGTGATGGCCTTCCCTGAGCCATCAAACTAAATATCCTGACCTCTCGGTAGCACCACGCTTCTCAAGGCACAACCCAGCTAGAGAAAAATTATGGAGGATTCTACATAGATAAGAATTGGAGATCTTGTGGTCCTTTAGAATGGCATCATCAGCACAAATTAAATCAGTGTACCTGAATGAGCAGTGGTTCTTTATGGAAGAGTCCTGCATGCTGGATTCCTGCCCTATGCTTCCACTTACCATCTGGGCACAGAACACAGGTCATACAACTCATCTGGGTCTTGGATTTCACACTGGGGATATAGCAGGGAATGTCTCAAGTTCTTTTTTAGTCTAATATTCCAAGTATTGATCTGAAAGAGACAAAAATGTATAGCTTGAGAAAGGTAGGAAAGACAGAATGTGGCTTGAGGTGATTTGTAGAGAACAGTGTATATTTTGGATGCTTATACTCATTAGGAGAACCAAGTAAAGCCAAGGCATTAATTATTAAGGCCTACTTTTTTTTTTTATAAGACTTTATTTATTTATTTGAGAGAGAGAGAGTGAGTGAGTGAGCATAATCAGGGGAAACAGCAGAGGGAAAAGGAGAAGCAGGCTCTCTTCTGAGTAAGGAGCCCAAATGCAGGGCTTGATTTCAGCTAGGATCATGACCTGAGCTGAAAGCAGAAGCTTAATCCACTGGGCTACCCAGGAGCCTCAAGGTTTAGTGTTTATTATGTTTAAACCAAGCTCATCAGTATAGGTGTCTGGTTCTTTCTCCATCCAACAATGTAGCCTAAAGCATTTTACCCCATTAGCTATAGTTGATATTCATTATTTGCTTCTTAAGACAAAAACTCAAAGAGCACCTTATTTCCTAAAAAAATGATCGTGTACCCTAAGGTAATTATTTGGGGTCTTAGAGAAGATTGGTATTAATACAGAGCACGTGTTTTTGACAATCCTTCCCCTCAAAAGCCTTGGTATATAGAAATACAAAAATTCTGGGAAAGGCAGGCCCAGCTGCATGGTACTCTGAGAACTTCTTGAGACAGAATGGCTCCAGACCACCATTCTTTTCCTTTTTGAGCTGTATGATTAATAGAATCTATCTCAAGATTGACATAGCTTTAAGTGAAATTGGTGAGCAATAAAAGACACTGATCTTCATGGCACTTTCTCATAAAAGAACTTAATAGCAAATGATTGAGTTGCTTGAATTGTTGACCCAAGCTCTACATCCGGGCCTGATAATCATGAGGAATTGCTGATTCTCTTAACCCAGCCATTTGGTATTATGGATATACTTTGTCATTACTGTCAGTGAATATAAATTTTAAATAAAGTATCATAGTAAAAGAAGCAGAAACATGGAAAGAAGTTTGATGATATAACTAAGAGACAAAATCTTCTCCTTGTTACCATCCCACTCCCTGGGAGACATAGTGACTCCAGCAGAGGCATGAACATCATAGTAATGTACCCCAAACCAGCCTGCTTCATTAATGAGGCTCATGGTGATGACAGAGAACTTTCCATTTCTACCTCTAGTTGGCCCCAGTTGGTTCTCACTTGTTTCTCAATATTGAATTCTTCCTCATTGGTCAAAGTTCTTTGGTTATGACACACAGGTTCTTCCACAGTGGTGATAGGGCAACCTGAGAGTCTTGTTCTAAAGAAATCAACTCCCGATAGGATTTTTAGAGGTACTGAATTTCTAGGTAGTGCTCCTGATTTCTGCTCAAACAAGAATCATGATCAAGAATGAATTGTATTAATATGCAATTTGGGGAAAGAAACTTCCTTGGGGGGAAAAGGGGATATTCTTGTCATGTCCTGATAGGAGTAATGAGTTATGTTAGTTGAGAATGAAAAGTTATATGATTTTATTCATACTCCAGACCAATCAAGTGGGACATGCTAATTATGCCGCAGACCATTATGTCTTTAAACCTCATTACTATGCAGTATAACAACCTGACATTAATTTTGTGACTAATTATATAAATGTAGAGAACAAAAGGAGGATTCTGGAGCCAAAACCTGGGTTCAAATGTTGGCTCTACCACCTACTACCTTTATGACCTTGGCCATATATTAAATCTCCTATCTTTCTTTTCTCAGCCCCCCAAAATGTGAACTCTATTTCATAGAGTTGTTGCAAGACTTAATCAAGCTAATGAAAAGTATGTAGAATTGTCCAGGATAAGGGACTAAATCCCTAATAACTCGAAGTATTAGTATGTAGGCGCATCTTTCATAAGCAAACATACATTTTTAAGGCATAATTACATCTTAGAATTGCCATTGTACATAAACATGCCTCTAAATCTGTCATCAACAGAGAAGCACCGGCCAGTTGAGAATGCATTCCTGCTTAATGAGAGAGCCCTACACCACTGGATAAATCCGTCCTTTTACTAGGAAAGCAACTGGTGGTTGTGGCTAGGTCAGCCAAGATCTGAAGTCCACACCATCTTGAGTTCTCAGGGGACAGAAGTGGGCTGTTCTTCCCTGTTGCCCTGTGCCCGGCATCTGTTAATTGAGAGAGAGGCAAATGTATGAGATACATAGCTCAGTGTTGAGTGTCAATGAGAGATTCCCCCAGAGAAGTTTAAAAAACCTATTTTGTTTGGAGTCAGGCCTTCTAAACCTGACTTCGTTTTTCCAGCTGCATCTAAATGGGTGTGTGTGTGTGTGTGTGTGTTTATCTTCAGACCTTTCACCCTTTTCTCAGAATAACAGGCCAGAGCTCACATTTTTCACCCTGTCTTGCAAAGAGGTGTTGGGAGGAGGATTGTTTTTCTTTTGCTCTTTACTGGGTCCATTATTTTTTTAAATGATGAGTTCTTTTCCCAGGGCTTCTTCTAAGGTAGCAAACTGTGTTAAATTTTAGAAGCTGTGGTGATATGATTGTAAAGGAAGAACAAGGTGTCTGGGTTGAATTTTAGTCAGGCCTTTCCCAGTGAATAATAACATCAAAACAATCAACTTCACAAGAACCTTGACACTTGCATTTTTTTCTAATTTGGAGTTAGGGAAACCATCAGAACTGTAGAGGAAATACACAGTCATTTGAATGTAAGAGTCAACAGTTATTTTCCTGCCATTGAGTTTCTGAGCTCTTTCTTCAGCAATGAGGAAATATAAAACATATGAAGAGAGAGTAAATATTGTGATAAGATAAATGGTAATTCCTTAATCAAAAGCACTTCATAATCACCCCTTTTTCTTTAAAAAGCAAAACAAGAAAGATAATATTTTAGGACTATATTTTTACAATCTCTTTGTTAAAAGGCCAATTTTGTGTAAATGCTTGTTAATATGAGCTTTTATCATGCAAAATCCCAAGGTTTCTTTGGTCCATTATCTACAAGTTAGAAATAAGAATCACATGTCATTGAAACCAAACATCTGTTTTTAGGAAACTGCACTATAAAACTCTAGGATTTCTCTTGCCTTGTATTTTAAACAATCTTAAAATCTCTTATATAACAGTTATTTATTCATTCTCCAAATATTCCTTGACTGCCTATTAAGTACTCCTAGTCAATGTCCCAGTTGGAGTTGGAGAAACACATGTTTTGACCCTCAAAGAGTCCCTCCTAAAAGACTATAGGGAAAGAACAATTTCTGACACTTTTTACTTAAATATTTAGTCATCTCTGTCATATCATGAAGCTATTGAAGGTAAGGCTAATATATAAATTTTTATATTCTCCCTGGCACCCGATACTGGCAAAGAACAGACTCAACTCATGTTGACTAGCACAAGATTAAAGATATTACTCTGACAATTCTTTCAAAGAAATGTGCAATAGAGCAAGAATAATGCAGAGATTGTGATCAAAAGCTAGTTCGTTATATGTCTTCCAATTTTTCTGAAACTCTCTTCAGGAATTTGGTGGAGGCAGTTTTCCTCTATTCTAGAATAAAGAGGATCTCATAACTTTGTCTCATTTTTCTTAGGTCCTATCAACACTTTAAGTCATGGATTCTCAAAGCAGTAGTTAGATCATCCAGCCAAGGATAAAAATCAAAGCTTGAACTTGACATACTGTTAAAATTTCCTTCCCCACCTCAAAGCCAATTTAGTTTGAATCAGAGACCACAGGTGGGTCTTCACCTTCTTTTTCCGATCCACCTTCTGCCTTCCTTGCTAGTTGCCCTTTGTTCCTGCTATGATCTCTCTAAGTCTGTGTGTGTGTTGAGGGGGTACGGAGGGAAGGAAGGGTGCCTAGCTTACCTGGCCATGTTCCATCCTTTCTGGGCCATAGAGATTAATAATGTTGTCTGCCCCTTTCTCTCATAACACCTGGAAGGGATCTTTGGTAGTTCCTTGGAAGGCCCTTCTCTACTATAGCTCTCCTTTCTTTGTCTTGAACTTCTGAGGTATGGTACACATCCAGCTATTTCCTCTCCACCTTCTTGGATAAGATATAAAGAAGAGTTCATACTCATGCTCTCAAGTGGGGCCTCATCTGAGTTCAAGTGAGCAGGAAGCACTTTGACTTTCTGTCTTGACAGTATATGGGAGGAAAAACTTTTCTTTTACCTTCTTAGTTTCTATGACTAGGGTCTCTGAATTGAATTGATAAAGATTAGAAGGAGAAAAAACATACAAATTTTATTTGATGTTAATCTTTGTATGTGGCATAGGGGACTTTATAGGAAGAGGCAAAAACCCCAAGAAAATGGTTATGTATTATTTTAATAAAGAGCACTAGGTTATGGAGATATGATAAAACAAAAGAAAATGAGATTGGGCCAAGGGTGGCAAATTACGGGGAGCATCTGGGGAAAAATAATGGAAGATGTAGGTTATTTTGGTAAGGTTTGTTTGTAAAGAGTTATCTCTGCAACCATTTCCTGTCTCCAGTAATAAGAATGTTCTTCTTTTTCTGATACTTGGAAAGTACATCTCATGGTCAATTTATGGCCTGCTTTTAGGTAGAAAAGAGGAAGGCAGAGAACCTTCCTGTATCTGTTGTTTCTCAATTGACTTTAGCCAAAAATAATGAATATTCAAAGTGGCATACTTTGGGGTGTCATGTTCTGTTGCCCTTCAACAGACTTCCAGGAGGCAGGAGCCCCAGGATCACAACACTCTCCCAAGTTCCCAGTTGGCTTCCCAATTCATGGATCTGGGTACCACTGAGTTTCCAAACAGGGGTCAGAACCAGGTCCACGGTGTGGTGTAGTTTTCTCATGATCTGTACTATGACTTCTGTATCTCCTCAATATGTTTTGGAGCTTTCTGAATATTCTTTTTGAACTCTTCCCCCACTACTCCCCACTGCCCCTTTGTGTGCACGTATACACACACACACGAGGTATACACATATGCAACCCCTGGGCTTGAGATTCAAAAGTAGCATATCTACCTTTTGCTGCAAAAGAAACAGTCACACCATGTCAATAGTTCTTTCCAAAGAAATCTCTCTCCTAACAGTCAAATCTTCTCTCTCTCCTTTATCACTCTGAGGGGTTCAGGCTTGGTGCGGCTGTTTCATCCTGTGCCTCACAGTGATCTGAGATGACAGAAGGTCCAGGTCTAAGGTCCCAGCTGTGATACTGACACAGAGTTCGCCAGGTCCTCAGTTTGCTTCCTCTCAGAGTTACTGTGTGTGCAGTGAACAGTTTGGCCTTGTGTGTCTGTAAGGGAGAATTATCCAAATGACATGTACTGCTTGCAACGTGCTCTAGTGTGACGGTGGAGAGTAATATCAATTAGGTTTTTAGGTCCCCTGAAACTGTATTATAATAACTGTTTTGTGCTTGATGATAATGGCTTATGGAGAAACAACATAAGCAGTCTTCCCCATTCAGAGGCTGAGAATCTTTTATCTGGAACACAGATAGGCAAATTATAGTCCGTGAGCCAAATCTGACCCATCATTAGTATTTTTAAATAAAGTTATATTAGAACACACACATGCTCATTTGTTTATTTATTATCTAAAGACTCTTTTGTACTACAATGGCAGGATTGAGTCATTGCAGCAAAGTCCATATGGCTTAAAATATATACCATCTAGCCCCATGGTGAGCTCTGATTTGAAAGGACTCCCAAGTTGATTACTATGTTAAATACACAGGAAGTACATCCATGAGAATGGTCCTTCCTCCAGATGCTAAAATAAGAAAAACAACCTGTTCCATTTTAATTATACTGCTTTGCTGAGAAACAAGGAATCTTACTGTTGCTGCCATCTGGGAACCCATTTCACTTACTTTTTCTTGGGTTGGAATTTTTTCTGGATTGCTTTGAGTTATAAGTCTTTTTTTCTTCCTGAAACTGTGGATGTACCTTCCATTTACTGGTTCGTTTAACAAATATTGTTTGAAGGTCTCTCCAAAGGCAGGTACTGGGCTACATGTTAGGGATATAACACGAAGCAGATCAAGACACCTCCTTACTCAAGACTGTTGAGATCTCATGGAGAGGTAGATCACGAACTAGGGGGTTACAGGACATTAAGGAGCTACTGAAAGAGGTCCCTAATGCAGTTTTATGGGGCTGCACATGAAGCGTTTGGGAAGGCCTAACAGAAGAAACAGGGACAAAGATGAGAGCTGGTGGCTGAGCAGAGGTTAGTTAGCTAGGTAAAAATTAGGAAAAGAAAAGCTATTTTCAAGGAGAACGAAAAATTCAAAGCCTGGAAGAAAGCACGTCACAGTGAATTTGAGAACTAGAACCAGCAGTGCTTCCCCAAATTTTTCACTTACTGGAATCCATAGAAACTGATAACATTTGTATGCCATTGGATTAGTTAGGGTTCTTCAGAGAAACGAATGTATATATTGAGATTATTATGAGAAATTGCCTCATGTAAATATGAAAACTGGCAAGTCCAAAATTTGCAGGGTGGGCCAGCAAGCTGGAAGCCCAGGAGAGCTGATATGTTGTAATGCCAGTCTGAAGGCTGGCAGGAGGGAGTCCCAGGAGAACCAATGTTCTTGCTGAAGTCTGAAGACTGTCTTCCATAGAATCAGGAAGAGCTGATATGTAATAAAGTCTAAAGGCAATTTTCTGGAGAATTCTCTCTTGTTAGAAGAAGCCAGTATTTTTGGTCTTACAGAGACTCCAACTGATTAGATGAGGCCCACCCACACTGTGGAAAGCAATCTGCTTTACTTAACGTCCACTAATTTCAAAGTTAAGTTCATCCAAAAGTGCCTCACCGAAACACCCAGAATAATAGTTTACCAAATATCTAGGCACCCTAAAGCTCAGCCAAATTTACACATAAATCAACCAGCATAATCACCTTGGGGCAAATAAAAGAGAATTCTTGTGGCTCAAGCCACCAGCCTGGGTATTTTCTCTCTCAGGTTATGAGAGCATCCTATTTCAACACATTTGTAATCCGCCTGTCATATCACAAAGTCACGTTGAATGATTTACATTATACTAGGAGAAAAATGCAGACTCACTGTAAGGTTTTACTCTTTGAACTTTACTCTCCATTTGACATTCCCTAGAGAAGAGAGTAAGAATTGCATATGGGAATTTTTGATGATCAGGTCTCGAAGTGGCTCCCCTAACTCCCACTCATATTCTAGCCCCAGAATTCAGTTTCAAGGCCACATGTAATTGCAGAAAGGGTGACAGCTGTGGCCTATGTGTGTGCCCAGGAAGAAGAGATGCACTTGGATATCACAGAGTTGTAGCAATCTGTACCAATAAAGAACAGAGAGGAGAAACAGAGCCAGGCTAGTCGTGGGAGCCAAGGAGAGGCGAGAGTTTCAAGTTTCCTAAATTTTCATTCTATTATGCTCAGATAGCCTAAGTTCTTCAGTAAGCCTTCTGCATTTAATATTTCAGTTATTATTGGTGACTCCAATAAAAATAATTTGATTATAGTGGTTGAGAGAGTGGGTCATGGGATTAAGGAATGAATGGGAAAAGAAATGGAGAAAGCAGGCATAGATTTAAAAAAAAAAGCATATTGAATGTAGGGAAATCAACGGGGAGGGGGGTAGCTTTGCTGAGTCAGCAGAAAAATGTTTTTTTTGTTTGTTTGTTTAAGGGTGGGATAAGCATATTTACAAGAGGGAGAGAAGAAAAGATAGAGTGGAGATGGAAAAGTCAAAAGACAGGAGAAAGGGATATGATTTGTAGAGTTTTTAAGGTGTAGCTATTTAACCTCTAGTTAGAGGAATCCACTTTTAAAGGAAAAAGTCAACTTTTCTTTTTTTTTTCTCAGATATTCTGAAGTTTAAATAAGTGAATATTTAAGATGATAAGGGAATAACCAAATGTTTCTCTCTGGCATTTGAATTGTGTTGGAGGGGGAACAAAAGGGAAAGTGAGGAGATTCAAATTTCATCAACTATATGTTCTTGGAAATAATGGGGTTCTGTGAAAGTTCTGTGAGAACTGAGGAGAGCTGTGAATATCTGGAAGAGTATCACTAGGGAAGAATGAGAAAGAAAGGTCAAGAAAGCACGGAGATGCCGTGGAAGTTAGACATTCCCCTTTTGAAATAACGACCTGAGGAATTATATGATTCCTTCCAGAGTCTCAGATGAGATAGGATCAAGGCGAGGGGTCCGGGGATGGAGACTAGGAAGCAGAAAGGATTCAGATGAATGGGTGATGGGTTCTGAAGAGGTTTTTACCTGAGCAAAATGATGGAAAGAATGAATGAAAAATATTCAGGCCAAAGAAAAAGGGCGACTTCCCTCCTGCTCCCTTATAGAACAGAGTTGCTCCAAGTATAGATGGGGACTAGCTGCACAAGAAGACTTGAATGCTTGTTGAATGTAGATGTAGATGTAGATGTAGATGTAGATGTCCATCTGAGAGAACAAGGCAAACCTCCTTACCTTGCCAGGGAGCTCTAAGGAGGTTCTTAGACACTGACACAGAAAAATGCCTGTTGGAAACCAGGCACGACTGGGCAGGCGTTTGAAGGGAAAGGGGTAAGATAGATGGTTCTAGGCCCTTTCTGCCCAGGCAGAAATTTGCTCTTCCCCTCCCGTTTATCCATAGATATTGTTGTCAGGAATAGCTTCATGTGCTTTGACCACATGCAAAGGCTCACACCTGCCGGGGATGGGTTTCTAACAGAGAGAGAACAGTGAATTATAGTGTTATATCTAAACAAGATACAAAGGAGAAAGTTTTCTGTTTTCTAAAGTTATCCCAGAAAAAAGTCCCAATTTCGATGTGCAAACAGATGCTGAAAAAACAAAAACAAAATGGAACGAGTGATTGAAATTCCTATGAATCAGAACTGTGAGGGCAGGCAGGGTTTAAGCGTTGTACAGGGACTCATTTCAGGGGCCTTTCTCTATTTGGGGAGAAAAAAAATGTCTGCTTTGGGAGTTCAAACCTGTCCCTTTTCATAAGTAGAGTGAAGTGCAAGGCTCATGTCGTCAAAATGAATATAACTAAGCTTCTTCTCTGGAACTGGGAAAATTCTTATTGTTGAGTGTGGATCATCGATCCGCCTATCCCCTCATGCATTTATTCACACAGCCAGTCAGAGTCTCTCGAGTGCTTTCTAGATGCCAAATTACCTGCATAAAGCACAGTCCCTGCCCTGGAGGAAGTCATAGTTCAGTCTGGGAAGGAGATAGGGAAACACCTAATGAGCATGTGGTCCAGACCAGCAGTCATTGTGGAACATGCAGAGAGGGGTCTGGAGATGTCCTGGAAGGGGAAGGCTTTAACTTGGACTTGAAATACAGGTAGACATTCAGCAGATTTCCGTGTTGTTCGGGAAATAAAATAAATATTCAAGGAAGGACATAGTTGAGGCAATATATTTCTGCCATCTGTGCAAGAAAGATTTTTGAGGAAATTTGACATTTTATTATTATACCTTCCCTTTACCAGAACTTACTGGAGAAGAGCAAGATTGAGATGAAGCAAGACAAACAAAGCGTTGGCTTTCCTTAACCGAATAACCTGCAGGAAAAATAAGATTGGGTGTTCATATTAGCCTTCCAGCCACACAACCAAAATAGTCTGTAACCTCGGTAATGAATTTACGGAGCACCTATCACTTTGAAAGAGGGCTCCAGATGTTGAGAGCAGGCTGAGCAAGTGAAGTACAAATGGGAAGGACTGCTCCATAGGATATGAAGGAACAGGGACAGTACAGAGTGACAGATGGAAGAACTTTGTGGATATAGGTCTCCATCACTGACAGGGCGGGAAGTCGCATGGAGGATTTAAGGGGAGACTAGGACATAAAAAAAAAAAAAAAAGTGACCACAGCTATGGAAACAGTAGAATAACCAGAGAAACACTCTAATGTGCTCAGTGAGTGAAATAGGAGAGTTGATAGCTGAGTCCTTGTGCTTTCCCCAAAGAGGTGATCAGAACAGCAAAGACCGGCTGGCCAGGATGCTGGGGCCTGGATATTCCGAATTGACTACACATGTAGGCTCACCTTTGACCTCTGTGCTGCGAATCTGGTGTCCCAAGGAGGGAGGCCTTCTTAATGATTGCTCTCAAATTCACGGGAACTGAATAGAAAGACATTTTTCTTGGCATTCTCTAACATTTTCGCACTTTCTGGCACATTTTTTTCCACCAGAAGAACAGAAAGTGAAAAGACCAGCGGAAGTCTCACACGCGTTTGAATCCACAGATGCCTCCTTCTACATGACCTCAGAGAAAACGGAATCCAGCCCGGGAGCTGCAGGTAAGGGATACATTTCAGTTCACTTCTTTTCCCTGGGAAACAGGAAGTTTTATATCTAGCCTCAAATGTGTGTGTGTGTGTGTGTGTGTGTTAATCGTGCGTGTTTTCTAAAACAGTTTATTAAATATTTTCTGATATAAGTAAATATTTGCTGATCGTATATATTGCATGAGGGCATTTCAGAAAAGAAATGGATATAGCTGCTACATGAACATATACACAAATGAAGTGTGACGGATTTTTTTTTCCGTTTCAGTTTTAAAAACCATGTTAGGCATCCAAACACAGGGCAGCTCTGTCTTTACCTCTTCCCATGAGAACCTTGAGGGCTAAATAAAGATCTTGCTCCGAGAATTAAGGTACACTGGGTCAAATAGCCTTGTGATAGAGTGTCTTGCCGTTATGAATGTTGAAGCCCATAGGCATTAGAATAACAATTTGCAGAAATGCAGGGGCTAAGTCTTGGGCAGAACTGAGGTGTTCCAGTAGAACCCATGCCCGGGAGCATTCTCGCTGATGCTCTGTGACGGATGCTATCAATTACCTCAGAAAATTCCTGGCCTTTCTGGTCAGAATCAGTGGTGCTTCTTATTTCCCAGTGTGTTTTAGACCACTTCCTATACGAAGACCACAAATGGGATAATTATGGAAATCGATACTCTTTTAGAGCTGGAAGGGATTCTAGAAGTAATATGAGCCTTGGTCTTCTCTTTGCTGATGGGTAACTGAAGTCCTGACAGAAGCACTGCTCCTCTTGACGTCACAGAGAGGGCTTATCACCAAGCCTGGCACAAAAGAAATGGGTGCTAATACCCAGTCCAGGTCTGTTTCTTGCTCTTCTTTAACCAGCAATGGCTCCCAGTCACCAAAGGAGGCAAAATCCAGATTCTAGGACAGGGCTCTTTGAGATCTGATGAACGCTGTCTGATTCTCTAGCTTTATTTTTCCTTGTTCTACCTTCCTCCTACTGCTATCTTCTTTTTCCAAGTACTTGTCACTCCAGGTACTTCCAACTTCTCAGAGTTCCCTTAATATGCCGTGACATTTTGTGCTTTGAGTGACTTGCTGCTCCTACCTCGAAATGGGCTGATTCTTCTCTTTCAGCCTACAACACTCAGATGACATCTGACCTTCTTCCCCACGAAGCCTCACCTACTTCCTGCTTCGTAGTAGGATGCCTCCTCACGGCGATCTCGACTCATACCTCAAAGAATTTTCAAGAGCAGCAGTTGGAATGGTTTTTAAAAATTGCTGGACTCCCTCTTGAAAGACGCGGATCTTGACCTACTCATTTTGTATTCTCTCCCCAGTCCTTCCCTCCCTGAGATTTGGCACAGGACCTGATACACAGTAAATTCTCCATAAATGCTAAATGAACGAATGGATGAGTAAACCAGCTGACTCTTAACTTGCAAAAATGGAGCCTTATTGACAAAGACACTCCTCTAACCTATAACCAATCATAGTCACGGAGGTAGTTCTTAGGACCTGAGGAACTGAATATACAAAGTTCAGGTTAAGGTGGTCAAATCTTTGTGGTTAGTAGCACAGACTTTAGAACCAGATTTCCTTAGTTCAAAGTCTAGTTCCGCTACTTACTTGCCAGTGTGTGACAGTTACTTGTCTTTTTTGTCAATGGAAAATAATAATGGTATCTAACTCTTAGGAATTTTATAAAGATAAAGTGAGTAGAAATATATCTGTGTATATATATATACATTAACTTAGAACAGACATTTGTCAGGTGTTACATAAAAAATGAGAAAATGAACTTTTCTTCTTTTCCTTTTCTGCCTTTCATTTCTTAATAAAATAACAGTTAACTACTAATTTTAAGAAGTGGCAGTGTTAGTGGGAGGAGGGAGAAGCCGAGGAAATGCAAGACAGAAAAATTAGGAAAAAAAAATACAACAAATGCCATACATTGATGATTAAAAAGTATGTTAGTGATTAAGAGTACAGAATCTAAAAGATACATTATTATCTAAAATGTGGTTACTGGACTAAACCTTCCACATACATTATCCAATACTTGGTAGGACTCTGAAAAGTAGACATTACTATCCTCATTTCACAAATCACATCACAGGTTCATAGAAGTTTGTCCAAAGTTGCATAGCTGGTAAAATTCAGAGCTGAGATTTATTACGTGGCCAAGAGTTAAGATGTAGTCTATGGAACCAGACTGCTGAGCTCAAAGCTATATCTACCCACTACCCATAGCTATGTGACCATGAGCAATTTGCTTAACTTTTTGATCTCTATTTCTTCATCTGCAAAATGAGTATAACAATACCCTATGAGTCATGAGTTGTTAGGGTATTGCATTAATTAATACATGTAAAGTAGTAAGAATATTGTCCTGCATATGAGTACTCCTGTTCCCTCAGAACAAGGCACCACTTTTGCTAAAATTCCTCAGAGTTTCTGAAGAGTTGCCTTTTTGTATTTCTCCTATCTACGGGGGTGAACAATTATCTGAAACTTTTAAATAATAAAAAGAAAAACAAAGAAGAAAGGATACTGGTTCTCCCTCCCTGGACTTACAGCAATACTCAAAAACATCCCTCTTCAAAAGTCTGCTTCAGTGGAGTTAGTGAAATTTCTGATTTTATTGATGATTCCCAGTTGTAACATTTAATGGAAATCCATGTTCGAGGATATGCAATTCCTTGATGCTCAAGAAAAAGTCTTTCTGGTGTAAATGGGACTCTACTTCTCTTTGATGGATAAGAGAAGGCATTTGAGATGAGCAAGTAAAGGCTATTTGTTCTAAGACCATGCCCATTTAATTTGTTGGGTAGAGCACATAAGTGCAGGAAGAAGGACAACTGCTGCATCCAGAGAAGAAAACCTTTTACTGGTCTACGAGATGACCAGCATTCAACAATGACCAGCATTTAAGTCAAGTGCTCATATGCACATAAAATAGCAACAACTGTTGATAATGACTTTCAAGAACGGTCAGCTCACCTGGCTCTATAAATCAACAGGGACAAAAGAGACACAGAACACCATGCCAATATGCATGTAACTGTCTCCATAATATGCACACAATTCAACCAAAGCAGAGGAAGGGCTTCCAGAACAAATAATTTCTATCCCTATCACCCACTTCCCTGGATTTGATCCATTATATATGCGGAATTCTAAAACACTCCATAAAGGGTGACATGATTGCTTTTAATCAGTGCTTATTAAAAGCTTCTGCTTGGAACAATTTGAACAGCACAATAAATAACTATAATATTGAATTATAACCCAAAGAATTAAATATCCATGAATTCATATTGATATAAATTAATAACTGAAGAAATAAATGAAAGAGAAACAACAACTCTTCCTCATGGAAGAATTTCAAGGAATAACTATGGAAAGCTTGAAGAAATTAGAAAATCACAATTAGAATACCATAGTAATAATTTCCACAGACAAGAATTACCGGTGGGCACTGAAATGAGTAAGTAAAAGTTTAAGCAGAGAAAGGAATATTTGCATAGTCTCCAAGTATCTCCTCTAAAATATTTAGTAATTACAAAGGAAAATTAGTAAATTTACAATGGAGAAGCCCAGCAGACACTACCTTAACCTAGTAATCAAGATTGGCATCGTTGCAATATAATCAGCATTGTCATAAATAAATAAATAAATCTTCAAAAATTAATATATCACCTTAACCAAACGATGAGAAAATGTCAGACAAGCCCAAATCAAGGGACATGCTGCAAAAATAACTGACCACTGTTCTCCAATATTGTCAAAGTCATAAAAGACAAAGAGAAACTGAGCGCTTGTCTCAGGTTACGGAGGATGTGAAAAGTCACTACAATGTTGGATCTTGGATTGCATCCTGGAAAAAAAAGAATATATAAATGGAAAAGCTGGTGGAATCCAAATAAGTTCCATGCTTTAGCTGACAGTATTGTCCTAAGTTAATTTCTTAGTTTTGATAAAAATTCTATGGTTTTGTAAAATATTACCATAAGAAAAACTGAGTGTAGAGCACATGATATTCTCTGCACTATTTTTGAAACTCTCCTGTAAGTCTAAAGTGATTTTGAAAAGTTAACTATTAAAATAAAGGATTTCTGAGGAAGACCACTTTCTACATTATGTTTTGTAATGTTCTTTCTTTCCTGTTTTTGAACGAACATCAGAGAACTCCTAGTCTTAATTCTGTGCAACTTCCATTGGAAAGATAATGTCTTGCTTTTAATCATTGAAACAAAGGCGTCACGATGGTACCAGAAACCAAGTAGGTCATGTTCTCTGCTATTCTATCTTAGCAAAGATTCTTTTTTATAAGGGGCAAAGTGTTTTGGTCAACTAGTTTTTATGAAAAAGAAGTCACTGACATAAAATATAGTAGCCATAGATAAAATGGAATTGGGTTAAAAACAGCTTAATATTTAAAAATAAGGTTCAGGTTAAAAATAAGGCAATAACAGAGAAAAGAATTTATGGGTTGCTAGGGATTATATCTATTAAAGAAGACCCCGAGAGACTGTGTGAGAGTTTGATTTAGCATTTCCCAGAGAACAATCAAAGGAGCATTAATCTTCTTAGATGTCTGGAAAACAAGGTTCCATTAAAAATAAGTTTGGGAAACCCCCACATATTCTGTATCTTCTCTTGAGGGTCAGAAGCCATATTAGTAATTGCAAGCTATGGGAAGCTTTGGTGTAAGGAAAACAAAGAGAAGCACAAAACTAACTTTGCTTAAAGTACTAAACCCTAAACATTTGAAAGAAATTTTTCGTATGCTATGTATTAACATTGTAAGGGGCTAGTATTCCACAAAGTTCGGAAACTGCCATTCTATCACCTGAGTTTTCTCCCTCAGCTCCACACAGTAAAGAAAGCAAAACTGAAAATGAGAGACTTTATAGTGAGGAGTATGGTCCTTCATCTCTTCCTATTCCTTCTAATTCAAATTTTGAAAACACAGATTTTCATATGCTGTAAAGGAAGTTGGGGATGAACTATGGAGGGAAATGTTAGCAGCAAAATGAGATTTTTATGGTTGGAGAGCATTAATATGCTATTGAAAAATCTGACTTTTTTTTTTTTTTTTTTTTGAGGTAAATAGGAACAGCAATCCCCTTAGCATTCTGGAGCCTCCAGTTGGAACAAGAACACTGTAGGGACGCCTGGGTGGCTCAGTCTGTTAAGCATCTGCACCTTGATTTCAACATAGGTCATGATCTCAGAGTCATGAGATCAAGCCCTGAGAATGGCTCCACACTGGGGAGACTGCTTAAGACTCTCTCCCTCCCTCTTTCTCTCCTCCCTCCCCAGCACTTCCCTTCTCTAATTAATTATTTATTTAATGATTTTTAAAAAGTACTATAATTTAGTACATAGGGGCCACGTATAGATAAGAATGTTTAATTAAGATACCTTGCCTGAAATTAACACTTCTCCCAATGTTCTGGATTAAATTGCATTCACTTTCAGTTTTCTGAACACTATCATTATTGCTATTTTTTTTCACTTTACCCTTCCTTATTTGAAATGACACTGACGATATGCACACTTAATGTATTTGATATACAGAGAGTGACCTAAATATGAACTACTATTCCACATAAATGTACAGGCACATTAAGGTTAAAAGCAGGGTATTTGGGCTAAAATTAAATTAGTGTGGAGCTAAGGTGACTATAGGGAAAGTTTATTTCTTTATTTTTAATGATTTTCACATGGTGGAAATATTACTACTTATGATCCTAATGAAAATCTTCTAGTTTTCTGGGATTTAGAAGTTATTTTAAGCTTCTTAAATTTTACCTGCTTGGAAAGAGAAGAAATAAATAAAAGTTATTAATAATATGAATTACATTGGCAGAGCAACAGCTTTTCCAGGTACTCTGTTCTTACACAACTATTAACCCCTAGTCTCTATTTGGTATTCAAGAGAAATCATGTTTCAGAAGGAAAAAAAAAAACAACAAAAAAATTCTCCCTGTCATCAAAAAGGACAAGACCCTCTATGTTAATTCAGATGATTTTCCTAAGATGAAAATAGCTTTCCAGTCCTAAAATGATTATAATTTGCATTTTTCATATTTCCTTCTTGGTTGTTTTTTATTCTTATGGGATATGAATCACTGAGATCAAAATTTACTATCCTGGCTGAAGGAATAAGTTGAGACTCGTGACAAAGACAGTTGTACATCAAAATTTGTGCTCCTGTTTTCATAGTTTTTGTTGGAAAGTGGCCGCATCATCAGGAATGTTTCCCAGCCTGCCTTGCATTGATATGAGGCCAAGTGTTTAGTTCTTATCTGTGGAATATGAGAGAGGGTGATGTGTTTCATTTCTATGCCAATATATTTATGAGCTAGATATACTTCCTCCCATTTTGCATGTCCTTCCCCTAGGGGGATGCAAAAAACAGTGAAGTTCTATGGGACTGAGAGGGAGGCAGAGAATGGAAAGAACTGACCTCATCATAGCATCATCTGGAGAACAGCCCCACTAACCAAGACTACTTGCATAAGTGGACTATATGAGAGAGAAATAAATGTCTATGGAGTCAAGCTGCTAAAATTTTGATGAAGCTTCTTTAATATCAGGCATTGTTACCCTATCTAGCATATGACATCTCACTATTCAATTAATCTACAAATTCATTTAGTGCATTAGGAAATAACAGTCACGGTTGCATACATTTACCTATTAAAACCAAACCAACGAACAAGTTTTACCACATGTGGAAGTTGGGCCAAATCAATGAATGACTATGATCCTCCTCAAGCATTTTTAGGTTGTGTGCTTCTAATGTTCATGCAGTTTTATATCCAGTAATTTTAGTTCTGGGTACCAAATTAACTAAATTAATTAGAATTCTGGTTCCAAAGTAAGCCTGACACATTTTAGTTACCATATGCTTAATATAGTTAAAGGGACAAAAGGATTACCAGCGAAAATTTCTTAGAAAGAGAGTAATTTTCCAGTAATTGTTTTTGGCCCTCAAAGCAGGAGTTTACATTCATTTTATGAAATTCAGCCCAATTTCCAGTCTTTTTTGCATCCCGATTACTTTGTAACTAACATCTGTCCTAGTGATCCGCTTACCTTATCTGAGTCCTTCCTGAGTCACGAAACAAAGTGTTGAATAGGCTGGAAAAGGGCTGAGAATATAACTATGTCGTGTCATAGAAAACATCTCCACAAACTTGATCCTGATCCGTGTCAACCCATCACTTCCATACTTCACTCTGTCTATTGGGCAGCCCTATATGTCTCCATCTGGAATGTTACCTGAAGTCTGCCATCCCCCCAGTCCTTCCATGAATACTCCAGAGAGGCCCTGAATCTCTTTTCAGCTCCCAAAAATGATATCTAATTCATCATATAAATTAATGTCTCTGGCATTCAGCCTCTTTCATTTTATGTTGTATAACTTGTGCCATGGTTTTTTGGAATCATTCTTAGACTTTCTGGGTCAAGAGTGTGGTACGGGCCATGTAAGAAGGACACAAAACAAAAATGCTAACTGTTAGCCTCTGGTAATAAATATTTTGCTATATTTGCTGTTTTTGGAGCTTGCTTTGTACACATATGTGTACAAAATGCTGTTCGGTTTGCTAGGGCTGCCATAGCAAAATACCACAGACTGGGTGCCTCAACCAAAAGTTATTTTCTCATAATTCTGGATGTTAGCCTTGTAGAATCAAGGTCTCAGCAGCTTTGGTTTCTTCTGGGGCCTCTTTCCTTTGTGTGCAGGTGGCCACCTTCTTTCTGACTGTGTCATCACGTAATCTTTCTTCCCCTCACACGCATCCTTGATGTCTCTTTGTGTGTCCTAATCTCATTTTCTTATGAGGACACCAGGCAGATTGAGTATAAGAGCTTTATTTTGACTTAATCACAGCTTTAAAGGCTCTATCTCCAAATACTTCACATTCTGAGGTACTGGGGGTTAGGAATCAACATATGAATTCTGGGAGACACAGTTCAGCTCCTAACCAATAGCTTCAGACTTAGGGTCTCTAGTAACACATCTATAAATCAGTGTTTCCCATAAGTAGTTTTCAAATCATCTGTATCAGGATCATGTTTTAATATGCAAATTTCTAGGACTTCATTCTAGATGCTGTGAGTAAAAATCACTTAGGATATAGCTAGGGAAGCTTCATTTTAAATGAACATCAGTGGTGATTCTTATGTACATTATGTAGAGTTGAAAAATGACTGGTATAAAACATGAGATTTTTCTTCACCGTCTGAGCAACGGGTGGAGGAAGGGTGGAAATTCATTTGTCTTTGGCTACTGAGTTCCTTAACTTGTATCTAAATAGGGGTGGATGACCACATACTCACTTAAACTCCATCTCCTCTCCCATTCTGATTGACAACTTCTTGGGGAGGAGGCCCTGGCCTGGGTGCTGTTGCTATGGTAACGGGGTGGGGCAGCCAGCTGGGCTCAGAGGCTAGCTAAGCTCCCAGTGGAGTCTGTCCTGGGTGAGATCCAGAAAGGCTGCTTGGTCTGCTAACAAAACAGATCGAGTCCTAGCAGAACTCCGCTCCAGAGGTGACAAATTTTTTGACAAGCAATATCACCATGCAAGGGAAAGAAGCATGATAGGAGGGAAATCAGAATGCCACCTCCTCCCCATGCCCCCCAACCTCTACCAACCATTCAATAGCAAGCAGTGCTTAACCAATTCTTGATGTCCAGACTTGAGGAACTTAAGGTGGGTTGGAAGGAAAATGGCGTCTGATCGTTTGGAAGACTGATGGGCTGTGTGAGAAATGCTTTTCGGCTAGTCTCTGCTCCCTTCTCAAGGGTCTAGGGGTAGGTAGAAAGAGAAGTGTGAGGGAAATCTTTTCATCCCCTACCTACAGGGTGTCATTAAGATTAAAAAAAATCTGGGTTTAAATCCTGACTTGGCAATTCCCATGTTGATGACTTTGGGGGGACTGCTCATGGATCCAGAGGTGTGGTGCCTTATTCTCTTGTTCACTGTGATGTGGCAAAGGGGTTAGGGAATGAATGATAGCTGGCTTAAATGTTTTTTTCTTTTTAAATATTTTTTATAAAGACTTAATTTTTTTTAGACAAGTTTTAAATTCACAGCAAAACTGAGGGGAAAGGACAGAGATTTCCCATATCCTCCCAGTCCCCACACATACACAGCCTCCCCTTGATCAGCATCCCCCACCAGAATAGTACCTGTGTTATAACTGATGGACCTACACTAACACATCATCATCACTGAAAGTCTCTAGTTTACATTAGGGTTCACTCTTGGTGTTGTACACTCTATGGGTTTGCACAAATGACGTGTGTCTATCACCACAGTAACACACGGAGTAGTTTCACGGCTCTAAATATTCTCTAAGATCCACTTATCTGTCTTCCCCCACAACCCCTGATCTTTTTACTGTCTCCATAATTTTGCCTTTTCCAGAATATCTCCCAGTGGGAATCATACACTAAGTAGCCTTTTCAGATTGATGTTTTCCTAATTATGTAAAATGTAAGTTTCTGACGCAGACAAATTCTGGTTATTCAGGTTATTACCATTGTTATTATTACTAGTCCTATTGAGGAAGGCACCAGCTACTGGAGGTTAGACCTTAGGCTGCAGTAAATATCAGGGAACGTTCAGGAAGCTAGAATGATGGGGGGATCTGAATGTGAAACCTGAACTAGGAGTTCGGATTCATTCTGCCACAGGCTTCATGGAGTTAGTCCCAAGATAGGCAGAGATTGTCTTTATTTTGTGGGAGAGGACATGAGGAGGTTGGAGGTGCATAAACAGTAGAATACTTCCAATATTTTACTGAGCCTTTTTTTTTTTCCTTTTAACAGACTACTGTTCAATTCCTGTAAAGGCTTCAGGTGAAGCACCATATTTCTACAGTGGAATGAGCCATGCCATCGTTTCCTACTGTCTGTGGACTGAGCTCAGGAGGTCGGGTGGTACTTACCAGGGCAGTCTGACTGACTGTCCCAAATCTGAATTTTCAGGGTCAGTCCTATGGTTTAGCACAGTTTAAGCCTGAAGAGAGTCCCTAGCCTGTCTATATGTTTTTAAACCTGGTCTTAACCTCCCTGACAATCATGTATTCGTTCTATTTGTTCTATAACATGACACAGACTCAGTATCAGAATTTAAAGCCATGAAACAGAGAAAAAGAAGGTTCAATTTACTTCCCTAAGGTCTAAGATATTCTTTTTTTTAAAGATTTTATTTATTTATTCGAGAGAGGGAGAGTGAGCAGGGGGAGAGGCAGAGGGACAGGGAAAGAGAGAATCTCAAGCAGACTTCACAGTGAGCATGGAGCCTGATGTGGGGCTCACTGGAGGACTGTATCCCACGACCCTGAAATCCAAAGTTGGAAGCTTAACTGACTGAGCCAGCCAGGGGCCCCCAAGGTCTAAGATTATTCTGAGGCCAAATTCTTGCTGAAGTTTTAGAGATGGTTTCTTAACCAGGATTTCCTAAAAACAAGCCTGAAACAGAAGCTAATGCATAGGTAGTTTGGGAATATATTCCCAGATGGCAGGAATACTGAATAGTGTGAGTAAAACACAGAAGGAGCAAAGGGCAAAGGAAGGCATTATCCATTGTCTGGCCACTCCCGTGGGACCTGAAGGCATTTGGTCCTTCTGAGAAGCCTTGGGAAATGCAGTTCAAAACAGCCCCCCAAGAACAAAAAAGGGAAACACTCGTCTGCTTGCCCTCACTACATGGGTTAAAAATGACCCCATGAACATTGACTTCCACCCTAAGTGTGCATGCATGTGCATGCATACACGTGCGCACACGCACACACACACTTTAGCTGCCAAGGTATAAGAGAAGCCCCAGGGCAGCAGGAAAGAGCTACTTCACTGCCTCCGGGCAAAGTTTGAACCTTCCTGCAGAAAGATCATTGGCCGTCTGTGAGAAACTGGTTCCTGCAGCAACAGTTGGAGTAACAGGTGGAGCCACACGATTTTGAGGTGGCCCAGGAGAAGGATGTGATGTGGCCTGTGGATTCCTTGCAAGGCTGTGCACCTATATTTACCCTGAATTTGTACTGGGTTTCCCATTAAATATGGTATATGTGGACATGACAGAGAAGAGGTGCTTTCTTAGAAAAAACTCCTTAACCTCCATAAGCAAATCCAGGAACACTGGCGTATTTGAAACAAATCAGGGACTATTAAGGACAGTCAGTACAGGCTGTAAGTGAGTTCCAGTGTCACAAGTACTGACTTCGGCTAACACAGTCCAGGGAGACTCTTGGAGAGGGGATGCTTGGCTGGCCCTGGAAGGGGGATTGGCCCTTATCACTCCACTCCAGTATTCCTTCGGTAGCAATAATAGCTCCTGACCCGCACCTGCTTCCATCGGAATTTATAGTTTACACATGGCTTTCGCATACATGAACGCATTTTAAAGAACATTGAAAAAGTATTAACTCCTTTATATATACTGGGGAACAGCCTTAACAAAAGTAAGTAATTTTTTTATAGATTTATTTCTTTATTTGAGAGAGGTGGTGGAGGGGCAGACAGACAGGGAGAGTGCTCAGGCAAACTCCCTGCTGAGCGGGGAGCCCGATACAAGTCTCAATCCCAGGACTCTGAGATCATGACCTGAGCTGGAATCAAGAGTATGACTCTTAACCAAATGAGCCACCCAGGCACCGAATGTAAGCAATTTACTCTTTCCACATTTAGTAAACAGGAGAACCAACACTAGAACTAGGTCTTCTGATTTCTAGGCCCACCATCTTTCTAGGATGGCATCATATAGGATAGAATCAGGAAGACTCAAGGGCACAACTTGACTGTTGGATTCAGCAACCCTCATACATGAAATATATTGTAGACTGAATCAGATTGAGTAAAGTATACTTCCGGGTTTCCATTCTGTGTTTTTAGAACTAGTCACAGTCCTAGAAATATAATAAACCATCAATATTTGTAATTTTTGTTACTTTCATTCCATAGGAATAAGGCAAGTTCTAAATGCCTAGGAAAGACAACCTAGGCTGTATTAAGATAAAAAGATATATTAAGATAAAAATAAGAAGAATTGGGTAGGTACCGACTCCTAATTGGCAAGGGTGAGCATATTTTCTTCTTTTGCTCAGGCTGAGGGAGATGGATGGAGAGAATCCATTTCTGATTCTCTGACATGTTTAAAGCGTCTGTGTTTGATTTTAATTCACAGTGGAGATTTTCCACTTCTCAGGTCTGTTACTGTTTAATAACAACTTACTATTTTTAATAAACTCAAAGCATTGTAAGGCTGATTATGAGAGGCACAAAGCCACTATCCTTAAGTAGTGGTTGACAATCTAGCTAACGAGATGAGCTTTAAACATCGGCATTTCCCTTCTGTGGCCGTAAGACAGTGCTGGGGGAGACTTTCAGACAACATATGTTAACAGCAGGAGTGAAATAGAATGATTAGCAACTGATTTGTGTTTTTCCTCTGGGATGCCACCTGTGGTAGCAACTGCTGCCGTCCCCCTCAGCACGCCTCTAGCAGAGCCTGTAGCGCCGCCTTGTCCAAGTTATGTTGCATTCTGCACATTTGAAGAAATGCTATCTGGGCCATGGCCAAGCTGGCCTTCTTTCCCCCAGGCATCCCTCCTGGGGGCTCTGCACTGGGTCCCACTCTAGTTCTTAAGTCCAGAAGCAGAAGAGAGATGAAGGAAGAATATTTTGCAAAACCCTGTATAGGTCAGAGCTTGTGTGAAAATCCCAATTCACAAAGGCTTGGATATTTATGGCAAAAAGAAAAATCTCTGAGCAAACGCATGCACACTATTTCAAAGGGGTGTTTTGAAAATTCACCTCTTATTTTGTAGTTGTAAATACTAAGAATGGCTCAGATTTTTAGGGGGAAAAGTGGTATATAAAGTAAAGAAGAGAATTTTATTACTGGCTCGAGAATATAGAATGGCAAAGGGTAAATTATATATGGCTTCCAAATCCATCTCAAGTGAATGCCATAAATCTATCCTAATATTTAATTTCCATTCCTGCTTTTTTTAAAAAAATTACTAATGGTCAACTACCTAAAAACACATTTTGTTAAAAGAATTGGTTATCCTAATATTACTTTAAATTCATAATTTTGACTCATATCTACTTCAATTTTGACTCTTATGTCTTCATGCCAAGTAAAAATCTCAACTATGATGAAGGGAGAAATTAAGCAAAGTGATATTGAGCAGATATTCTCCCAAAACTCTCCAGATTCTTAATTGTCAGGAAACACCTGATCCTCTATTAACAATGTAGGCGAGTCTGGTCTGCAAGATTCATTTAGACCATGAACGTTAGTTACTGCCAGCCTATAGATGGCAGCAAACTTACACATCATTCCTCAAGTCCAACTTTTCCAGTTCTTCTTTCAGTTACTCTTACCTGTTAGTTTTTTTATACAAACAAGTTATATATATAATCATTAAAGAATAGGCTGAGGAGACAGTCCTCGTTTTAGTAGGACATAATTTAAGAAACCCCTGGAAAATTAAGGAAAAACTAGAAGCAAAAGCAAAAAGCAAAAAGCAAAATGCTTATAATTAAGACTGGCAGAAGACAAGAATGTGGATATTTACATGGTTAGAACTTGGTTTTTGTGTGTTTAATGTCACCAAGTGGGAACTTGGCTACTTTTTTTATTAGACCATTTGGCACAATATGCTCTTAGCATTGTCTAAGCCGAAAGATGGTGCCCTATTGTATAGTATAATGATGTGTCCTACTGCCAATAAAGACTTTCTCTTGAAGCAAGTGAGCTAGAAGTAGAATATTTATGAGCAGACATAACCAATATGCCTAAAAGAATGGATAGCAATGACCAATTAGCCATGATGTTAAGTTTCAGTGTATAAGAATCATCACCGAATGTTCTATTGCCATGGTCTTATTATGTGTTGCCCTGTTGGAAGAATCATTAGTGCTAAAGGGGGATTTAATTCAATTTATTGATGGCAAGACCATTAAACCTTTGATATCAGTTGGAGTCTGTGCATCAAATTTCTTAGCTGAGAATGGATTTCTTGTGGGGAATAATAGAGGATAATGAAGATAGAAACAATTACCGAAACTAGGGTCCAGTGATTATCAGCACATCAATATTTGCATTTTAGGCCCCAAGGAATTGCACAGAGGACATCTGCCTTATTAGCAAGACTTCATGAGCCATAAAGGATTTTGTTTGCATTATTCATTGTTTAACAAAATGTCATAGGAACTGGGCCCATTTGCCTTTTTCAGCCACCTGTCTCCTGGCAGAAACAGGTGTGCTGTGCAGGTAATGTTCTCAGTGTAAAGAAGCACTGACCAAAGAAAGGCCATGAGAGAAATATGCTTACAATGGACAGGCTAAAACAATGACAGCTTGGCCATCAGCAAGTGAGTGTTGGATATGTGACACCTCTTTGTGTTAGCACCTGTTGAGGCTAAGAAGTTGAGCTCAAATGTGATGATAGACTAGTCAGGTATCAACCACTTAAGTTGGTATTTCTGAATGATTATGTATTAGATGATGATCAACATAATATCCAAATGCAAATCTGTCATACATTTATTTATGATACTTTTTCTTTAAGGGAACTTTAAAATGACTAGACTCCCTCCAATCACTTTCCCTGCTGCAATGTGAAACTATCAGGGAAATAAAAAAATAGATGTATTATATATTTTTCTATTACATATAAAATCAAGTACATAACTTAATATTTCAAAAGTGTTTCTGTGTTTAAAAAAGTACTTATAAATGTTGGCTTTTATTATTATTATAATAATTATTTTTAAACCAGTCAGAATAGAATCATTACTGAAATGTTAAGCCGTTGGAAAATTGCAGCAACTTAACAGATCCTTTTGGGATATTTACTGATTGAAATAAGGGAATTTTGGAAAAGAGATAAAGTTTACTTATGGAGTGTCTCCCATGAATTAGGATATGTGCAACTTTCGTCACATGTTAGGTAATCAAAGAAACAACTTTATAAAATAAAATTGATCACATGTATTTTACAGATGAAGTACCTGAGAGTTAAAGTTACTTTCATAAAACTACAGAGTTGGAAAGTAAAACATCAAGTTTTCAATCCCCAGATCTGTCTTGATGGCATATACAGTGTCTTAGAGACTTAAGTAGGCCTTAGAGGCTGAAGTCACAAAAGACTCCAGGGACCAAGAAAGTGACATGTTAGTAGATTAGACCAGGGAGATAAAAGTGTTTGCTGATGCTGGACTCCAGTGTCAAATAAATAATCAGAGAGTGGTGGGTCATCGAGCATATTGGAAAATGGCATATTCCCATAATTTGCCCCTGCTATTTGGCTCCAGAAATGTTGACACATAGTTGTTAGATTATCCCATTTCTCAAAAGGAGCCAGAAATCTTTTGTTTGGTTTTGTTTTCCCTATGAAATTGCCTGGCTTTTAATTTTTGGCAACTAATTTGAATGTGGTTAAAAAATTAAAAAGAAGTATAAAGCAATTTTAATGGTCACAGAGGCATTGATTTTATATATATTTTATATAATTATTTATAATTTTATATATTATATTATATTATAATCACATGTTCTTTATCCGTTCATCAGTCAATGGACACTTGGGCTGTTTCCATAATTTGGCTATTGGAGGTGAGGCAGCTATAAACATTGTGGTGCATGTATCTCTCTGAATCAGTATTTTGGATTCTTTAGGTAAATACCTGGTAGTGCAATTGCTGGATCATAAAGTAGCTCTACTTCAACTTTTTAAGGAACCCCCACACTGCTTTCTGGTGTCTGCTCCAGTTTGCATTAACAGTTCAGGAGGGTTCCCTTCTCTCCACATCCTCACCAACACCTGTTGTTTCTTGTGTTGTTGATTTTAGCCATTCTGACAGATGCGTAGTGATATCTCATTGTAGTTTTGATTTGTATTTCCCTGATAATGAGTGATGTATAGCATCTTTTCATATTCTGTTGGCCATCTGTTTGTCTTCCTTGGAAAAAATGTCTATTCAGTCTTCTCCCCATTTTTAATTGGATTGTTTGTTTTCTGGGTGTTGAGTTTTATAAGTTCTTTATATATTTTGGATACTAACCCTTTATCAGATATGTCTTTTGCAAATACCTTCTCCCATTCTGTAAGTTGCATTCCAGTTTTGTTGATTGTTTCCTTTGCTTGTAGTATTTTTGTTTTTGTTTTTGTTTTGTTTTGTTTTTTGATGAAGTCCCAATAGTTTATTTTTGCTTTTGTTTCTCTTGTCTCAGACACATATCTAGTAAGAAGTTGCTATGGTCAATGTCAATGAGGTTACTGTCTGTGTTCTCCTCTAGGATTTTAGTAGTTTCATATCTCATATTTGTAGACCCTCATTTGCAGAACCCAGCACTGAATTCGTGTACCTGCTGGCTTTGGAGAAAGGGTCATATGGTCAGGGTGTAGGTCATGATGACCAAGAATATGCCTGTTTCTGCAATACTACAGATCCACCCAATAACTTCAATCAACCTTTACAGACCATGGCTAGAGTAGATTGTGAAGGGCCACTCACAAAAGATCTCTGACTTTATACAAATTTGATTTCCTACAATACCTGTTCAGTCTAATGATTACATCTAAAATGATCATTCACTACTACTTTGCCAAGTTGTTTTAGTACTTTCTTCAAGGGATTCCATAGCTGATTTTGTCAACCAAACAAATGTATGTAAGAGAAATGTAAGTGACTCCCTAATTTTCCTAATTAATTAAAGACAAATATAGCTGAGTAGGTGATGAAAGCAGTAATTTTCAAATGATATTCAATTGCCTTATTTAAATAGTTCTTTGAGAAATGCCTTCCTGTGCTTTTTGTTGTTGTATTTTTTTTTATTAGTAAGCACAAATTTTCTTTAGATAATAATTTGAAGATACCTGTTGGTAGCATAATCAACATGTAGGCATTCAGGGATATAGAATGAGAATAACTTTTGTGACCTATGATTTTGACATTAAACTCTGTATATAACATTTTAATCCTCGGAAGTATTTCTGGTTGCCATACTTATTTAGTTATGTTTTATTCTCTCTGTGAAGTTCAGAATGGACTTCTGTGGTTCATTCAATGCTATGTGTTCATGATTCCCCCCCCCCCTTTTTCTGTTGGGCATCATGAAAAACTACATTTCAAAGAAAACAATCTTGGTGCCTCTGTAGGGTTAGCTCTAGAGAGTAGGAAGAGAGAAAAGTGGTTATATAGTACCACTTCCTGGTCTGACTTCAAATTTCCCATGAAATTTTTTTGCTCATTCTCTCTTTTCACTCTCTGACTAGCCAAATGCAGAAAATCTATCACAGGACTTCATGCTTCCAAGGGCCAACAATATCACTTTGGAAAAAACCTCCCTCCCTCCCAGTCTGTAGACCACTTGGGGTTGTGTCAGGAGTGTGCCATAAAATTATATTGTGGTAAACTCTAGAAGTTACCTGTGTGACCACCAGATGTTAGTCACCCTGATACTCTGAATCTAAAACTATGATAGGACAGATATTGGTATCCCTCCCATTTTACAGATAAGGGACTTGAGGCTTAATGAGATTAAATGACTTTGTCCAAAGTCTTGAAGCTAATAATTGATGAAATTGTGATGCAAATCCAAGTCAATGGGCTCCAAATTTTGGCCTCTTTTCCTTAGATCATTCTATTAATTGTGGAAGTGAAAGTCTTATATTCTAGATCCTCTAGTTGATTATCCTAGTAATCAACTAACCAATGCCAATAGAAGAGGACTGCCATCTTCTTACCATCCACTGGACAAACATCTACTTTGCATTTTAACTTTCTAGACATATTGTGGACATTTTATAGCCCCTTTGTTGTTCAATCTAGTGGGAAGAATTTTTAGAGGACAACATATTGACCATGAAAATTGGATAAAGAGACCATGGGAAACACAAGTATGACAGCAGAGTTAGATCTTATATCATGTGGTTATCTGCCTGTTTTGGTTTCATGTGAGATGAACCTAACCCACACTAGTCTTCCTTATCCAAATTTAGATAGTTTCAAATTTCGTTGTGGGAAAAAAAAACAACTGATTTAAAAAACTTTTTTTTTTTTTTGCATAAAATAAGGATATGAGGCTTGGAAAAATCAGTGGCAAAAATTAGCATTATATGTATCTCATCATATTTCTTTCCTTTTGCCTGGATATATATCAAAGAAAAATACTTTACTTCAATAAGAATTGAGCCTATTTCTTTGAATATTTATATTGAGATTTGTCCTTCAATAATTCTATCTGATTGTATGTTGAAACAGACATCAAACAAAGTATCTCTACCTGTATTATGCTGTATCTCTACCTGACAATCAGTACATGACACATACTTAAAAATTGTTGGTTGAGTGCGTGAATGGATGAATGAATGAATAAAATGATGACTCTCAACCCAGAGACCTGATTATAAAGAGAGAGTCAAGTGAGTTTTTTGCTTCTAACATGTTTAGGAATCTGATAGAAACTGAACATTTTCCCACAATGTGTTGCTCTAGGTTAAGTAAATCATCATGTTTCTTTCCTTTTGCCTAAAATTGGATCAGATCAATGTGCCATGCTGGATGCCTCATGCTGCACAGAAACTCTGACTGATACTTATATGTCTGATTAAAAAGAAGAAATAGGTTAGCTGTTACCTAATCAATGTAGTTGAATAGACAAGATTCTTCCAGAAGTGACTGATGAAAGAAAACAGTAAACTCTAGTATTAATGGTTGAATAATTGTATACAACTGCATTAAAACAATAAACAATTAAAGAAAATAAGGAAGAGTGCCTCATTAAACAGTATCTGATAATTGCTAAGAAACTACTAGTGATATATTCTTTAGATAATACTCCATTCAAAAGGCATGAAGGAAAGTAAATTTATGGTTAATCCAGGAGAACACATACCTAGTTCGATTCAGTCAAGGACGTGATTCTAAATCTTTATTAGTGTTTCCAGGTACTATTCTTTTCCAGTTTCTAGAAACTTTCTACTGTTGTTAAATTTGAAAGGCAATCCTGTAAAAGAATAAAGGTTTTTTTTTCTTTTTTTACTAACGGTGAAATAAGAAGTCACACTCCTAACCAGCCCTAATTCACCCTGAATTAAGCATGTCAACTCTTGTATCTTAGAGGGGGTAGACTCTCTCTCTCTCTCTCTCTCTCTTTTTTTCTGAATTATGCATTCCTTTGGGATCTGTAAGGCTTGGTATAAATCTGGAAATCTCACAAAAACAGAATCTCATGAAATTTTCAGAGCTCTTTGCCTTGATCAGGTTGAAAATAAGTTGGCACAGCCAGCATCAGCTCTAGCCAAGTCATGGATGTGCACCGGGCCCCAGCAGTATGGAATGCAAAGCAACTCCACAAAGTAAGTTCAAAGTGATTTCAAAACTTCCCAGAAGTGGTGCCATAATTTCTGGGCAGTGGCTCAGGTATGAAAGTTCTTATTTCAAATGAATCTGTCCAGTAATTCCTGGCACAGCAATTCTAAATGGAAGGGAAGCAAAGCTCACTTTTTCCTCAAGGTCACCCAGGAGCATTATCTTCTCCAACATAAATATTACCCTTTGGTTCTCATTCACTAGGAAATGAGGCACCAGGAATTAGATTTTACTTGTCTCTTTAATGAAGGAAATCAGCAATTATTTGAAGCCCTATTTTGTCATATTCTGTATGGGACACTTTATAAATGTTATCCCATTTAATACTCATGAAAACCTTTTAACATTAATATTATTATTCTTATGTCACTGCAGAGGCTCAGAGAGTTTGAGGAACTTACCCAAGGTCACACATCAGTGACTGTTAGAGCTGAGATTAGAGCCTAACTCTGACGTGAAACCCCCTCTTAGTATATCAAGAATTTACTTTAGCTTTATAAAATGTAATACACTCTTGAAAGAGGTCTTATTTTTTAGTTTATTTCTGAAATATGTATGTAATTCCTTCTAATCAGGAGAGATTATAAAACCTCAAAATCCATTTCAGGAAGGTTCACTAAACTCAAGGTGCTATGTGTTAATAATCGAAAGTTGAATGACTATTTAAGCCTTGTAATTTCTAAATGATTTTATGAGTCTTATCAAACACAGAAAGGAAATAATTCACATGGTGATCACTGATCTCAAATAATTTTTTTGGTCTTTTCTTTGATTTCTCAGCCTGCTTTCAGGGCTTCCTACAATCCATTTAATGGAAAATGAAGCTTAAAGCTAGTAAAATGGGTGCTGGGGTGGGGAGAATATTGGGCTCACAGAGATAAAAGAATGGTTGCAGATGGCAGATAGAGTTTGGGAGAGAATGACCAAATATTTGTGAAATATTTGTGAGCAACTACCTTCTCTAAGATTCTATTTTATTATTTAGAAGATAGCACCCCCATCCCCGTGCAATGATGAGGAGAAGACGAAGGTATGTGCGGAGGGTGGAGCCGAGCACCTGGTGCCCTGGGGAGGGAGGTTCTGGAAGCCATTCCTGAGGTTTGCAGCAATGGTGAAGCCATTCAGCTATCACAGAATTTGGGAGAGAAACTGTGCCTGAAATTCAGGCATTAGTGTTCAGCTGAATGCCCTTTCCAATAAACCATGTTTTAATTTCCTCAAACAAAGTTCATTATTTGTGGAAGATTGTTTGGAGAGTTTGGCAGTATGCAATTTGGACTTACTGTTTTTATTAAAAGCTTACATATAATATTTTCTTATGCATCATCTGTGACTGTCTTTTTGGAGGAAAAAAAAAAGGAAGAAAAAGAAAGCTACACACACATTTGGATTTAATTTCCATATCTTCAGATGACTAACCACGTTATCTTCTGTGAATCATTTTGATCCTGTGAACTTTAAATTCCTCATGTATAAGAAGGGGACAGAATGCTTTCCCCCACGTTTAAGTAAAGGATCATTGTAAAGATTAACATTTTAAAAGGAAGGTGAGCATACTACTTTTTCTTAATGTGCTTTACTTTGTGCTTAAATGCAAAAGTTTTGTCTGGCAGAGTGGTTAGCTGTAAGAGCACGTGCTTCTCATGGGACCCCCGAGCAACTCCCTCATAGGGTCTAGGCCTCAGCGTCCATATACACTTCACAGAATTATTTTTAAAATCAAAATTGAAAAGGCATATTAAGTGCCTGATAGAATGCATTTAAGACATTGTAGCTTAATATTATAACTATTTTCAGTAGACCTGAGAAGAAAATGTCACACAATCCTTATTTTTATCTGAGTCCCAGCCCTCTTAGCTGCATACAGTGAAGAGTAAAATCGCCCTGTTACTCATCCTCAGTTTCTTTCCAGTACCTGAAATTGTTTTCTGGGGCTCAGAGGCATCAATATATGTGACTGCGAATTTTGATGGAACCACGAAATACCCCTTCTGACTTTCTACAACTGTATGGCTATTAGTAAGCTGGCTAGACTGCTCTGTTAGAAGCAATCTGCTTATTATAATAAAAATCAGGGGGCATTTTGTGCCTAGTGGAGGAGGGCATGAAGAGTACGCTGGCTGGTTTTGTTCCTATGGTAATAGCAACAATTGAACAGACGCCCTGGAGGCCGTTAGCTATCACTGTCATGTTGGCTAATAGTGGCAGGGTGACATCGATCCACATGGACAACTTTATTCATGTCTCCAGCCAAAAACCTAATCACTTTGCTGATTCTTCCTCAGTCTAACAGGTAGTGAATGACAGTCATTTAAAACCTCAAACTTTGAAAGTCAATGTACTAGAGCTCAGAGGGAGACTGCGGGGCAAGTCAAACACTTGGCTCATTATGAATTAAGTTGTCAGTACCTGAGGTTTACTCATGTGTGTGTATGTGTGTGTGTGTGTGTGAGTGCTTCCTATGGCAGGTGCAGAGATGTCCTCCCAGTGTCTCTTTCAAGGAAGCACTTGCTCCCCAGCTGTAGACCTGTGGTCACAGTATCTTCCAGCTCTCAGCGGCTTCAGGATCTGCCTCAGCTACTGTGAGCTACCTTGCTTAAGCTCACATCCTTCTGGAACAGTAACAGTCCATGGTGGAGCAAGGCAGAACTATGAAGTATTTTCTAGAGCTGGCTACTCGGCTGGCTGAGGTTTCTCTAGGCTGTGGAAGGCCTGTAGTGGAGTTGAACTTTTTCCTCCGTCCCATCCTTCTTCAGGCCTATTTCTTTCCCAAGTGTTCATCCATAATCAATAGCTTACACCTGAGACCACCTCTCATCATCTGAGGACTCAACCTCTAAAACATAGGTTATGAGGGTCTCTAAGTTAGCAAGAGGCAAGTGGGCTTTTGACCCCAATCACTCACAGCTCACTGGCAATGGGGAACCCATCATTGCTGGTAAGTGAAACACAGCCTCTGCATAAAATGACCTTCCAATTGATAAATTGTTGACCTGTGGTAAGTGGAGAGAATATCTGGTGGACGAGAATGTGTTGTTGGATATGAAATACAGGCAATGAGAGGCATGAAGAAAAGAGTAGCTATAAGAATAAGACATTAGATGGTTATTGCTAAGAATCATTATAGTTCTACATAAAGATAAATAAATCTCTGAAGGAATAACAGAGATTTGAGTCAAGTGCAAAATAGAGGGCCTTTTTGGATACAGACAACAAAGTACTCATTTCCTCTAGCAGGAATGTAGAGATATCAAGGAACAAGCCTATTTATTCATCAAAGTGGCTGAACTTCAGAGTTAAATGCCCAAATAAGACATATATGGTATGTCAAGATTAAGGCCCTATTTGAAAACAAAAGCCAAAAAACCTGGCACCCTAACATCTGCATGGATACACCCAAGGATTTTAACTTTCTAGGCTCCCTAGGAAGGAGATCCAGAGGACTGCCACATTAGTAAAAACTTTAGGTACTCAGTAGTCAGAGGCATGTTAGGACAGTGCCTCCAAATTAAAAAAAAACAAAAACAAACAAAAAGCCTACTTGTGCATTTTGCACATCCTACAATGAAGAAGGAAGCAAAAATCTGGGAATTTTGGGGGTAGTATACTCTACAGCAAGGATAATGGTCTAGCACATCTACTATGTAACTCTGCATGAGCCCAGAATAGAATAGAGCTACTGCAGTTGTAGGTTATGCTGCAACTTAGATCATACAATCTAGCAGACCACATGATGTTAGAAGGAGTATTGGTGGAAAAATAGCTTCCATATATAGACAAAATTTGGAAGATTGTGGTCAATAGGGTCTGGAATTCAGACATATATATAGACAAATGGGAGTGGACATCAAGTGTCCAGATCTTTTTATCACATATTCATGCTTACCAGGGAACATAAACTGTGGGAACGACACAAAAACAACCAAGTATAGTATGTAACTGGCCAACTGATGTCAACCAACCTCTGTTGTTAGCCTCTATAGATCTGAAACAATGAGCACATGAACCCATTTCTCCATGATAGAAGAGATGGAAGACCAACAGCATGGAATTCCAGTTGAAGAAGGCTCATTTAGTTGTTTTAGGCTGTGAATGTGCAACTCCCTAACAACGTTGAGCCACTGGTATGGCACCACTTTGAGGATCCCAACTGACTACTTGATGGCAGGTTGATTGACTGCATTCTGCCTCTTCCATCCTGGAAAAGACATGAGTTTATTCTTTTTTTTTTAATAGGAGTTAATTTTTAATGAGTAGATACAAATTGCTTTTACAGGTTTGTCTTTCCTGCCCTCAGAGATTGAGCCGAGATCACTCCCTATTCACACATTACTTGAAATCCATTGTGATAAGATCCCACATGAGATCTTGACAGACAAGGGGATATACTTTATGGTAGAAGAAGTATAAGGATATCCTCAGAAATATCGTTTGATAAAGAAAACATTAAAGTCATCCAAGAAAGATGATTTTCCTTGATGCCATATTAAAAAAATTGAATAAGTGGTCCTTATACAAGAGCCATTACAGCAGAAAATTAACATTATCATCAAAGTAGTTTTACAGAGTAAACAAAAGTGATCTTTACATGATTAAGTCTTGAATCAAACACCAGTAAAAATAAATAGCATTATAATATATTTTGCTAAATACATTTCAGAAAGGTGGCCAGGCCAGGCCATTGTGGTGGTGGGGCTATCCATACAATTTTCTGTTATTCTGAGTAGACAAAATAGTAAAATTAAATGCACTACGTATGTATGTATGTATGTATGTATGTATGTAATTATTTACTTACTTGTTTATTATTGAGAGATAATTATCCAAGGGTAGCCACCATTTTAGCACACCTTATGAGCAGAGACACTGAAATCCTTTTTTCTGGAAATTTGCTCAAGAAAGTGTATGTATACAGCAGAGAGTATTGGAAAATAGAGATAGCATCTCCTTTCGAACAATGAGAAGTTGCGTTAATGACCATTATAAAAGATCAAATTCCCTAGGGGTGCCTGGGTGGCTCAGTCGTTTAGGTATCTGCCTTTGGCTCAGGTCAAGATCTCAGGGTCCTGAGATCAAGCCCCTCATCAGGCTCCCTGCTCAATGGGTAGTCTGCCTCTCCCTCTGCCCCTTCCCCCTGCTCATGCTCTCCCTCTCTCAAATAGATAAATAAATACAATCTTGGAAAAAAAAAAAGATCAGATTCCCTAAGCTCTGGGTTCCTCTCTGGTGATACAACCCACTGCAAGGACCACTTGTCCCTCTTTTCCAACTCCTGTGGGAATTGGGGTTCAGGGAAGCAGGGAAAGGAAATATGGATACTCTGGCTACTGCTATTGCTTTGAGTAACCAAGTCCTTTTCTCTGAGTCCAGAGTCTCATGTCTTCTGCCAACAACCATGTGACTGGATGAATTAACTTGTTACCTTGAAAATAAGGTAAAATTTTATACTCTTCACTGTTCTTGATATTTATTTATTTAGATATAGAGTTCTGAGTAGACAGTATGTCTTTTAGACATTTTCTTTTTCAAAAATATTAATATTCTTTCCTCACTCATAGGTGCCGGGTAGTAATCAAGATAAGACTGGCATTTTGTTATGAAGTTGGAGAAGGTACATATATCTTCTTTGTGTGAGAAAGGATTTTCCTTCTCTGTTGTGATCTAAACAGAACCAGTAGGGAATATGCATATATATTCAATCCCCAAAGCCTATATTTTTATAATTTTTTTTCAGAAGTCCTAATTGAATCTATCTTTACTATATTGACTATAACTATGAGCTGGCTATTAAATTAGCTGAAAGAGAGTTTTATCTAAAAATTCTGCAATATGCCATATTTCATTCAGAATCTACATATCTTCCTTCAGAATACTACTTCAGAGTATACTTCACCCTTTTTACAAACCACATCCATCAGCAACAAGGTAAAGAACAGTTGTACTTATTTACTGGTGAAATAATTTTTTGGGGGCATAGCTTCTTTTAACGTCAAAATTGTATTCGAGACTACCCTAACAAAACATTCTGGTTGAGAGCATGTCAAAAAAAGACCAGATTTATGCCTCTCATGGCAGCCATAACTTGGGCACAATGCATGTAATTAAGGTATCAATTTAACAACCTGTACAATAACACAGTTCTATAAACATGCAGGAAGCAGTAAGTTACAGCAGTTACGGGTCCTCCCTCCTGGGTTGAATTTCCTCTTTGTCGAGTGTTCATATTCACTTCCAGACAGTCTGTCCTTAAGGGATAGGGAGTGACAGCTGTCTGCTGGTCTCCCTCTCCTCTCCCCGGTCTCTTGTAAGCCTTCTTCCACTACCCTCTGAGTCCTGCTTCCGTACTGTGCAGTACTGCAATTCTCGATGGCTCACTTTGAAAGTGATCACGCTCCCTTGGGCTCTTTAGAGAGAAGGTAATGCATAACTACCAAGCCACACCGAGGGCTTTATTGAAAAAATAAGTCATTTGGTGCATGCACACAACAAAGTCTAGTCAGCCTTTCTCTAGAGGGCATCTGATTTGGAGCTGGAGTTTTCCCTCATGAAAAGTTCAGGCAACATACCATGAAGTGAGACTAAAAGGCGATATTGGATAAACTGCCCATAAACTGACAAGAGTTCAGACGCTGAAGAGAATCTACACCGGCTTTTTGTGCACTAAGAACAGACTCAGTGCTGCCAAGCTTTTCTTTAATAATATGTAAGAATGAGAAAAGCTAATAGAAAATGTAATCTCTTATCACAGAGATGGTTTGAACACTCGTTTAATTCTGGAAATGCTAGGCTGTCCCTTGGTTCCTGGTGTGTTGCCTTTTTCACCTATGCGTGCTGCTTGGCAAACATGGTGTTTATTTCCTTGTTAGGCTTTTCCTTAATCTCTTTCTCTATTGAACTTGCCTCTAGAGCACATGGTTAATCTATCTTACCTTTCTCTCCAGCCTGAAGAATTTCTCCTAGGAAAGGACATCCAGCTTGATCCCATTTATTTTGCCGCCTGGGGATCAGCATGGATGAAGCAGGGTGGAGTGGAGGCGGGCAGGAAGGGCAGGGCAGGAAAACACTATTCTATCTTTCGCTTTTTCTCTGTGAGGGATCATCTTGGTGGCAGCTGAGGTAAGAGAATCGGCAGCTCAGTTCTTGAAAATTCTTTGTACTGCTTTGGGAATTCCAAGCTAAAGGAATTCTTGAGGCTTTCAGAAATGTATTTCTAGTGAGAACCCCCAAAATCTTTTTCTAAAAGCAATATAGCATCAAACAGAATGTGGGATCCAAGCCCCAGGTGAGGAGCTTGAATGAGGCACTCAACTGAGATTTCAGTTTTGGCATTTGTAAAAATGATGGTCATAATAAAATCTACCTCACATTGCTCTAATGAGGATTCAAAGAATTGTGTGTGTGTATAGAACATCGAGCAATTTCCTCCCTAATTACTACTAATCCCATTAGTTAAAAATGATGGTATTCATTATTGTTATATGACCAGAATAAGACCAGAGAACCCTGGAGAAAAAATAAGGAATCCATATAATGGCTCCGTGCTAACCGGTGTGAGTTAGGCCACCACACGTTCTAGAAGACAGTATTTACTTGTTCTCTTAAAAGTAAAACCATGCGAGTGTTTCGTATTTTTAAATTTCATGTATTTAAGAATGTGGGGCATTATGAATTGATTGTGTGACCTATCACCTGGAACACACCTATGTGTTTCACACCTGTGTGGAACTCACACACTCACACTCACACACCTGTGCCAGCTGATCGTCATAGCAACACAATAACCTTCTGAGGGCAGGGTGGGTGGCATTTTAAACAGAGAAATCGCTTCGGTTTATGCTGCAAGTCTTCCCAGAATGGAACAAAAATTGAAATCTTCTGGTCCTAGAACCAACCCCAAACTCTGGGTTGCAGCCTTAGAAAGCAAAACATTCCATCCTCATTGGAATGTATACAGCTGGTCTCTAAGAAGATCTCCAAAGTAGAAGCGAACTGAGCTCCCACTTTGGAAAGTCAGAATAAAGAGGAGTTGAGGTATAAAAATGATGCTAGCCCTGGAGCAAAGAGGGCTTCCCTCTGAGACAGGATGGATCACACGCCAGGGCTGAGAAAAGCTTCCCGTGGCGGCAAGGTAGAGTGCAGTCACTAAGATTGAATGCCAAGAGCCCTACTTCTTGGGATCATGAATAAAACCCTGTGGCACCTTTGATAAGACTGTTACCCTTGGAGCTGGATCAAATTCCATTGGGGAGGCTGCATTTCCCATCTATTTCTCAATGGTTTCTATAATGCCATCTTGCTTTAAGTTACTCTGCCATTAATCATTGACCTCATTTCCTCTCATACTTTAGAAACTATAATAATAAAAACTCATCACATAATGGCTAATATACTGTGCCAAGCTAAAACAAAACAAAGCAGCCATTAACAGTGGAAAGACCTTTAAAAAAAATTCTCACCAGTTCTCTGGGGTCATGCAGGGAAAAAGAAAAAAAAAAGTCCTATTTTACAAGAGAAATTATCTAGAAAAATATGGGGTCAAGGACTGAAATTGACCCGGTTGCTGACTGATTCATAGCCTAATTAATTATTGACTCTGTATCTACGTAATTACTGATGTTCTTTATAAATGCTGGCTTGGATATTTTCCACTTATATTTGAGGATTTCCACTTCTGCAAATCTATTTGTAGGATTTTTCTTTTCATCTTGATTGTTTGCACACTATTATTGATAAGACATAAGTAGTGACTTTGGGTGTCATTTGTAACTCAAAAACACCTTCTGACATCAAATCCATAGCGAGAGCTGAGTCATCAGCCACATGGAAATGATCCCTGGTTGTACTTCAGCTTGGGGTACTGAGCTCAGGAATGGATTTCAGAGGACATTGAGGGCTGACCATTCCTCAGAGTCTCTTTAGTTCTGTTTTATGTGAACCTGCAGATTCTGAAACCCTTGCCCTTCTCTGGCCTTAATAATCACAAATGGGGGTTTCAACATCTTTTAGCCAAATATCCCAGGCAAATAGATTATAGTGGTTTGTCAGTGAATTAAGGTGACTTTTTAGCAGCAAAGCATCATCAAATTTTTGAAATAGAAGAAATCAAGGTGGAATTCTGTTCGGCTCTCCCTCCCTTTCTCTCTCTCTCTCTCTCTTTCTCTCTCTTTCTCTCTCTCTCTCTCTCTCTCTCTCTCACACACACACACACACACACACACGCAGAGTTGGAGCAAGGGTCACATCTAGATCTACAGTGTTGACTCCTCTCCACCGTCTCCTGGATCACGCCCGTTGTGCGCACACAGCTCTCATCTTCACTGCGCACCCCGAGGGAGGCAGGGAAATGCAAGAAAGGAACATCTGCTTTGGTATCACACTTTCTTATTTTGTCTCCAGAAATTCCGTGTGAACTGGAGGACAGAGTTCTTACCCCCATCTGTTCTCCATCACAGAGTTCTTAATTCACATTTGTAAAATGAACATTCCTTCAAGTCTTTCAAGACATCTCTATTTTCTCACACCATCTCTCTTTATGTCCCTTTTGCTTCATTTTTAAAAAGTATACTCACCAAGCCCTTGTGAGGTCAGCTTTCTGCAGTCTGAGAAGCAGATGGTTCAAAAGAAAAGAGTACTCAGTTCTGTTCTAGACGCCTCCGTGTTCCTGAACCATACTAGTGATTTGGAAGGTAAAAACCAACAACAATACCAGCCAAAGAAAAGTAAAATAAATAAGGACATTTTGAGATTCCTGTGGGAATAGGGATTGAGATAGCCGTGCCCTGAGGAAACCCCAGTTAAAACCTATCCAGAGCCAGTCATATCACTCACGGACGGAAGGAGGGTCACAAACCAGGGTGTTACAGTTATGAACTCTCAGTACAGAATAAAGGTTTTCAATTGTCCCAACTTGGTATCATTCCCTATCACCGATAAGCACTAGGAACATAGTAAGTTCACCCAGTGTTTTAGTCGAAAAATATGTCCTGAAAATTGCCTAGCAAAATAGATTAGCCAATAACCTGCCTATATTCTCTCATTAGGTATTAGATTTCACACATTTCTGGAGAAAGATAAACCTAGCATGCTTATGGATTTTTTTTTCTTTAAGCAGACCTAAATGGTTTTATAAGGTCTGTCATTGGAAACCAATATGAAGGAGCGAGAGAAAGAAATCGACCTGCTGCCACAGGAGAGACCTGAAATATTAGCTCGTTCCCGGAATGCAGGGACCGCTGATCATGTCAACCCACTCTCAGCTGAACTCAGATGGAGGCAAGAGTGACAGCTATTTATTATGACAGAAAACAGGGTATGCACTTTAAAGATCAGCAACATGATGTAAATATTGACTCACTTCAATTTTTAAGCCGCTGAAAGGGTGTTTGTAATGTTAAACCCTCCTTCTGCAAATCAGTCCTGTCAACACAGGATGGTGGGTGGGGTGGATATTGACAAGAAATGAGGAAGGGTTTTGCCGACGGAGTATTTGTATTTTTTCTCATTTAAGATACATGGAGATAAGTTCCTAAGTCCCCCTGGAGAAGTAGAGAGCCGGGCTCTCAATTTCTGGAGCAGACTGATAATCTCTCACTATCTCTCGATAAAGGGAGGACCTCACTGAATCACGTTCATCCCGGAGAAAGATCACTGTGCTAGTATTTTAGCCTGATGATTCCCATTTAACTCCCTGAAATGAAAAGGTTTATCTTGAGTTCTCCTTTGAGTACTTCCTGGAGATTTCCAAATTTGGTGTTTGAGGAAAGTAGTTAGAAACTTAGAAGACGGCATCTGGGTCCTGCTCTTGCAGATCTGTCCCTCTGAATGGCTGTGATAAAATCTTCATCCCCTGTGGTAGAAAGAGGTTTCCTCTAGGGTGAGTAGAGGAAATCCTTTTGTTTTCTTGGCCAATTTTACTGACTCATGAGGGCATCAGTAGTTCACTTACCTCAGCGTCTCTGACTTCTTATCTTTAAAAGTGCAAAGCATTTCCCTGACACCTGCCTTAAGTCATTGTGTTAGGACTTGATTTAGAAGGACACAGTTTAGTAGTCTTTAAAAGTGGAGCTGCTACAAGCTTTAAGTTTTCGTGCGCTCAGATTCCTCTGCCACTTTCCTCTGATGAATGCCAGGGGGGCTTTAGGGCACATCCAGAGTGGTACTATTTCAGGTCAATTTTCAAGATAAATGAATTGTAGAATACAGTCAGTCAAGTACATGCACTCTCTTTTGTCAAAAGATATACAAAAAGGGACTCAGGTTATACTCTAGAACACTTTGTGCTTCTATACAACTATATGTCCCAAGTATAAATCATGCAGCAAATCCTGGGTCTAAAGATAACAACCCCGACCCATTTTGGTGTGTGTGTCGGGGGCACCTACCAGACATTGAAGGTCCTTCGGCTTCACAAAGCAAGGACAATATACGGAGATATACTGAGATGAAGACCCATAGCTGCAGGATTGCTTGGGGGAGTATATCAGATTATTATCGAGTGATGGCTCCCCATGGGCAAAGGATCCCCAAAGCAGTCTTTTTTGGCAATTTCTTCTACTTCTGATCTGTTTAGTAAACCATTGGAGCCTCAGCCCTGAGTTGGGAGTACTTTTGGCAAAATAGCATTTGAATTTAGGGCAGTTTATCAACTGGATGCTGAGGGGGCTGGGAAAGAGGAAATTTCAGCCTGACTGAGAAATGAGAGAAGGAAGGGATGATGGTAAGGTAACAGACGCACTTGTGGTTATTATATTCTCGCTGTCTTATGTATGATGACCTTAAGCAAGTTTCCCAATCTCTTTGAGCCTTAGTTTAACAGCCTTGCTCTCATCCTCCTTCTCTCCCTTATTCTCTATCATCTCTATCTCTCTCTCTGTCTCCGTCTCTGCTTCTATCTTAGCAGTTTTGTGTGATCAGTAGTATTTGCCAATTTCCTTGGGGAAGTAAGTCCACCAAGGCAGACTTCAAGCCACTAATGTGGAGCCAGTGAATGTGGATTTGGGACAAGGTGTGCACTGATAGCTCAGAGCAGCTGGTGCGGGCAGTCCTGGCAGTCCTGCCAGACCAACGAAGGTTTGGTTATAACACGTGGAGGAGGAGGGAGAGGATGCAGGTACCCTTACGACAATTATGTCAAACAGAAGGTTCATAACTCTAGAAACTATGAGAGGAAAGAACGTCTCTTATTTTTAAGACCATGAGAAAGTTGCATGTCTATCCTGGGATCAAGACTAGGCTCTTACCTATGCAAGGGTGGATAATTGATAAGAAGCTAGGCAGAATCTAGGTATTTCGTAGCTGGTAAACATTGTCCCTGGCTTTCTTAAGAGCAGATTCAATAAACTTAATCATTTTCAGAAAAGTGCCAGGCTCCGGACTCACTTCTGCCAGTACCATATTGTCCCTTCTCCCAAATTTATGGGTTCTTGAAGAGAAAAGATATCCAAAGTCAACGTAATATAGCAGGTAAGTAGGGGTTGGAGTCCATGTCACAACAGGGTATCAGAGAACTCAGTTTACCTTGGATAGCTCAAAGCACTAAAGGGGAGTAGAGATTTTATTTAATCTTAAAGAATGAATGGGGATTTGACGAGACATTAAAAGCAAACACAATCTTACCTACAGATGCATGGAAAGGGAAACAGTGTGGTTTGATGGGGGACCTGACAACACCTCAATTTAGATGGGATATAGAATGTGAGCAACGTGTGTCCATCCATGATCACAGAGAAGTAGAAGGACTCTGTACATCTGGCACAGAAGAATATGGCTTTTATCTTATAGAAATGACTAAACATTGGCAAGCAGTGAATCACATCACTCATGCGGGAGAACAGGGAGCCATATGAATGACCCCATAAATCTCATATTTGGGTAAATGGTGTTCTCTATACAACTAACTCTTGCACCTAATTCTCAGGTTAATCATCACCTACACAGATAAGACTGCCTTCATTCTCCTATTTACTTATTTTTTTAATAGATCTTCCAATAAGAATAATTTTCTGTTTTACAGATGTGCATTTCAGTTTCAGGTTAGAAAGAATATATTGCATTTGTTTTCCTTCATCTGAATTTAATTCTGAGCTTTCCGTCCTCCTAGGATAAGAGAATTCAAATATAGCCATTTTGGAGGTTTCCTGCTCCAACAGTTCTAGAAAGTTCCCGGGATAATCCATTGCACAGGAATGTTAGAGAGATTCCTCATGTCAGGAGGTACCCCTCTTCCCAGCCTTATCTTCCCTCATGCCTCTTTTGCACTATGTGAAGGGCATGGAGAAATTTGCGGAAATTAGGTCCCAGCCTCCACATATAGCACACACACTCATTCTCAGAAACTCTCACCCTCTAGGGCTCTTCCTGAGTGTGTGGCTATTAGGGAGACACTTGGTACTTTTCCAAGGCTGAAGAAATCACATGCTTCTTCTACTTCAAATACGTATAAAGGCAAACACAAGAAAAGATACATTATTACTTTTTTTAAATTTAGTCAAATTTTTATTGTTTTGGAGTGTATGTCCCCACCCACTGGGCTGAGGACCTTGGGGGAATAAGTACTCATTGTTCCCCAAGCTACTGGCACAGTGCCTGGTGTACAACTGGGTTTTTATTAATATGTGTTATATAATTTAATTTTTTCTAACTCACTAAAAACATTTTTACTAACTGAATTTTGCCAAAAAAGAAACCTAAATATAATTATTTGGTGCTTAACAAGTATTTTACAACCAAAGAGGTGAAATAATCTTAAACATTCTGACTAGTTTCTCTTACCACATCACATGTGAGGGTTGTTATAAAACATTTGTGAGACAAAAACTGAAAGGTCAGGAGTTCTAGATTTACTTTTCCCTTTCTTTGAAACAAGATATTAGGGTCCTTAAATCATGCATATAATGAAGTCTTTATGTTATTTATCTACCTCCCAAGAAGATTGACTTTTTTTAACCTCTTTAAACCAAAATACTACACTAGTATAAAAAAAAAATAAGAGGACACCGAAATAAAGTTTTTAAACCCTCCCCTTATATTGAATTTTCTATATAAGTGTGAACGATTAAAGATACTGATTTTTTCTTCCCACAAATTGATGGCCTTAAAATGCTCATTAACTGGAAGTTATATGGGTGCATACTAGTCAATAAAGGGTAGACTCGCCAGTGACAAGCAGAAAAGTTCACAGTGAGCATAAAACCAATGAAATTGACCAGAACTGCAATTGGAGACCACTCTTAAGTTGGAAAATTTTTATATTTGTTCATACTCTGACATCTTTTGACTCAGAAAAATCACCTTTCCTCACTTTAAGTGATCCAGAGAAGGGTGTTATTTTAGAAGGTTGCTTATAGGATTTTGATTGCCAGCATTTCCCAGGTTGAAAAACATTCATAGATATTTTCATAATCATTACACCAAATTAATTGTTTGACTGTTTAACAGTCACCTATCCTAACCTCCTTTCTGCCATGAACTTTATTTTGTAGGCATGCAGCTACTATTTTCTCCTGCAGACACACATGGTGTCACAAAGAAGGCAACCACTTTGGATTTGGAGAACTTTCTATTGCTGGAGAAGAGCTTGGGCAAATTTCCATGTCATTCAGGCTTAGCTTTCTCTGAGATAATCACATTCCCTTTTGAAGTTGTTTTGAAGATCAAAAATTCAAATGGAGTGGTCTGAAATTGACTCCGGACAGAGACCTGATCATTCCCCAAATGGAGGGGCCCCGGAGGCCTCTTCAAACCTCTGGAGGATTTGTGGGAGTATCCATGTCTTTGTCTCAACTGGCTCATCTCCACCACAACATCCCAGCTTGTATTAGTTGTAAAATACACTGGTCTTCTGTGTAATTTTTTGCTTAGAGCAAGACTCTGCTTTTAAAGTTGTTTTTGAATACTGCCAAATGAATATATACAAAATACTGTGTGAAGAGTAAGGAAATTTTATTCTGTTATTTTTAACTGTGTTCTCAAGTGGGTTCCATTATTAGCAAAAGATAATAAATTTAAGAAAAAGATTTATAGGTGTAAGAATATTTCAATTTCGGGGCCCCTGGGTGGCGCAGTTGGTTGAGCGACTGCCTTCGGCTCAGGTCATGATCCCGGAGTCCCGGGATCGAGTCCCACATCGGGCTCCCAGCGTCATGGGGAGTCCGCTTCTCACTCTGACCTTCTCCCTTCTCATGCTCTCTCTCACTCTCTCTCTTTCCTAATAAATAAATAAATAAAATCTTTAAAAAAAAAAAGAATATTTCAATTTCTTTTGACCTCGCTGCCCAAATTTTATAATTCAGACCTTTTAAGTTTTGGCTATGTGGCTCAGTACTAATTGTTATGCTTGATCAAATGTGACTTATGCATGTGTATGTTTCAGTTTTTAAAGACTGATTAACACCATCCAGGGGGCTGGCTGATTAGCCAGTAAGAGTGTTTGTTGCCTCTGCTTATTTAACTGATCTCAAATACTTGTTTTAAGAAAAATAAACCTTAAAACCAATAGCGCATTACAAGGATAATTCTTAATATTCAGTGTAATATAACACTTGGCACATTCATTTAATTTGAGCTTTAAGTTGAGTTTACAAAATCTGATGTTGTTCATTTATAGTCTTAGTACAACCATATGATAATCCCAAAGTCCTAGATCTTATTTGTTTTGGAAGAGTGACACTCACCATTTGGACACATCAATATTGACCTTGGTTCTTTGGAGTATGTTTGCTAGGACTCTGGGCTTTCAAAGACCATGCCATAGGAACCAAGGTATTTACTGAAAACAGTGTATTGTTTTAATAAAAGAGGGACATCAAATAGATTTAGTCTTGTAAATTAGGAGCTTGGACAATCCAAACAGGCACACAAGTTATTCTGTGGATGACTCTGACTTTTGACCAGGTCTTCATTTTCATGTGAGGTCTATCACATTGGTCCTGTGGACGTTCTTTGATCCAGACTGATGTTACATGTAAGCAGTCAGTGTAGACACAGGTTTAAGTTCACTTACATTTTTTTAGCTCGTTTCACTTTCATATTTCATTTCCTTAAATATAATTAGAGAAGATAGCTACCTCCACCAAAACAGATTGAAAGAGACACCAAACAGATGTCACTTAACTCCTACGGAAGAACGCAGGGTTGGAGAAACACTACATAGCTGTCATAATTCAACAGCTGAACACCGGTCAAGAATTTAGTTCCTAGAGGACCAAGAAATCATTTTGCAAAAAAAGGGGCTCTGAGGATCAAGGGGGAAGGGAAATGATGACTCTGAATTTTGAGCTAGGATAAATAATCCTATTCACATAGCCCAATGGACTGTCTTCAACTCTCTTCAGGGTTTAAATTATGTTGCTATGTTTTGTAGAGGAATTCTGTTAAATAGAAAACGATATGACTAAATCAAGCAGATAGAGACCAGGGAGAAGAGCAAGGAGAGAAAGATCAGTAGAAGAAGCAGGGAGAAAGAACTCACAGCCCTGTGAATTAGCAACTGTAAGGAGAATAACTGATGTTTGAGGAGAAGACGGGCAGCCACCATGAATGCCATTCGACATTTGCTGGGAGGTAATCTGGGGATAACAAAGCCACAGAAAACATTTCCATTTTGTGTTACTCTATCAAATGGAAATAAGGAACTATATATACATTCATGGTGTATCTACAGATTATGCCTTTTATCCTCACAGGAACTCTCGAGAATTAAAAGTGTGGCACTTCTCATTCTCCTCACGGTCAGGATGAGAAAACAGGTCTAAGGAGTTGCTGTCTCTGGAGGTCACCTAATCAATGAACACCACAACCAACCCCTCCAAATCCTGCTTTCTTTCCACCTCTTATGCCAAGTGGCCTACTTGTGTCCTTTCTTCTCTTACATGGATCATATTTAATAGAATGAAGCGTGGAAAAAATAGTTTGACAATTTTCTCTAGAGACCGTTATCCAAAATAAAAATAGTAATAACCCTGGCAAGGACAGAGTATATTCATACACTCCACCTGTAATCTGGGGAAAACACTGTCTCCCATCTCTCAATATTAGGTGCTCTGTGAAGCAGGAGATGAACAGGAGATTGTATTCATGGACAACTTCACATTAAGCTGTGCTGGCCTATCATCAAGAAGGGGAGGCATGAATTGGGGGTAGCTTTATTAGGAACTAGACCAAAGCCTGGTGGATGGTTGTTTCCTTAAACCGTATGACTTAGCATTCATTTTGCATCAATATTGATTATACAGTATATCTGTTCTTCTGCTGATTAGATGGACTGCTTCACTGAAGTTTCCTGGAGACTAGGAAAATGTTCTTTGAAATGAGTTTTATTTGCTTCTTCCTTGCATAATGAGAAATCTCATCTTTTTCCTTTAACTAGTCCAATGAAATTATTGCCAGAAAACAGAATTTGGAAGGGCTTCCTTAATTCTATCTTCTTCCTGGCATCATCAGATCCTACAATCCTGAGTATTGAGAAACCTTTTATTTTCCATTTTGTATTTAGGGACTGAAAAAGTGATGGCTTATAGTAGGTTTTACTGGATATATATCCTGAAAACTCTCACAGCAAGTGCATGTCAAAAAGACAGAGTAAGCTTACAGTTAATTGATGTCATAAGGGCTTTTTTGGCATAATAATTGCTTTATCTGTGCATGTTAAGGCTTTGAAAACTCTAAAAAAAATTCAAGGATTTCTACTATTATTAAATATTATTCCCACGTCTGCCAAGAAAATTTTTCCTTAATTGATTTTCTTAAGGTTTTGTTAATGATAGCTCTTTTTGTAAAATTCTCTCTCATATCACACAAGAGTTTCTTTCAATTTTAAAGAAACTAACTGTAATTGATGTATCACTCGGAGCACTGCAATTCACATTATCCATGGTTCTAATCTCACTTTGAAAATCAAAATATTGTGTGATACAATTAGAAAGGGCATCCGATAACCTCAATCTTTTAACTCAAGTGCAACTCTTCATGCTCATCTGAATATCAAGCTTCCGTTTGCTCTGGTTTTAGAGATGACTCATCTTAAAAAAAAAATAAAAATAGTGCCTAACATTGTCTTTCCTAATGCCTATAACTCATTCTTAATCCTTAGCTCATAAATCAGAGCTTTCACTTTTCTCAGCTTCTGAAACCCAATCCAAACCTTCATAAATGCATTTTCTATTGATCCAGCACTTATGAAAACTTTTACCTTTTAACCAAGGTCTACCATTCATACCTAACTCCCAGATAAATCGCAATTTCAGACTGAGACAAGCTTAACTCGTTCAAACACATTCTGAAATGGCATCCCCCTTCCCGGGAAAACAGTTGGGATTTGAAAGAAAGACCAGTCTGAAAGAACAGCCCCTGGATCACAAAGGGAAATGTTTGCATTGTACACTTTTGAGGGGATGCATTTAGTCAGGGGAAGAAAACAGAAAGAGCTCCTTCTGTTAGAATTGGAGTGAACTCATAGAAAGTCAAAAGATCATGAAATGCCACAAGAGCATTCATTCATTCATTTCAGAGGATTTTTCCTGGCTGGACAAAGCAATGACATTGTTGAGTGACAAACTGCCTGATTAAAAGAGATTGGGGAAGGATTGATGGAAGAGTCTTAAATTTAAGTTGAACAATGATATGAGAGGTGGTATCCATAGTTTCTTTATGTGAGGAATGCTGTCATGGGGTCCTGTAGTAGCAACCAGTGAAAGGTAGTTTGGGTAGGACCAGTGACTTTTGTAAGGTCCGTTGAGTGCTGGCGGGAGAATATAAAAGATGCAATGGGGAAACATCATGTAAAGCAAACTTTGGTCAGAGTTCTGTCATTTGTCAAACTTTTCCAAAGAACATCCCAGTTTGTTGAAAGAATGAATGAGTGGCTTGGTGACATAGAATAAGCTGGGAGGCCAAGAATTGCTTTATTGTCCATAGAGAAGTTGTGGGAAGACCATATCCAGGAAATAGGCAGAATGAATTAAAGAAGAGCGAAGTGGACTTGTTTTGAGTCATTTGCCCTGCACAGCTCAGGATATGACCAAGGAATTCAGATTGATTTAGGAAAGCTCCTGTGTTCATGCCTGGGGATGCAGGGTCTAAAATTTTCTATAAATTGAAACTTGTGTTTTGGCACACAGTAGAAAGTGGTATTCCAGAGTTTTGTGACATACTCAGAGAAATTCTTTCCCACTCTCAAATGAACCATATCAACAGAGAAACTGTCAAGTTCATTGGGGACAGACAGAATCTCATCTTTCCTGACCTTGCCCTCTTCCAGATCCAGAAACATCACATTTTAATAAAATCTCTGTTGGAATTAAAACATTTTTGGGAACTCAGCTGAACAATTCCGATGAATATTAATGACAAAATTATAACTGAAAAATGGGATATTTTATTTAAATTGGGGCAGCAAAACTATTAACACATATTCATACACACACAGAATTTTAATTTTTAATTTTTTTTTTCCAGGATGGCATTGCCTTGCTTTGCAAATGTCAACAGCTGCTACCAGCTACCAACAGCTAGAAGATGTCTGTGGAAGCAATATGTGTAGGAAACACCAATACATCCAATCAACCTCCTTGTAAGTCAATTTATGGGTCATCTTTTATTTTGCACTCAGGCTTATCACTCATGTAACCCAAACTTCACAATTCTGAGTCTTACCACAGGCAAAAGCTAAATCGTTCCTACCTTCGTTATATTCATTTGGCTCATAGGCATACTTGAATCTTGGCCTTTTGGAAAGAAGTTATGTCTTTGCATTTAAATTTGCTACAAGTGACAAAATAATAACATAAAATAAAATCTGTGTTAACAATAATTTAAGAATGATTAATCTTTTCTAAATGTAAGCATTTAAATATGTTTTGAATTTAAATATTTGCCTTTCTAGTTGAAGCCACTGCACTAAAAATAGCTTGGACTGCTCAACTATATAAAATAGGCTCAGAAACTATTCTCCTTTTATCTCCTTTTTCTTCTTCTTCCTCTCCTTCTTGTTTTAAGAAAAGGAAAAAGCTGCTTGCAAAAATTCACCAAAAAATAAACTTCTCAAATAAACAATTGAGCAGATAAGATTTTGTTTCTTTTTCAGGTAGACCGTGACAAGTTTCAAAATGTCCCATTATGATGATGGATTTATTTAATTCCTCAATAGGTCTAGTAATTTTTGTTTCATACATATGAGGCTACTTTATCAAGTAAATACATTTTATCTTCCTGGCAAACCTCTTTTGGTTACTGCTACATCAAGGAGACAGATACAGGTATTTCAGCAATAATTAATAAGCATGATCTAATAAGCAGATGGCAATTCTGGGAAAAAATAAACAAAAAAACAGAGTAGACATTCTTTTTGACCACTATGGTAGATTTTACTACTGTTTCCAATCATAGGATCCCTCACCTATAAGAGTATTATTGCCAACTCTGTCATGTCTCCAGAAAGAGTGAATCTATGTTCCTGCCCCAATGTCAGGATTGGCTAATAATTTGCCTTGTGTAAGAGATGTGAGCAATCCAGGCGCAAAACTGAAGAAAAAACAATAATTTGGCCATGTGGTGTGGTTTGGCCTCAGGTGTTTCTGTTCCTTGCCATGAGGTCATTATGTCCCAGATAGGTATTTCTCCTTCACCAGTGCTTCTGGAATGAGAAGACTGAGAGGTCAGCTGTACCTAGAATTGCTGAACACAATGAAAACTGATACTTAGCTCTAATAAATAATGCAAGTCCAAGAAAACATCACTGGGGGGCACCTGGGTGACTCAGTGGGTTAAGCCTCTGCCTTCAACTCAGGTCATGATCTCAGGGTCCTGGGATCTAGCCCTGCATCAGGTTCTCTGCTCAGCAGGGAGCCTGCTTCCCCTTCTCTCTCTGCCTGCCTCTCTGCCTACTTGTGATCTCTCACTCTCTGTCAAATAATAAAATCTTAAAAAAAAAAAAAAAGAAAACATCAATGATATTTATTTTTATTTTTTTTTAAATTTATTTATTTTAGAGGGAGAGCAAGTGCATGAGTGGGGATGGGGGGGGGAGAAAGAATCTCAAACAGACTCTGCCGAGTGCTGAGCGAGGAGCTCATTGCAAGGATAATGACCCAAGCTGAAATCAAGAGTAGGAAACTTGCCCAACAGAGACACCCAGTCAGCCCTAGAATTTTTTTTAATACGCAGAATTTAATGACAATATAATGTATCAAAACCATTCAATAGATATACATATACATTTACTACATAACACATATCAAAACTAAATTTAATATTACATATCAAAACCAGAGGGGTACTGCAAAAGGAGTAACCTGAGAATAATTTTCAGTCCTAAACGTTTATATTAGAAAATAAGAGAGTGAAAAACAAATGAATTATTTTTCAGTTTAAGAAATCAAAAAAAGAAAAACAGAATAACCCAACTACAAAGAAGAAAACACAGATAAAAGTAAAAATCAAGTAAGAAATAAAAAAAATACATAGTCACAAAAGTTAGTTCTTGGAAATGCCTAGTAAAACACACAAATCTCTGGCACAATTGGTCAAAACAAACAAAAAATGAAGACAAAAAAGTAAAAACAACTAGTAGAGTAGTCCCCCTTCTTATCTACAGGGTATATGTTCCAAGATCCCTAGTGGATACCTGAAATCATAGATTATATCAAACCCTATATATACAAGGTTTTTTTTTCTTATATATCCATAGCTATGATAAAGTTTAGTTTATAAATTAGGCACAGTGAAAGATTAATGATAACTAACAGTAAAATAAAACAATCACAATAATACATTGTAATTAAAGTCATGTCAATGTGATTTCTCTAAAGATATGTTATTGTACTGTACTTACCCTTCCTGTAAGAAGATGAAATAGGACCATGATGACATGAAGATGAATGACATAGGCACTGTGATGTAATGTTAGGCTACTAAATGACCTTCTGATGATATGTCAGAAAGAGAATCATTTGCGGTTAACCAAAGGCACCGAAAGTGAAACAAGGGAAAAGAGGGGACTAATGTATTATAAATGAAAGGGACTATCATAGCAGATAAAACATATCTTTAGAATGAAGATAGAATTCTGTGAAATTTAGTGCCAATAAAATTGAAAGCTTGTATTGTTCTAAGACAAACTTAAAAAGAAATAGAAATCACAAATAATCTTAGAAATTGGGGAGTCATTTAAAAAAATGATCCCGTTTAGCCTAGATAGATAGATAAATGAGTTGAGATAGATAAACATAAAACAAAGAGAAAAAGATGGAATGTTTTCCAGCTTATTACATGTGAGTAGTATATTTTTGATACCAAACTAGTGAGAAATAGTATAAGAAAGACGTTTTTTTAAGGCCTCTTTTTTTTTTTTAAGATTTTATTTATTTATTTGACCAAGAGAGCGAGAGAGCACAAGCAGGGGAGCAGTAGGAGAGGGAAAAGTAGGATCCCCACTGAGCAGGGAGCCTGATGCAGGGCTTGATCCCAGGACCCTGGGATCTTGACTTGAGCAGAAGGCAGACACTTAGCTAAAATGACTGAACCGCTTAAGCACCCCAAGAAAGAAAATCTTAAGGTCTCATTTCCTCACATTTAAGTTTGAATGAAAACAAACAACAACAACAAAAACCTCCTAAAAATATAAACAGCCCAAAGTCAATATAAAATTAAAACCATTTGAACTATCTTAGTAACATAAGGATGTTTTAATGTTAAAACATCTATAAATGCGCATGGATATAAACTTAACATGAGCCAATTATATATCTACACCAAAGCCAAAAAAATAAAAAATGCAATGTGTAAAAAGTGATCAATGTTAACAATTACAAAGTATTTTGGAAATAAACCTACAGAAACTGTGCAAGGCATGTATAAAATCATGTATAAAATCATAAAATTTATCAACAGTCACTTGAATGACCTAATAAAGAATATAACCCATGTTCACGGATAAAAAGATGATATCATAAAGGCAGATGTTCCCACCACTTTGCTATAAAGATTTAATATAATTCTAATATAAAAAAACACAGGATTATTTATTTGTTTCCTTAACAAGGAATGTAAATTCATTATAACAAAGAATTTATTTTATTTCTAAATTTTTAATGCAAATCAAAAATAAAATTTGAAAATGCTACCTATAATAGCATCTTAACTAACAAATATCTAGGAATAAATATTTAAAGTATTTTATATAAAATTAAATCTAAAGATATTTAAAAGTTTACTCACAGAAAACAATCAAAAACAATAGAATAATTAATAAAGAAAATGCACAATCTTCATAGATTGGAAGAATTAACAATATAAAGATACAATTTCCCAGTGATGGTTCATTGTTTCAACGCAATTGTAACTGAAGTGCATTAATCATGTATGCATATCTGTGTGTGTATGTATAAACTGACAAACCATTTAAAATATAATATGGAAATACAAAAAAACTAAAAATAGCTGAAATGTTCTGGAAGATGAAAACAATGATAAGACATGCAATCTAATGATAGATTATAATATTTTATAATATTATAATTATATGTGTAATTATAATAAAGTATAAAAACTTTATATAAATTATAATAATTAAAATAGTATAGTATTGGAGCAAGGATAAACACATACACACAAATATATCCCATATTTACACTTAATCGAGAGAAAAGTGGCATTTCAGAATAATGAGTAGAAAGCAGTCTTTTCTGTAAACTTTTGAAAGCAGTTTGATATCCAGAGTCAGGAAGAGGGCAAAGACCATTAACCCCTACCTTATACCATACCCCAAAATATCAATTCCATTTGGATTATGAAAGTAACTATGAAGGAGCACCAATTATACAGCATAAAAGCTATGTTCAAATTTAGAATATGTTACAGAAAGATCCCTTCATGTTTTGAGATAGGAAAAGATTTTATAAATAATATGCAAAACAGGGACGCCTGGGTGGCTCAGTTGGTTGGGCAACTGCCTTTGGCTCAGGTCATGATCCCAGCGTCTTGGGATCGAGTCCCGCATCGGGCTCCTTGCTCCGCAGGGAGCCTGCTCCTCTCTCTGCCTCTGCCTGCCTCTCTGCCTGCTTGTGTTCTCTCTCTGTTAAATGAATAAATAAAAATCTTTACAAAAAAAAAATAATATGCAAAACACACTAATAGGAAAGGAAAAAAAATCATTGAATTTGACCATGTTAATACTTAAAACTTTTTGTTTATGAAATGGGAGAGAGAGAAAGAGACCATCATTTAGAGAGTGGGGGAGAGGGAGTCAAATCATAGAGTTGGAAAAGATAATTACTACAAATTTAGCCAACAAAAAGCTATCTACAATATTTTTTTTAATTCTAAACTCAACATGGAAAAAAAGGACCAAATAGAGAAAAAAATGGACATTTACAATGGAAATAATATATATGGCCAATATTTATATGGAAATGGACTCAGTATTGTTACTAATCAGAAAAATGCAAATTTAAACCATGATAGACCAATACCTACTCATTAGAGTAGCTAAAAATATTACTACAAGAAAACAGAAAGCTTTGCTATCAATAGTGAAATTATATAGTAACAAAAACTTTTAAATACTTCTTATGGACATTCAAATTGGTCTAGCCAGCTCGGCATTTATCTATCCAGCTTTAATTTATGCATCCCTTATGACCATTAATTTAAGTGCCAGCATTACTCTACAGAAATGTGTGTGCATGCATCTAAGAAGATGTTTGGAATGATTTATGGAGATGCTATTCTTAATAGTTCCAAACAAGAAACAACAGAAATTTCCATAAGACAGATTAATTGTGGTATATATTCATGCAATGGAATACTATATAGAAATAAAAATGAATGAACTACACCCATATGGCACAACATGAATGAATCTTAAAAACATAATTTATTCCCAAAGAAACAAAACAGAATGTAATACTATATTTATCCACTAATACAATATTTTAAAGTGGTCAAAATTAAAACTATATTGCTAAGGTGTACATCCATTTTTAGATGGTAGAAGTATAAAGCACAGCAGGTAAGCAATTATCACTAAAAGTAGTACATTGATTTCATTCAGGGAGAAGAGGAATTTGGGGGACGTCTGGAAAGAAAAGCATGCTCTATTTTTTTTTGTGTTAGCATTATAATGTTTTATGTAGCTGCATATTTATATTTTATACACTTTTCCGTGAGTATATTTCACAGTAAAATAATGTTTTGGAAAACGTGTATAGACTTGCAAATTGGGAAGAAGATCCAAGAGATTTTTGAAAAAGCAGGTTTAGGGAGGGCGGATACAAAGGCATGACAAAGTATCAGTAATTAGGACAATGCGGTGTTTATGCAGGGAAGAAAACATTGACCAACTGAAAAGAATAGAGAGCTCAGAAGCTGACTCACATAATGAGAATTATTATTTGAGAGAGATAACATGGCAAATTACTAAGAAAGGAGTTGTTCGACAAACGCAGATAAGAAATTTATTATGCTTATGTTAAAAATCAGACCTCTAGCTAACATCATGCACAAAACCAAGCTCCAGATGGATTAAGCATTTAAATACCAAAAGAAGAATTTTGAAACTTCTAAAAATAATAGATGAACACCTTTCTCACCTGAGGACATGGAAAGATTTGAGCAAACAGAGAAAGCCCAGGGCATAACCACACAGACTAAAAGCTTTGACTTGAACAAAATTAGATAGTTTGGTTCATCAAAAGACACCTTAAAAAATGTGAAAAGATAACTTAAAAACTGGGAGAAGATATTTGAAGCACATTTAAGCAACAAAGGATTCCTACCTGTCAATGAGGAAAGGTTAGGGAAGTAGATGTGAGCATGTAACTAATAGCTATATGGATAGCTATATGGATTAACATCAATCTCATTAGTAAAATGCAAATGGACATAACGAGAAAACATTCTTCAATCATTTGATTAGAAAAAGCTAAAAAGTCTGACAGTCCCCATTGCCAAAGTACTGTCTTATACGTTTTTGGTGAAAGTCTATGTCACCACGGTCACTTCAGAAAACAATCTAGAGTTGTCTGGTAAGCTGAATATTCACATAACTTCACCTCACCTCGCCAATCTAGAGAGGTAAGCAGGACGTGTGATTTTACATGTTTTATTTATTTATTTAGTTAGTTAGTTAGTTAGTTATGTGTATGTACATGTGTGTATGCATGTGTGTATGCTAAATATATATTTGAGTGTGTATATGTATATATAAAAACATGAGATATCCAGATAGATATATAGATACAGTATCTTTGTGTTTAGGCATATATATACGTGATATACATAAAAGTATACATGATATATATATATATATATGATAAACACAAAATTCAATAGTGTGGTAAATTCTAGGGAAGATGAGAACATCAGGGCATGATATGGAGAAGAGCACATTAAGCTATTAAAAATATTCCAGTTATGGGACTAGATGATAGTTCCACAGTAATTTATAATAGCATTGAAAACAAATGGAGTGAATAAATAAATGATGATAAAACCCTAAAATTGCATATTTTATCTGTATATTAAAACCATCTAAGTCAGGGCTTCCTTCATTAGTTGCTACAAAGACTGGCCAAACTGTAGATTTCCATCACTAAAGCTCCTACTTAGAGACTGATTGTCAATGTGCATTATTCTACTTCCTCTTCCATTACGAAGCTACATCTAGACCTTTTGCTAGCTTTGTAAATTGGGGCAGTTATTTAAGACCTAAAAGCTCACATTTCTTCTTCTGTGTAATGGAATAAAATATATCTACCTTGCCAATTTTACAAGGTGGTGGTGGGTTCAAAGAGCAATATAGGACAAAGCTCTACAAACACTGAAGTATGCTGTTAATCTAATATTTCTGTTAGAACAATGCTCATGAAGCATCCTAATGCAGGTATCATTAGAAGTTACACTACAAAAAAAAAAAAGTTACCCTCCAATTTGAATATAAAATATTGCCTACTGATAAATTTAGAGCTAAGTCCATTCGAATAAATAAACACTAGTAAGCATCTTCCAGATACAGGAGACCACATGGAGGTTTGGGGGTAGGGGAACATCTCAGCAATATGTGAGCAGCTCTTCTCAGTAAAGGTAACTAGCCAGTTAGGCAGCTGATCCAGAAAGATGCATGCCAGTACTAATCTCCAGTGACTAACCAATAAGTCATCCCCAATACTGCTATTGCTTCCAAAGGTTATTTTCCCCTTAATCTCCCTCTTCACTCTGTAAATCCTATCTTATCAGCTTCATCCCAAGCGCTCTCCCTTTCTCATACAGAAGGCTTGGAGTGGAGCATTTACTATTTCTTTTTGTTTAAACTGACTAAAGTCTTAATTTCAAGGTTGCATTCTCTTTTTCGTGGATCTATTACTTTATGTGCAAGATGTTTGCTTGAACATTCAACTCAGACGCAACTTGATAAACTGAGGTTAGATTGTTACGGTTTCTTTTCTTATTTAGTGAGCATAAACTAATTTCTCTCAATCTTTTTTCCATAATAAGGCTTTATAGCCTACTGTGGTTGAAGTAAGCTAAACTTTTCCTGCACAATGGGGACTGAGACTGGGGGTGTCTCTAGGCAATATTTTAATAGGAGGCTTTATATTGCTAAGAAAACCTCAGATAATTGCCACTGCATTTCCCTGTTACCTTCCTATTTCAGTATCTGTATCATTTTTCAGAAAAAGAGTTAGTGATTTTCCAAACTAGTAATGGGAATTGGAGCAAACTTAGATATATATAGAAGATTTTAAATGATAGATAGATAGATAGATAGATAGATAGATGATAGATAGGTAGATAGATAGATAGATGATAGGTAGATGAAAAAGAAAGAAAGAGAGAAGCATTAATACCATCCTAGATTTTTTAAGATTGTTTGAAAGTTAATTCAGCAAATAATCACATAAATATTCAAATTTTCCTGAGTACCATCTTCAATTTTTTTCTCAAGTGAGGGCCAACTTATACTCTACTTGGTTTAATATTTTAATCATACTTCAATCTACCAGACTTGAAAACAAAATGAGGAATAATAAAATCAAAAATAACATCTTACAGGGTCGCCTGAGTGGCTCAGTCTTTAAGCCTCTGCCTTCTGCTCAGGTCATGATCCCAGGGTCCTGGGATCAAGCCCTATATCAGGCTCCCTGCTGGGCAGGAAGCCTGCTTCTCCCTTTGCCACTCCCCCTCCTTGTGTTCCCTCTCTCATTGTGTCTCTCTCTGTCAAATAAATAAATAAAATCTTTTAAAAAAATAACATCTTGCAAGAAAAATAAGAATAAACTATTTTGCAAGTAGATTTTATGTTCTCTAAGTCATATTCTAAATGGATTCCAAGAAGAAAGTGATGTTGGCCTCTTAAGCAAACACTGTTTCCTTATTTTATGTGCCATTAAATTTGGAGATTTAATTTGTCTGTTGGCATAAAGTTACTGTGTGTTAATACCTTTTTGACTAGGCCATTGTGCTTGTCAAAATCAACAATTTATTTGAGTGCAAGGGATCTTTCAAGGATGAATGGTAAGAGGTCTTACTAAGATTTTGGTGAGAACAGGAGCTGAGAATGCTAATACTCATCTAATCCTTGTGTAATCTTCATACAGGCAATTTAATCTTTTTTTACATAGTATCCTTAACCCTGAGATTAACTATGAAAAGAAAAAGTAAAAGATGACATTGCTTTATAATTAATACTTGGTATCTATGGACTAGTAAAAAGGATTTCTCAGCATCTTCATTGCTAGCTCATGGTCCTTGCTCTAAGTATCAGCGGGTACCGACTACAACATTTTAGAGGCCCATAACCCTCAGAAGTGATGGAAACCAAATCTAATGTTGGACAATGAGATGCTCAGGCATTTTATGGTATAATTAGAACTTCATCTTCTATTTGGGTGTAACCACCTACCACATCAATCTACATTGAGACTTAAAATACCCACACTATCTTGAGGTCTCCTTCTAGAATCTCCATACTCTTGAGTTTCTCTGGAAAATAATACTTTTGCAAAAGGAAGATGTTGTGATGCTTCTAAATATCTCAGATTTAAATTTCAGGACTTGAGAAATGCCCCTGGAGATTTCAGGGTCTAGACGCACAGTTAAGAACGTTATTCAACTTTCCAAAGCTGTAGCTGGCATATGGTGCACGAAGGGCTTCCCCAGCAGTTGGATAATCACTTATACCTTTCACAAATCATTTCCAGATCTCATAAAATACTACTCGGTTTTCAGTTGGTGTTTAATAAATGTTGGTTGGGTTGAATTGACTTAATGTTCGGAGTAAAAGTAACTTTAGAAGTCAGGGATGTTATCTGTTGCCTACAGCCCTGATACAACCTTACACTGGCATTTTGTACTTAATACACTGCGATTTTGGTTATGTTAACTTACATATAAGCTTGGGAAGTGTTATTGAAATGAGGTTAGTATAGGTCCTACAATATCTTTTTTTTTAAGGGAAAGAGGGAACACACAGGGAAAGAGGGAACACAAGCAGGAGGGGTGGGAGAGGGAGAAGCAGGCATCCTGCCCAGCAGGGAGCCTGATTCCTGTCTGAATCCCAGGACCCTGGGATCATGACCTGAGCCAAAGGCAGATGCTTAATGACTGAGCCACCCAGGAGCCCCCACAATATCTTCAGCATTTGCATATGAGCCAAAGAGGGTGAGTATTAGCGTCCAAAGGAGAATTTTTTAAAGACAACAGAACAAAAATATTAAAAGGTGATCATTTAAAGCAGAGCAAAAACATTAGGAGATTTAGAATTGACCAAATAATACGGCTGTCTTCCGTGTGGACAAATAAGCATTAAGAGTAACACCTCCTGATCTAGCTCTGGGCCAAACAGCCTGGGGCCATGAAAATGGAGTCTTCCAAAGGACAGAACTTTGTCCTTTTGTTCTCTGCTTTTCTAAGATAAATAATTGGAGAACCACTTATAGCCAGGAAGCTCATTCCTCTACATTCACTATTTCTACTTCAGATGGTTTCATATTTTGTTGCAAATCTTTATCAGAGTGAAGTCTTTGTCCCTGTCTGGTTCTAAGAGGGGTAGAAAAGGATAGAAGAAGAGCCTATACTATATCTCTTATTTTAACCTCTGCCTTCCTATAAATGAGCTTCTTTTTTTAATAGCTTGCATGCCAGTATGCCTAATTTAATCAGCCTCAATCAGGTTGGAAAGGAAAGCCGAACCAGAATCCTGAGCAGCAAAAATTCCCCTCCGTGATAACAAAGTAGCAAGGAAGTTTTCATTACAGTTTGTGAAGCTCTAAGCAGAGTCAGATTCCATTTCTTTACATATAAGAATGGCTATGCAGAAGTTCTAGGAACCCTAGGTCAGACTGAAAGGGAATGGAAGATTTCCTCAATTTCTAGGTATCCAACATGTTCTATTGAATCTCCATAGCTTTGGCAGAGAGAAAGAACAATTTTTTTTTCATCTTTGTTAGGAAACATCAGTTATTGCTAGTGGCATAGCATTATGGTTTAGACCATGAGCATGGATTGAAGATTGAAGATAACACTCATTGTGTCATAATGGACAAAATACTTAAGATCTCTGAACTTCAATTTTTCCAAAATAATAATAAAGCTACCTTTCAGAAGTTTATAAAGGCTAAATAAGATATTATATGTGATGTACACAAAAACAGCCCCCTCTGTAATGAATATCTGTCTTCTTTGTCTTCCTAGTATGCCTTCCTCATAATTAGTTATAATAGGGAAAGTTATTTGTGGGCCTCTACCTCCCCAGACCCTACATCTTGGTGGCATTGATTGGTTTGTAATTTGAGCATGTGATTCAGATAAGTCACTCTTGCTCCTTACCTGAAACTGATCTGGAAAGAAAAATAAGCTTCATTCTGCTACGCTTGTTATGTTGGATCTGTGTTCCTGAAGCTGTTGGTATTGACTGCCCCACCAAAGGGATGAGACCTACACTGGGAAGCCAAACTGGGGGTGGGTGTGGTTGGGAAGAAAGTGGAAGATTCTATGATCATTTTAGTTCTTGGTTCCAGCTGTGCCTGAAGCTATATCTGCCCTTGGAATTACCAGTTATATCATCCAGTAAATCTGGTTAACATTTTTTATTGCTGAAGCTAATTACATTGGGGTTCTGTCACAGAGAGTTTGAAGTATACCCACTGAACATGGGTTTGGGTTTCCTTGGAAATGCACTGCAATCTTCAACCACATTTTAGTATAGATAGGAAGATTTGTGAAAAACTCTTTTCTGACTGTCATTTGTCTCTATCACAGTTGAGACTGGTCAGTGAAATGCCAGAAAAGAAAGGGGGAAGGAAGAGAAAGAAGGAAAAAAGGAGGGAAGGAAGGAAGGAAGGAAAGAAGGAAGGAAGGAAAGAAGGAAGGAAAGAAGGAAGGAAGGAGTTTAGTTAATGAACTGCTTTAAAAATAAAGTTGTAGCTCATGTTGCTTAAGTGTAAGCGAAATTGTTATTTTTAGGTACACATGACCTAATACATGGGGTATATGGTTCTTCTTGCTGTAAATTATAGTTTTTGGCAGCTAACCAAGCTTTGTGTGAATACCTCTTTGTCATTAACTAATTTATAATTCTGGTAAAGCTAGTTAACCTCTTGAAATTTCAGTTTCTTTTTTTCTAAAATGTGGGATTTAATAATACACAACTTCTGAAGTAGTTATAAGAAATAATTCGGAAAAAATATGTATGTAGCTTAGCTAGTCTCTTATGCAGACAGTACCTTCAATAAATGCACTGTTACCATCGTTTTTTCAAAGGTTATGGACTCATCCTGGCTTTATCAACCTTTTCTTTGTGTGTTGTCATTATTGTTTGTTTTAATTTGTTTTGTTTTAAACAAGGAATTACTTCTCTGCTTTGGGGAGAAGACCTGTGTTTATGTATACAAATTGCCAAAACCACATTCTGACTCCTTCCATTTGGTTTCTTCTTAACTAGATACTCCATCTCCTCTCTAGCTTGTCTATTGCTTTTAAGCTAGGTTTACTTGATCAAATGCTTCTAACTTAATGTGGGTTTAAAAATGAAACTCAAGCCAGCTGTACTGATTTGGAGTCTATGAAGCATAATTATTTTTAGGAGACTCTGTAGAGGTTAACATCATTATTTTGATTATGAATCACATACAGAACACTTTATTTTTGCAAAGAGCTTTGGCATCATTTCATAATTTAAAGTCAAGAGTGACTCAGTGGGGGATGTGTCACCCATTATGGATGGGAAAGAAAAGCCAAAGGGAGTTAAACAATTGCAGAGCAAGTTCATCATTAAACCAAAGTATTTGGGCATGGATTTTCTAAAGACTGTGTTCATGCAAGACTGATTCAACCAAGAAAGTGAAAATTCATACAACTGTATATATCATTTGTTTGGCTGTCTCACTTTTTTACCCCTACATAAACATTTTAGGAAGGGATTTAATTATCAGAAACAATCCATTTTCCTGATGGTATGGTAGTAACTTACTTGATAACAGTCCATAGATATAAGAAATTAAGGAAACTAGGTCCATTAGTTTAAATAATAATATTTCAAATTGTTTAAACTTTCTTCATTTTGATGCAATGCTCTTCAACTATTAGTCAACCATCGCTACCCTGAATTCACTTTGGAACTGTAGCTTTCGCTATTCCCTCCTTATCTGTCTATTACTACTGTCAATGACCATAGTAAGATCAGTCCTATATAATAAATTGTGAAATCTCAGATTATTATCTTGTTTTATTATGCCCTATTGGCTTAAGTCATACTTTCAGAAGAGAAAGGGCTTCATAAAATTTAAAGGCTGAATTTTTTTTAAGGCCTATTCAGTGGTTGCACGTATGCAAATTTGAAGTGAATGATAAAAATCTCCAAATAGATCAAATATCTTTATGTAACATATACATTATATATATAAATATATACACACTATACATACACACACACACTTAATATATATATATATATTATACCCATGGACTGGTATCACCAGATCCGAAGTCAGATGAGAGATAATAAATTTCCTCAGAGATATTTATTTCACTATTTGCAGACAAGAGAAAACCAAATCCAAACCGTATTATGCAGAATTGGTTCAAGTCCATAAAAAGAGAGAGAGAAAGAGAGATTCTACTACTTCAGTCATTTAAACATAAAGCCTTAGACCTCATTTTTGTTTTCTGTTAATTTTTGGACTGAATCGAATCACATGGCCATCCCTGACCTCGGAAAATGGAATGGCTAATTGGCTTTGATTTGAATCGTATGTATCCAGTGAAGCTGGGAATGAGTTAGCTTCACCAAACCAAAAACCATATAGAAAGAAAGAAGGTAAAAGGTGTTGTCCAAAGGAAATTCAACTAATACCAGGCCATAGAAACAACAGATGCCTATTCAAATGAGTAACAAGACAACTATTTCTGTTAACATTCATGATTTTGCCTACTTTATATAGCAGTTTATAAAGAAATTACACAATCATGATTCTGTTTTGTTTACCGACCTATTTATGTCAATAAACCTAATTCCAGGAAAAAAAAATCTGAGACTGAAACATGGACCCTTCCTTGAGTAAAATTTCTATTTAAACTTCCATTTACTTCTCAGGGAAAATGGCTCCAACTAATTTTTCCTGGAACACACAGCCCATAAAATATTTCAACTGAAAGAATCTATTCCAGAAGACAGCAGATTCCACCATCTAATTGACTGCTTAAATGTTTTATTTGTTCTTTGGATTTTTACTGTTCCTATAATGCTTCTCAGGATTATACATTATACTATATTTGAGAGACCATTTCTAACCCACCAAAACTTAACTCAAGGCAGCCAAATTAAATCATCCCAGTGAGTCAGTAATTTCCCAAGAAGACCTTCAGACCCCAAATTAAAAGGAGTCAACGTCAATGCTTAATTGTTTTTACAGGGGTTTTTTTCTTCATTGATTTTAATTAAGGTCTCCGTTGTCTTGTGAGCTTAGAAGACTTTCATTATCTATTGAAATAACTTTATTTGAAGCCTGGTGGGCCAACAAGTCACATAGACCTAATAGTTTTGCAGGAGCAAGTTATTCTGAAGTATTGGGAAACAAGACTCCACCTTTCCCTGTCAGTGACAGTTGAAAGTGCATATTGATTGCTATTAAATGCATGTTGAGTACCAAAGAGAACGTGGCTCTAAGGAATATGGAATATAAGAAGAGCCCAAAACCGTGGGCATGACCTTGGGAAGAAAATTAGCTCCAAGCAGCTGACCTTAAGTCTCTGTGTAAGAAATCTTAATTCTTCAAATGAGATAATTCATTTTCCATTGACTGACGGAGGACCTACGACCTTTACAATTATCCTTCCCGACTGCAACAGAATCAGCCAGTCTAGATCATCTTTTTCCTTCAGGGGCTGACACAAGCTAAGGATACAGGCAAGTTAGACTAGATGTCACATCCCTGGTCTGCCACTCACAAGCATGTAGCTCTGGATAATCCTGTATCATCTCCAAATATCAGGGTTCACATCTGTGGAATGGGAAAAACAATATTACCTACTTTAAAATTTTTGAGTATTAAATGGTGAAGGCAGTGCTTAAAGATGTGTAAACACTACTGTGTGACATGTGTAATACTATACTTTAGTACAAAATAAAAGGGAGAGGGTGACTACTTCTATTTCATAGTGGGTAATCAGGAAAGCAGGTCCAAGACTAGGGTGAGGGAAAGAGGCCCTCTTCTAGAAAACACAATTTAAAAGGGGATCAAAAACTCAATAACTGAGATAAATAATATTTTAACGTAATATTTTTTTAAAGAATCCTCAAAACTAAAGCAAAAATCCATGATGAATAAAATATTAAAAAGTGTTTAATAAAGACATAGTCTGGAGTGATATCCAGACATCATGACACATAAGACATACCTCATTTGTCCTCTCTTTAACAGTTAAAATTCAGCATCTGTGCACAAGTAGAGGTACCACCCGAAGATGGTAAAGATTGGGGAGTTGACCACTACTTCAAATGCAAACACAGCCATGAAAAACTCCAAGGAAAGTGCATCAAGGAAACATGATATCATCAGAAGAACATAATAATCCTCCAATCACCAAAGCCAAAGACTTGGGTATTTGTGATTACCTGATGAAGAATTCAAAATAGCTATTTTAAGGAAAGTCAAGGCACTACAAGGTAACACAGAAAGACAATGCAAAATAATCAGGAAAATAATCTGTGAACAAAATGAGAAGTATCACAAAGAGATAGAAATCATAATGAAGAACTAAATGGAAATTCTGGAACTGAAGATTTCACTGAATGATATAAAAAATGCAGTAGCAATTGCCAATAGCAGAATAACCAGAATGTAGTCAAATTCAGTGAATTAGACAACAGGAACTTGGAAACAATCCAGTCAGAGGACAATAAAGAAACAAAGAATGAAAAAGAGAGCGCAGCAACACAGTTTATGGAATATCATCCGAAATACCCATATCAAAATCATCGGATTTCCGGAAGGAGAGGAGAGAGGTGGAAATTCCATTTAAAACACTCGTGAAGGAGAACTTCTCCAACCTGGGGAGAGTTGGGCATCTAAGTTCATGAAGCTAATAGATCAACCTGTTATGTCAATTCAGAACAATCTTCTCCAAAACATGTTATAACGTCAACAATTTCCATCAGTCACATCATATACATCCAAAAGCCATACTAAAATACTAACTTCCAGAATGCCTGCTTTTTATTTCGCTTATATCCTCCCAGCTGTCCTGCGCAGATCACTGAACCTCCACCTGCATCAACTGTTGTATCTCTGAGAATATTTACTCTTCAATCCTGAGAGATTTGTTTCATGTCTGGAAAAAAATGGTTTTATATTTTAGACTAAAAAATGCATGCACAATGGAAATTTCATGACTGTGGTAAATGCAGAAATATTTGTTTAAAGAGATGCCTGGGTGGCTCAGTTGGTTAAGCATCTGCCTTCAGCTCGGGTCATGATCCCAGGGTTCTGGGATCGAGTCTCACATAGGGCTCCTTTCTCATCAGGGAGCCTGCTTCTCCTTCTGCCTGCCGCTCCTCCTGCTTATGTTCTCTCTCTCTGACAAATAAATAAAACCTTTAAAAAAGTTATCTGTTTAGGGGCGCCTGGGTGGTTCAGTGGGTTAAAGCCTCTGCCTTCGGCTCAGGTCATGATCTCAGGGTCCTGAGATGGAGCCCCGCATCAGGCTCTCTGCTCGGCAGGGAGCCTGCTTCTCCCCTTCTCTCTCTGCCTGCCTCTCTGCCTGCTTGTGATCTCTCTCCTCTCTGTCAAATAAATAAATAAAATATTTTAAAAAAATTATCTGCTTAAATTAGTGCTGAGGTTAAATCGGAAAAAGACTCCTTGTGCCGCAGTGTGAGAAAGGAAATTTGTAGGATACCCCATTTATGAAAATGTAAGACTCTCTTCAGTTGTCCGGCTGGCTCAACAACTTCAGCCCCTGGAGGAATTGAGATACGTAGACATATCATATAATGTTGAGTTTAAGTGGTACTTTAGTTTTATTCCTTTGTTCTGGAAGGTGTTATAAATTAAACCCTTAACCGCAGGGACTTGTCAGGTGACTTAGCTGAGCTGTACTTACCACTTCACATGGGATATTGACCAAATCCAATAACATTTAACAGCTCATACTGAGATCATTTTCAAAGGCATAAATATGCACAGATTCACCCACCCTCCCAGCATGTTGCAACCAGCGATGAAATACACAGGGACCAGGGATTGTCTGCGATATACAGAATCCATTCACTTCTCATAGTTAAGAGATCAATGTATTCAATCAACTACAGTGAATAAGTCCAAGATGAAAACTAGCCAAATGGTAGAGGCAAAAGTCTGGGTCATTACACACATAATAATTTTTTTTTTTCTTGAAGGTTTGGCTTTTCATCAATGTATCTCTGAGTGCCATCTCTTTCAGTATTTGTAATTACTGAATCCCGCACAGATATTTTTCTGTAAGAATGCTGAAGTTTGGGACAGATTTTGTTTTTTTCTTTCTTTAAAGATGGAATAAGAAGGAAGGAGATTAAACTTTCCCATGATCCCAAAAAGAGTTGCTGGGGTTATAATCAAAACTTACTCCAGGCTTCTTCTGGCAATTCTGTGTCTGTGAATTTCACATGCAAGAGATGTTTTGCAGTGAGCTTGAGAAAGAAGTAGAAGCAAAAGAGGGACACATGAGGGACACATGATGGAGAATTTAGTTCAGTGGAGGACTCAATAACCCAAGTACTAAGTGCATCTACTTGTGGTGAATTTCATTTTGGGCTTTACAGTACTGGAAATGATCTGACCAAGAGTACTAGGAATGAACAAAACTAAGAAAACAGGCGTCGATTCTCCAACTGTTTCGGGGTATTTGTAATAGACACATCTCATCTTACTGTGCTTCACTTTACTGTGCTTTGGAGATATTGCATTATTTTACACATTGAGCTAGACTGTGGGCATCACGTTTCCAACACGATTTGTCACTTCGTGTCTCTGTCACAGTTTGGTAGTTCTCGCGATATTTCAAACCCTTTTTTCATTATCATTATTATATCTGTATGGTTATCTGCAATCAGTGATTATGACTTGCTAAAAGCTCAGACGATGGTTAGCATTTTTTAGCGATAAACTATTTGAAAATAAGGTATGTACATTTTTCAAATGCAATGCTATTGCACACTTGATAGACTATAGTATAGTGTAAGCATCACTGTAAATGTACTGGGAAACTAAATATTAATTGACCGGCTTTATTGCAATATTCGCTTTATTGTTGTAGTCTGGAACCAAACTCACAATATCTCTGAGGTAAACAGTGTAATTATCACCGTTTGACACATGAAGAAACTGAGTCTCTGAGAGATGAAACACAATTACAACACAATTGTGTCAACACAATTGCAAAACAAGTGGAACAGATGCTTTGAACTTCAATGGTTTGATGTAAAAATCCACACGCTTAGCCACAGCTCTCCAAAGATTTCCAAGACTATAAAATATGGCTTGAATTATGGTTTTGTGCTCAATTTATCTCTGTTAAAAAGTGTGCCTTAATGATTTGATGGCTTCTTCTCAAATCCTAACCTTAACTTTTAATTCAATTCACCTTAAATTCACCTTATTAATGCCAAGACAACGTTGTAAGTGTTAGAGGTAATGGAAAACCTGGGGTGGGATTGGGGAATTTAGATTATGCCAGGATGTCCTGAATTCTAACACAGTATCCAGGATCATGCTTGTAAAAACGTATTCCACTCTAAATGGACTTGGAGGCAGAAACATACAAAACAAGGCAAAGGAAGGCAAACAAAACATTAAATTGGACTTGAGCCCTAAACCGTTCTAAGGAATGCTAGTTGGCTAGGTTAGAAGGTAGAAGTTATAAATATCTCAAACTAATTTAAATTCTGATCTGAAGATTTAGCTATAATTTCATACATTCCTGGATTAGCCAGTGGTTTCAGATATGAATTGTAGGATGTTTACATAAGAATCACTAAGGGGGGGAGCCTGGGTGGCTCAGTGGGTTGAAGCCTCTGCCTTCAGCTCAGGTCATGATCTCAGGGTCCTGGGATCGAGCCCCACATCGGGCTCTCTGCTCAGCAGGGGGCCTGCTTCCCCCTCTCTCTGCTTGCCTCTCTGCCTACTTGTGATCTCTCTCTCTCTCCGTCAAACAAATAAATAAAATCTTGAAAAAAAAAAAAAAGAATCACTAAAGGGTTTTTAAAACACAACTTTTAAGACTCAATTCTGGGGAGAGTATAATTCAGAATTTTTAAGATAAGACCTAGGTAAGCTTTTTTTTTTATTAATTTTTTTCCCTTTTTTGAATTCAGATCATTTCGATGTCTAGTTGGTTTGGACAACCTCTTCTTAGATCCTGTAACCATCCCTAGCATAAATGGCCTAATCAACAAAGCAAGATTCCTAGTGGGGTGATGGGCCCTGTTCTTCCTGTTCCATCCTGATACAGGCTAAGAGATGTGTGTGTGCTTGTGGTTTGTGTTGTGAGAGAGGGTAATCCGTCAATCCACTGACCCCTCCCAGAGGGTGACATCGATTTTAAGCAACACTTCATGCTCTAATCTATTTTTTTCAAATATTTTATTTATTTATTTGTCAGGGAAAGAGAGAGGGAGAAAGCGAGAGAAAGAGAGAGAGAGAGAGAACCCAAGCAGAGAGAGAGAGGAGGAAGCAGGCTCCCCACTGAGCAAGGAGCAAATGCAGGGCTCGATCCCAGGACCCTGAGATCATGACCTGAGCCAAAGGCAGACGCTTAACCATCTGAGCCACTTTGGCGCCCCCATACTAGACTCTATTAAGGACAACACTAATTAAAATGCAAGGGAAATATAAATATCATAAGTGAGGAATCCAGTAAAACCTTTGGGGCTTCACAGGGAAGGAGACGAGAATTTCATTTGGGAGACGAAATAAATGTTCTAGTGCAAAAGAGATATTTTGCAGTGCAATTAAGAAAGGAATAGAAGCAAACTAAGAGTCATATACTCATAAGCTTTAGTTTATTGTAGGGGCAGATGCTCCTTTAACTAAGCAGATTGTGCTTTAAGAGCTTGCGAGTTTTACCTTCAGACTTTTTCAGTACCAGGAATTACCTTGCTTCAGGAAGGAGGTAGCCTGTAAATTAGACTTTTAAAGATAGTATGTGTGAGAAAAATTGGAATCTTTGTTTGAATCCCATATTACAAATATAGACTGTGGATGGATAAATATTTTTTCCAGAAAATAAGATAGAAGAATTTAAGCATCCTAAGCATTTTCCATTAATTGTGTTAATGTTAATGAGGTTTTTTTTTTTAATAAAAAAATACTGAAGGGTCAAATCTGCTCTTTAATCGGTACTAAATATATGGAAGGCTTTGGAAGATACATAAGATGGCCCAGTATTAATTTGCCTTCCTTGTCTAAAAATTAACGATAGCTATACTACTCACTATCATTATGCAAACTGACAAGGAAAATGATGGTTTCAGGCTTTTGTATTATTACATTCTAAAGAAACACTTTTTTTTTTAATGAAGTCATACAAAGAAGAAACGTTCATACCTGCATTTATACTTGAAGCAAAGTTGGGCTTTAGAATTCCCTTTGCAAAAATTCTTCCCAGGAATCTCAGACCTTTTGCCTACGTGGGTTCCGAATTTCTGATCTTCAGTGGGCTTTGAATGAAGGGAGCAGTGTTCTTCAAGGGGTCACTGGATTCCACTGCCGTGCATCTATAACGAGTACCCCCCTTACAGTCCTAACGCTGACACAAACCTCTGGATATCCCAGAGAATTTAGTCATTAACATGATTATTTTTACTTCCTGCTTTCCAAGCTAATTTGACTCTTTCAAAGTTTTCACTTCTATTTTATGAAGTCTCCCTCTTCAGATTAATGCTCTTGGAAACTTTATCTCTATTACCTTCCGTTCATTCTTTTCCATACTACCTTTTCTATTCTCTCCCTTGCTGATTTTTTAAAAGCTATGTTCAGCCAGCTCGAGATTAAATTTCAACTTAGTCTGTCCTCCCTCCCATCCTTCAAACACTTCACTATAAATTAAACTGCTACAAGCCATGGGGAAATCGTGTGTCTTAACATTTTTTTTCCCACTCAGTCTGATGTTCTATGTTTAGATTACTTAAATACTTTATAAAATGCCCAGCCAAATCACTTTCACCTATGGAAGCATTATTTAGACCCTCTTCACAACACCTCCCATAAGTACATTGGCCTTAACTACTCCTTTGGAAGTGTTGAGATCTCAGGATTTCATGCATTTAGACTTTATGATTCCAGCATTTATAATATATAAATAATAGCATATTATAATAAGTGATGAGGCATATGTTATCTTCCTCAATTTACAGACAGAACGTCGAAAGCTTAGCGAGCAGCCCCAAATTAATCATGTTTCCAAGTGGGATATGCAACATTTAGACTCAGGTATTCTTTTCTTTTCTTTCTTTTTTTCTTTTTTTTTTAATATTTTATTTATTTGAGAGAGAGAGAGAGAGCATTGGTAGGTAGAGGGACAGGAGGGAGAAGGAGAAGCAGACTCCTTGCAGGGGACCTCATGTGGGACTAGATCCCAGGACCCCAAGATCATGACCTGAGCCAAAGGCAGATGCTTAACTGATTGAGCCACCCAGGTGTCCCTAGATTCAAGTGTTCTACCTTAAAGTCCTAAATATTTGCTTTGATGCCAGAATGCTGTATCATGCATTCAGTATCCTGCTTTTGTTTTCTTTTATTTCAAATTAGCATATAAATTCTCTGACAAAAATTAGCATGTGTTGTAATTACCCAGAAATGTTTAGGGTAATAAACATGTAGCACATTTTTCATAACTACTTGCTGATTAACTAACTGGTTAATTAATCATTATCATTTCATTTTTCTTACATAATATAGACTCCATTTTATCTAATCTTTCCAACAGAAATTGTACTTCTATTTTCTTCTTTAGTTAGTCTCAGAAGGAGAAAACATTTACTTCTTTTTCCCCAAATATAATGGAAAATGTACATACTTTTTGTGTTGCTTAGAGTTTTGGTCTATGATTCATTTCTTCATGATAGTCCCCTAGCTGTTTAGAAAATCACTTAGGAAGATTAGGCCAGTAGATGGCTCTCTAATTCTTGAATTATAAAAAAAAAGAACGGAGCTAATACATTTGACTTCTGGTGAACAGATTTGATTTGATTGCACCAATGACAGGAATAAACTTCATGCAGTCTTGCTGAAATGGGACACTTTCTGCTGTTTTGTCATGTAGCTTAAAATGGGAGAGCTATTCTTGACCCTCCTCGTCCTTGACAAGTTCCAGAGAGTGTTGAAGGAATCAGCACCGGCAAGAAAGACAATTTGTTCGACTCTAGAGAGAACACTGGCTTCATCAGTGCAAAGCAACTTCTTCCTTAGGATTTCAGTTACCAGGAGAACTGGAACTAATAAAAAAATGGATACAGTTCTCTATCAGGTGCAGCAAGTTGCTTGTCATAGTGTGACATCTGATGTAAATGCAAAAGTATAGGGCCTATTTATTTTAACTAAGAGGGAGACAGAACATGGGGGAATTTAGTAACATAGGAGAGAGAGAAAAAAATAGTATTCCAATTTATCCTTACCAGATAGCATTATGCTGTCCATGTTTTGAAATTAAAAAAAAAAAAGTTTGGAAGCAAAGAAAATGGTGTTTTTAAAATATTGGCCAAATTCTATTCCTGCGCTATAGAGAAAGGAAGAAAAATCGCCATTTATCAGCACGTGCATGAACGTGCCTGAATAAACATGTTCGTGTATGTGAACATAATTCCATGCCTTTAAAGGCATTTTTCCCCTCATTCAGAAATCATTACAGCTCTATTACATGTTGTAATTCAGCTCCTCTTTTCAGAAGCCAAGTTTTAAAAAATCCTCTAAATAATCCTGGCAGAAGATAAAAATGTGTCCTGTCAGAACTTGCTTCTGTGTTTTGAGACATGGTTCATCTCAGTATTGCTTCTTACAAACAAGACAGGGAAAGCCCAAAATGATATCTTCAGAAGAATCTGCATCTTCAGGTAAAGAATACTGAGCGTGGCATTGGAGGCAGTGTGGAATTTATTCATAACAGTTGCTTTCACCGTAACTTTATGCTGTTTGGAAGAGCTCTAAGCACATATGACTTGAATGAAAATAGCATTATACATATTTGAGGTTGGGAGTGACACAGTCAACTAACCATTCATACAGATAATTTCCGTGGCTAGGACACAGTGGTGTTATTCCACATAGCTCACCAACCTCATCAGGTTTGCATATGATACGAACGATCACAGTAAACCATCCTCAATTATTTCCTACAATTTGAGGTTCTCGAATGTGCCAGATCTCTCTAGGATGAAGGAATTTGATCTTAGGCAAGGATGGACGCAGAAGGTTAGCAAGATACCCCCTTTAAGCAGAGCTCATGCAGCTCGTGGTTCTAGCCTGAAATTCCAAAAGCTTATGTTTTGCATTTGGCTCCCTCAACCGCTCAGATTATGGGCACTGGGATAAGCCACCGTGTGCATCAATTTGTCAAATTTCAAATCCATGAAATCTGAAGATGAATAGTACTTATCTCAAATAAAATATTCCATAATAAGCATAATATCTCTTACAAAGACTTTAACTCTTTGGAGGAAAAGTTATCTTTATTTTCATTCATCTATATTACTTTTTACTATTGTCATCTTGATCACATCAAGCAAGCATGAATATGCCTGAGTTCTTCAGTCTCCTGATTATTTCTATGACAGGGTATTTGATAAACACCCATTGAGTCCTGAACACTGGGTGCCATGTGGGTAGAGTGGGATTTCTTTACGTTTGAATTATCCTGGGTTCTCAAGGTGGAAAGGGAAAGATTTCAAACAGATAACAAAATGAATTATTCTTCTCTTTATCTTGGAGCGTACCTAGGATAGAAAGGAACTTAAGAGGGATGAGAGGAATGATAGAGTGAGGAAGAATCCGGCATTTGGTCACAACCCAAAATGCAAAATTTAACAGTACTTTTAGTTGTTCCATCATTGAAAATTATTCCTCTTGTCCAGTAACCATTGCACATGGTGCTAAGACAACATCACATAATTTTTAGAAATCTCTTTTGAGGACTAAAGCTTAAAGTCCAGGAGAAGTGGACACAAAGTAGCCCATATTCTAAAGAGGAACATGCCCAAAGTGAAAGCTAGACACCTTCCTTGGGGCTGGATAAGAATAATGCCTGTGCCTTAACCCTCCCTCCAGCTCTGACCAACCCTCCCCAACTTTATAAAGTTAAGAAGACAAAGGATCTTTAGATTCGAGAAGCATTGAATTGAGGAGTGCTAGGGCTTTCCCTCAGATCTCTACAGGGAAGGGGATGCTAACTGCCCCATATCTAGTGAGGGTGGCACCAAGAATATCACTTATAAATATAGAGGATTTCTGCAAGAAGAATGGTACTTCCATCCCACAATGGATACCAGTCTAGACCCAGATAGAGCTGGTATTATGCAAGAATAGCCAGGCTAGAGATGTGAGTATGGAATTCAACTAAATTAGGCTTTTAGTAGCTCAACAATATGAAAAAATTCTTAAGATTGGCCCAAGAAATAGATTATATACAGAGGGAGAAGGAAGGAGAAGCGGAGAAATTCTTTGTAACTCATTAGGGATACTGGTAAAGAAAAATAAAATGCCCCATACTCCCTTCTCCAATTCCATTTTCAAGGCACATAGTAAACTGCTATAGTGCTGTATGGGGGGCTAGCTGTTGCCATGACCCTTTAAAACACATGAGTAATGGGGATGTTAACTCTTCTGTATTTATTTTGATGTCCCAAATGTCCTGTTTCCTGCTCTAAATCCCAATGTCTCATTAATGTATGTAGGTGTTTTTAGATATTTAAAGTGATAAAATGACTGACTTAAATGATACCAACTAACAAACTGATTTTATGACCCATTTTGCTTAAATATTATGTTTGCTTCTAGGCAACTGAAAAATTGAGACCAGATTTTTGCCACAGCAGTGACTGAACCATAGTGATGTCACTTGCTCATCTGATTCCTATTACAACATTCAGAGATTTCACAGCTGAGCACTTTTCCACCATCTTCCTCGGTTGTTATCTGAGCCCCCAATTTTTGTATCTCTCTCTGTGGCAAACCAGTTTGAAAAGAATCAGGACACTGTGGAGGGGTGGGGGGGAGGGATAGAAGGAAAGAGAAAGTGGGCATGCCAAATGCTATTAAATAAATTAGAAACTGTCGAGAAAGGGAATTTTTACCGCAGTATTATGACACTTACCACTGGAATGTCTTTAAAGGGTATATTTAAGAACAGATTTTTGCTTCACACTCACATAAGAAATCTGGCCTGACCTCTTTCACTATCAAGTGAGGAGAGGGAAGCATTAGAGGAGAATAACAAGAAAAGGTCTGAAATTAGTAGGTGACCAGTACTTTGAAATGTCTGATTGCCTTCCCCAGTCAGCAAATAGCAGACAATAAAATGACCACACGGAGTGTGTTCACACACAGAGGCTTTACGGTGACGGCACATTTCCACTCAGCTTTTCACTCCCACAAAGAAAATATGCCAGCCCTCACACATGAATAATTTGATTAAACATGATCCTCCAAATTGTTTGTTTTCCGCAAATAAGAGACATTTAATTCTTTCAGATTGAAACATGGCTTATTTTCCTTGTTCCCACTTCAAAAAGAGAGAACATAATAATAATAAAAAAAAAACCCTAACATACGATTCATGTACTTGAAATATATTTTGTTTATGACATGCACATGTGCTATATATTATTTAAAACCCTCGTCCTAGAAACCCAGTCCTCTGAAGATAATTTTTGACAGTAATATTGGGTGAGAAAGTAGTCATTTCCCATTTCAAGTGTTATGGAAATTCTTATAAGGAACATGCCTATTTGTGTAAATAAAACAAGATGCCATTCTCACATACCGATTCCTCTTAATGGCTGAGGAGATTAACCGCAGAGTTGGGAGTCCCAAAGAGAAGAGTGGGCTAATGATAACTGATCTGATTTGTGTGCCGATTATGTGATCTGTGTAGACAGCTTCAACTGGAAAGCTGTGGAAATCATGAATTTGGGCTTACTTGATAACACAAATAAATATGGATTTTTCATATTCAAGAGTCTCAAAATGAACACAGGGTTTTAGACAATCATGACCAAACTCTTCACAGGGCACATCTGACTGTGAGCATTTCTGTCATGGCCTTCTAGTATAATATGGAAACGAGGATCCTTTTCCCCGTGCCATGCATCCCTCCCCTCATTTGCAAACTGATTTCCACGAACTGCACCCCTGAGTTCAGTCTGAGAGTGGGCAGGAAATGGCATATCATGTCAACCAGCAGGTCTTCTGTAAGTCTTTCTTGCGGCCCCTGTTGCTCGTTGCCAGAAGAACGGAGAACAGAGACAATTCTACAGATGGTTCAACCAACCAAGGCTTCCCTCTGCTGAAATTGGCGGCGATAAATACCATACAGAAGTAGGTGGCACGTAGATATTGAGCTTTGCAAATGCACACATCTAATTTAAAAATTAAAAAATAAAATTCAATATCATCTTCAAATGAATTTTTTCCCCTAAACGTGCCCGGATGTGAACATTCCTGTGGCTAAGAGGGAGGGCACATTTTTTCACTTTCATTTATCTGACCGACTAGGTCTGACCAGTAGATCATTACATTTTTAAGAACATCTATATTTCACATCTGATGCAATAAATTATTTTTCTTATGAATGTTCTTCAATGTTGCTAGGAAATATTTTTCTTTTAAAGTGGGGGGCATATAATGTAACATTAAATAACATGAATCCTAGAGCCAAGTATCTGCTGCTTGCTAATTGACCACGGCTAAGTTTTTTTAGCTTTGTTCTGCCTCAGTTTCCTTAATTGTAAAGTGGGATACTAGTGTACCTATTGTTAAGAAGGTTAGGGAAATAGGGGCAGCGGGCTGGTTCAGTCACTTAAGCATCTGTCTTCAGCTCAGGTCATGATCCTGGGGCCCTGGGAACCAGCCCCATGTCAAGCTCCCTGCTCAGCATGGAGTCTGCTTCTCCCTCTCTCTCTACTCCTCCCCCCTGCTTATTCTCTCTCTCTCTTTCTCTCTCTCAAATAAATAAATAAAATAAAGAAGAAGAAAAGGAAGAAGAAGACGACGACGACGACGACTAAGGGACACTTGGGTGGCTCGGTTCATTGGGTTTGTGCCTTCAGCTCAGGTCATGATCCTGGGGTCCTGGGTTCAAGTCCTGCATCTGGCTCCCTGTTCAGCAGGAAGCCTGTTTCTCCCTCTGCTTGCCAGTCTCCCTGCTTGTGCTTACTCTCTCTCTCTAACAAATAAATAAATAAAATCTTAAAAAAAAAAGACTAAGGAAGTTAAGAGGAATAAATAATTCCTGTCTATGAAGAACTTGGAACAATCCTTGGTGCATAGTAAGTGCTGTGAAAGTGTGTATCAAATCATTAAATAATGTTCAATCAATGTTCATTGACTAGCTAGGTTGCTTAATTTTTCAAAAAGTACTATCTAAAAATGAGAAAAAAAGAAGAGGTGGAACATTAATAATCATCAAAATAATAAATTACAAAAATAATAAACAAATGAGTAAAATAAATAATAATAAAATGTCAAAACGGTTTATCAGTCCTTCCTTTAATAAAGCATAACTAACTGATTGAGCCACACCTGTAGGCAGTTTCCTCCACTTGTTGGGCTGGCGGGGCTCTTACCCAAGACCCCGCAATGATCACTACGACATAGGGTGCTTACTTAGCATCTTTATTTTTACAGCACATTTCTACTCAGCTTGTTGCCCTTCATATATTCAGTGATTTGATTAAACCTAATCTACCAAAATGTAATATTGCTATATCCATAAATACTTTACTTTTAATTCTCTGAAACCAAAACATCAGTTTACTATAACCCTTTGTTGGGAATGCTGTAAGTAGGGTAAAGGGGCTGTAAATGAATTCTGTTACTGCTGTTGTTAATATTAAGGGCACTTATTTGCTCCGGAGTGAAATTTTCATTGTAAAAAATTAAGATTCTCAGCATATTGACCAAGCAGAAATTTCTCTTATCTCCATATTGAGCATTTTTCAATATTTGATAATTTTCCTCATTTTTTTTCTGGTTTCCTCTGAAGTCATTATGGCCTAAAAATATACTAAGATGACTGTCACCAGCTTAAAGGATGTCAAATGCAAATAAAGCTATTTTATGTCATCAAAAGAGCAAAGGAGAGGAGGAAGACTTTCTCAGAAGTTCAAGGGAAGCCAACATAGGAAAATATGTAAAATTAACCACCTTGGCTTTTGGAGCATGGCTTTTTGGGCTTGAATTCTAACATTACTAAATGAGAGCTTGGGCTCTGAGTTTTTATTTCCCCATCTGTAAAATGGCAATAAACACACCCATCACATAGGAATATTGAGGAGATTAAGAGCCTCTCTGTGTAGGAACTGGCACACAAACAGAGGCCCTACTTTAGATAGCTGTTAAATTAATCAAGACATCCAATCACCAGTTATAAGCCTCTTGTGGACAAGTACCACATACTCCACTGAACAGACTGAGCACTCAATAAAATAATCATTGATTGGCAGGCAAGGCAAACATCTGCTTCCAAAGAGATTACAGAATAAATCAACTGGATATATAGGTAGTTCATGAAAGAGCTTGCCCGAAGAGTATCAATGGTGAGGAGTAGAGCTGCCAAACTGTAGTCTTTTTTTTTTTTTTCCAAGATTTTATTTATTTGTTTGACAGAGAGAGAGAGCGATCACAAGTAGGCAGAGAGGCAGGCAGAGAGAGAGGGAAGCAGGCTCCCTGCTGAGCAGAGAGCCCCATGTAGGGCTTGATTCCAGGACTCTGAGATCATGATCTGGGCCGAAGGCAGAGGTTTTAACCCACTGAGCCACCCAGGAGCCCCTGAACTATATAGTCTTATGCACAAGGTGGAATCAGTTCCTTCATCAAGGTTAATACTCAGTATTGATTTTATATGCTCTGGAAAGAAAAGGATGGCTGTCGATTTGCAACAATACACAAATTGTGATAGGATGATCAATATCTTTTATTTTTTGTTAAGATTTTATCCATTTATTCGAGAAAGAGTGAGAAAGAGAACCAGTAGGGGAAGGGCAGAGGGAGAGCGAGAAGCAGACTCTCTGCTAAGCAGGGAGCCCCACGTGGGCCTGGATCCCAGCACCCTGGGATCAGGACTGGATCTGAGGGCAGGCACTTAACTGACTGAGCCACCCAGGCCCTGACGAATATCATTTAAACTCTTCTTTGAATGTGTTAATATTCCCAGTATCAGCTAATCAACTACATTCAAAGAATCTCCTAAGCTTCCGGCAGTACAAGCAATTCTTATTAACAATATAATTTGATTTTCTTTTCCTTCTCTTAAAACACTTAATTCCATATTGTGAAAGCCAGGATTAGGTACCAGAAATCTCTGATTCTTGGCTTATTTGGATTTGCATGAAACTCAAATTGGTTGGGCAGTGTCCTGCTTTAATAGATGCCTCCTATAGAGGAAAGTGTGTTTGTTTTATGTAAATGGAATACATTTGCTATTTTCTGTCCCTTCCATTTGCAGAGCTGGACATAACTTGAACATTATGTATATATTTCTAATTGGGAATTCCATTTTTGTTCTCTAACAAGCTGCTGTACAGAAAGTGAGTCATGGCAAGAATGCTTTGCTTACCCTGCGGGAACTGGATTTGGAAATCTAAAAGGCTAAAGATGTGAAGTGGCCAAATTGTAAGGGAAGTTCTCTCTCTCTCTCTCTCTCCCCCCTTCATTAAAATTACCTGAAATAACATTTATAAATCTTAGAATATGACTAAATATGGGTATCAAATATTGTCAGAGGTTTTTTCTTTCTGGATATTTCTTGGAAAATTATAATGCTGGGCATAAAGCTGGGAAATGTGTCTTCTGTGCCATTCAATTTTATTGCACATTTTTTGGGTGTCTGGCTCTTAGAATTAAATCCATACTACTATTTATTTAATTTTTAGAAAAGTAAATTTTAAAGTACTCTGTAACATTTTTTGCTGGTCTATGTATTCACTTTCTGAAAACCTTACTTTCTTCAGTGTACCAAAGTTCAGGATGCTCACTGTTAGAATCTCTATTCACTTTGCTGTTTAAACAATGTTTGGTAATAAAAAGTGAGTTTAGATAAAATAATAGATATGGATTCTATACATTTAAACTGGAAATTAAAAATGAAAGCCACTTATCAATATCTCTGATAACTGAACATTTTATTAATTACAAATTTGGTAAAATTTTTGGAAAAAAATTAGGTAAATCTTCCAAAATAAAAAAAATGATTTTAATAATCATAAGATGGAGAATTTGATCAAAAAATGGGCAAAAGGCTTGGACACCTCACCAAAGAAACTAGATGGGTAACAAATGAGCCTATGAAAGGAAGTTCAACATTATATGTCAGTAGGGGGTTGGGGAAATGCAAATTGAAATAAGGAGACACTACTACACTGTGCTTAGAATGGCCAAAATCCCAGACCCTGACAACGCAAAATGCTGCTAAAGACGAAGAGCAAGAGGAACTCTCATTCACCGCTAGTGGAAATGCAAAATGATACAACCACTGGAAAGATAGTTTTTGCCAAGAAAATGGAATAATAATTGTTATTATTTTTAATAATTATAATAATACTAATTGTTGAAATGAGATGAACTAGTAAGCCATGAAAAGACATGGAGGAACCATAAATACATTTTACTAAGTGAAAGAAGTCAATCTGCAAAGGCTACGTATTGTATAATTCCAGGTATATCGCATCTGGAAAAAGCAAAACCATGACAAGTAAGGAGATAAGTGGTTGCCAAGAGTTATGGGGGAGGAAGGATGAATGGGTGGAGAATGTAGAATTTTTAGGGCAGTACAACTATTCTGTATGATGCTATAATGATGTATCTATATCATTGTGCAATTTTCAAAACCTGTCAAATGTATGACACCAAGAATGAATCTTAATGTAAACTATACACTTTGGGTGATTATAAGGTATCATTCGAGGTTTCTCTACTGTCTAAAATTGATCTATTTTTAAAATTATTGAAGCTCAGTCTAAGATAATTTATATAAGACAATGGAAAGAATGAAAACTCTAAACATGATGCTGGATACATGAGGATCTGAAAGCTTTTGCAAATAGGTATAATTGATTATATGTCTGCCTAATTTAAGAAATTTAAATATTTATTAATATCCTGATTTATTTGAGATTTAAATAAATCTCCAAATATTTATTTATGTCTACTTGTGGAAAATCAAATAAGATACCATGTCTGCTCTCTCGGATCTTACAGTACTGGGGAGAAACTGACCATTAAGTAACCAGAAAGCATCACAAGTTTTATTTTAAATGCAAATATCATCATGAAAATATAAAGGAGGACTATGCATATATAATCCACCAGATTTAGGGTTCAGGGAACTTTACCTGGTAACTGTGACACAACTAACTTGTGACCAATGAGAGGAAACAGACACAGAAGGGAAATTTCAATGATCATCTCACTTCTGAATGGTAAAAATATATATAGTCATGCCCATCTTAATGGACAGACCTGCAGTTAACAGACACCTCTTCCTTATGTGGCTCTGTCTGCTCCTTTCCTGCAGTTTTAGTGTGTGTGTGTGGAGGGGGGGGTGTATGTTTAAATTTCCAGAATAATCCTTCACAGAAGCAATGAAGGACCCATTTTCCTTCATAGATCCTTGAGGTGAAGAACTTTTGTAAATTCTACCCTTTACAACTAGGCAAGCATTAGAGATCAAATTTTGTCTCTTTCAGAAGGTTGAATTGGACTTACACAAAGGTATCCTGGGGCAACCAGTTATAGGTGCAGAGTGTGCAAAGTTTTGAATAGCTAGATTAAAATCCCCTAAACAGATACTGTTTCTTGGACCAATGGCAGGTCTGAACTTCATTGAAACACTCAGTGAATGATCATCCAAAGTTGGGCAAAGGCCAGATGGTTGCTTACTGCCTCCTTTGAACTCTGGAATAAGCACCTTAGAAATATCCAAGTCATCTTTGCAAATATCTGGCCGGAATTGTTTCCATCAATATAAATGGTGTACTCGGGCTGGGGGAGAGAGTGGGGAGATGATACATATCCTACTTACCCAGATACCATGCTGACCCAAACCCTCTCTTTCCTTTCTATAATGTTTATGCCAAGATATCTTTTAAAACATTCACATTTATTGACATTTCCACTTCTCTCCTATCTCCTGTTTTCCCTGAGACATACTTCATTTGCTGATGCCAGAGTAACTAAGCCACACACTGTTTTCTCATAGCAAACCCAAATCCTTTATGAGTAATATATAAAATGAGAACATTCTGACTTATTTGATTTGATTCTTAGTTCTTCTGAAATATAGAAACATTCTTTCCTCTACTCCATTATTTTCAGCTTTTATGTGTGTAGCCACAAGTGTTTAGATTATAATATAAAATGGCAGATAAATATGCTATTATCCAAAGTTTTGCATAATGAGTTTAAGTATAATACATTCACTTTTGAAAATGTCCATACTTAGTGTAAGCGCGTGAGGCTGCCAGCATATTTCCCCTCCCCTCTGGGGTAGAAGTTCTGCTTTGCCTCCCATCTCAGACACATAATTAGCTGGAGCAGGTATATCATAGTGGTCTCACAGCCTACATCACCGAAATCTTCTTTAAACATCATTTTAGCAAAGTAAACCCAGGAAATTCTGTTCACCTTACTTAAATGCTTGTAACTTTAGTATTTTTACAATTCTTTCAGGCTTAGCACAGATGGGATTTTTCAAATGAAAACCAGATGAAAGTAAACAGCAATCTCAAAACCTTAAGGTAGGAAGACGCAGGCCTAGCTCTGTGCTGTAATAAGATCCTCTTTCGCCTGGGAAGTATGTTTCCAATAACTGTACAGTTACCTTTCATTAGAGACTCGAATCAGCATTTTATTTTTCCTTTTATAATTTGACATGGTAAAAGGAGAAGTGGGCTTTCAAATCTCTAATCCATGTCAACCTGAGATGAAAGTTTTTAGCACTCTGCCTCTGTGGGGGTATTTGGATTTGTAGTTCATTTTACAAATCCTGTTTAACATACAATTAAATAATAATGTAAATATGTGACATAATCTCCCCGGTTACAAACTTTCACTGACCCTGGTGATTTCCTCCCCCTGGGGTTTTAAATTTGATTTCGATTGCCCTACCTTACTGAAATGTATACTCGTGTCTTCTTCAGTTGCAATTTACTAAATAGTCATTCCATGTGTAGATACCCTCTTTAAAATTTATTTGCAACAATTCTCTGCAGTACAAAGAGGCTTTGATTAGAAAGGAATCATCCTAACTCTGTTGCCAGTTTATTTTGATTTATTTTTGTTTTTTTAACTGTACTTATTTTTATTTTAACTAGGTCGTCTCCAAGGTAGCCTCCAAAATTGGTGCACATTGAAATCATTTGAAAAGTTTTAAAGTTTGAGAGCTCCTTCTGTAGCTGATCCTGTTTAGCTGGCCCAGGACAAGGACATGGACTTTTGCAGTTTTAAAAAATTTCTTCATCTATTTTAACATGCAACCAAAATTAAGGATCATTATTCTAGGTAGGACCCAGACTCTCTCTTCTTAAGGGGATTTGTTCTTGTGGGGTAAATGTTGGGGTCCTTCTTACATCTTCAGGAAAGTAAAGAAATTAGTTAAGACTAGAAGGAATGTAAATTCTCTTGTAGACAGACACCTAGATCCTAGGAGAAATCCTTAGCAGTACTGAGTGATGTCAGGATCATATCCTAGTTCTAAGTGTAGGCAATTTAAAACAAAGATATATCTTCTCTGAAAGTACTCTAAGTGTCTCTACATTGCAGTCATCTGATCGTTCATCAACATTTAGTACAAATTGTCCTGGAATCAGAGGCCTGTGCATCTTGATTCTATCAGCCCTGCCTATTGTGGGATAGTTAGGGTTGGCCTCCAACATGGCAACTATTTACAAGCAATAATGTGGTGGTCTGACCTACCAGAAAGCTACAGCGTGGGTCATCTCTCTGGGGCATTTATATTTTTCTCCTTCATGGGGTTCTTCCTTCCTTCTAAATATGGAGAAATCGAGGAGGTAGGTCTGAATCAGCTTACATAACCAGAATGGGTGGTGCAGATTTTTATTTCATATCATTTTAGAGAATTTAAGCAGAAAGAAAACATGGCTCCCAAATTAGAAATGTTGTTATTCAGCCCTGCATTTTCTTGAATGATCATTATTCCACCCAATGGTCTTTTACTCATATAATAGAAAGATGAAATACCATTCATAATAGAGAATCATGGTTTATTCTTAATAGGATGGCTAAATATTTTTATTACAAATAATAAGAAAGTGGGGTGCCTGGGTGGCTCAGTTGGTTAAAGCCTCTGCCTTCAGCTCAGACCATGATCTCAGGGTCCTGGGATCAAACCCCACATCGGGCTTTCTGCTCAGCAGGGAGCCTGCTTCCCTCTCTCTCTCTGCTTGCCTCTCTGCCTACTTGTAATCTCTCTGTCAAATAAATAAATAAAATCTTTAAAAAAACACAAATAATAAGAAAGTCTTTTTAACAAATATAGATGCCATAAAATTTTAAGAACTCTACAAAGAAAAATTAGCTGTAGTGTATCTTTTATATTTTTCCATGACCCCCATAAAATAATATGCAACTAAATATTGCAAGTTATAATTCCACTAAATCATCCTTCCAAATGTGTTCTCTCTCTCTTCCTTCTGTGACTTCTTTATTTCAAAATAAACAAGTAACCAAAAAATTTCATTTGGAACCCTTTTATAATCTATTTTCATAAAAGCCCTTGAAAAGAGCAAAGAAACGATTTTCTGTATAGATTCTGAGTCAGGAAACTTGGGACTGTGATTATTTGTGTTCCTTTTAATTACTTTGATACAAAAATGGAGCTAAGAAGTTCAGGCAAGTTCTAGGCAAACAGCAAATAGGATTTAAAGGCAAATTAGTAGACAGAAATAAAATATGGGAATATAATGTGTTTAATGTACCATGGCTAAAGTACTGACTATAGAAGAGATTTGAAACCAGCGGGAAAATATGTAAATAACCTAGAGAAAGAAATACAACTTTATCTTGAAAGGGTTCATGGTGGAGATTGATAGTAAAAGTTAAAATGGGGTCATATTTACACATAGAAAACATGTCAAGAAGAATCTGACAGACAAAGAATGAAAAAATAAGTAAATGAAATAAGATATTTGGAAAAGTTACAGCCCCCTTTTATATCTCAGGAAGAAACATTCACAGAAAATGTGTTTCTACCAAGGAGAAATGGGATTGAGGGAAAAGACATAAGATTTAGAATCACAGATCCAGTTTGAATTCTTGATCTAACACTTAGTGTGTGAAGCAAAGCATATCCCATTCCCGTTGATAAGATTGCAATTGTAATTTTCTGTTTTCATAGGTCATGGTGACAAATGCTATTATCCTATGTAAAGTGCTTTGCAAATTACAGAGGTGCTCTCGAATACAGATAGAACCTTACAACTCAAAGTGAGATTCTGGGTTTTGACAAGATTGACAAGTTCACCAGTATTTCATATGTACATTCAATTTGGAGACACATTGGTTTAAAGGGGTGGAGACTATATAATGGGAGACATCCTTAATCTTAGAAACAGTCAGCTTTAATTTAGATTGATAATGCTTGAGCAAAATGCCCCAAATCCTGTTTCTTCTTTCTCCTCACATATAAAGCTATGAAGGGGGACTATCTTAGAGGCTCACTGAAGTGCTTTCAAGACATCTGTGTGTGATTCGTGTGTGCAACAATCAATCTGAGGGAAATTTCAAGTTAATTATTACTGACAGCAGTTAATTTTTGTTAATGATTTGTATTTCACTATATGTTTGTTTGGAGTATTTCTATAATATTATTCTTACTGTTCTGCCCCCTGGCATGCTTCCTTGAAAGGAAAAGATGGGATTGCCTGTACCCCACAGTGTATCTGCCCCTGTCCCATCAGATGTGAGTTGTGTTAATGCCATCAGTCCCAAGTGTTCTAACAGAAAAAAATGGCTGAGCACTTCTGGAGTGAACTGTGTTTGAATCTCCCTTAAGCTCTGAAAACAAAGAAACAAACAAACAGAGAAACAAACAAAAAAACCTTAATGTGTAGAAGAAGAATTTACAAACCATGTAGGAAAATTAAGCATTTGGATTTCAACAATTTTCTTCTTGAATATCGCTTTTTTGAAATTCTCCTTTTTCTAGCTTAGGTTCCTTTCAGCATGCAAATATATGCTTTGCAAATAATCTACAGGGCTTTGTCCTTCACAGTGAGAGCTGCTGTTCATGCACACTTAGACAGACATCAAGTGAGAAGTTCCCTCGCCTGTTAGCCTCACCATCCATTGACTTAGTCAAATCCGTGGAATTCCACGGGGCCAGACAGGTGTGTGGCCTGCGTAGCCACACTCTCTAAGAGAGAGTGTTAGCAGCTGGCAACAGCCTGAGAGTACTTATGAAGACTGAGATAAGGAAATAAGAAAACTATGAAGGGTGCCTTAAAGAATACTGGGTGATCTACCTGCAAGGTGCTATTTGACTCAACACCAGGCATGTGGAAAATATAGACAGACTATCTCTCACTGAGAAATCCTCACTGGATCATGACGCCCAATCGATAAGGGTGACATGTTGAACTGAACTTATTCCTGCTCAGTTCATATCCATCTCCTTCCTAACACAGCCCCATTTCTCATTTGCAATACAGACCCCAGTTTCCATGGGTTGTCTGGTTGCCCGACCTAAGGGATCTGAATGCGGATTTTGACTTGGGTGCGTTTTATTGATTTTTAGGTCTTCCACCTTAACCTGGACACCCTTAATCCAAGTCTGCTAACTGTCATTCAGGCTAGATAGAGTTTTCCAATAACTTATAAGGTGGGAATTCAACCACTTTAAAATGACTTATTGGGGTATAATTTGCATACTATAGAGTTTACCTGTTTAAAGTGCAGAAATCACTGATTGTTATTATATTTACAGTCTTGCAGCCATCATAATAATCTAATTTTAGAACATTTTCATCATCCCCCAAAGCAGTCTTGTACCCATTAGCAATCATTTTCCACATCACCATCTCCCAGCCCTAGGCAACCACTAATGTACTTTCTGTTTCTATAGATTTGTTTATAATTTTTGATAAATGATTTAACTGGTCCAGAAAAAAAGCCTTTTTTTTCCCTTCAAATTGCTCACCGCGTGATCTCTAACATCTCAGTATGAAGTTATTTATTTTGTATTAGGGTCTCGAATGAGAGCAATTAGAAATTTATTTTGTTGTATATGAATATTTTTCAAAGTCCAATTAGCCATTCTCAAGTTATTCAGACATACTATATTTTGTCTTATTTTCTGCTGTATTTCCTTTCATATTTTAACAGTGAAAGGAGGGCCATAGTAGCAACACCAAGAGTTCATGATTATCAATGACACTACTTCTTTCCCATCTGTGAATTTTTATTTAGTACTATGCACCTCTGAGACTTTTGGAAATGTAGAGCCAAATCCTGGGCCCTTTATGGGCCAGGCAAATAGTCTCTTAGATCTCACAGCTAGAATTGGTCACTGAGGAGACATCCCTTTCCAGTCATTCATACTGCCAACTCTTGCCAGATTATAGTTGTATAGCTTTTCTGCTTGGCACAGATGGGAATCAAGATGGTAAGGAACTAAATAACTCCATCAGAGTTTCAATGAGCACAAACAGAAACTAATTTGGAGAGAGGGAGGGTCACACAGATAAATTTTTTTACGTAACTAATAAATTAACTTCAATATAAAAGAACAATTTAGAGGGGTGCCTGGGTGGCTCAATTGGTTAAGCATCTGCTTCCTGCTCAGGTCATGGTCCTGGGATCAAGCCCCACATCAGGTTCCCTGCTCAGCGGGGAGTCTGCTTCTCCCTTTCCCTCTGCTGCTCCTCCTGCTTGTACTCTCTCTCTCTCTCTCAAATAAAGAAAGTCTTTTTAAAAAAGAACAGTTTAGAATGATCACTCTGATTCTAATAATTAATAAAATGTATTTGGGTACCCACTGTGAACATTTGGGAATCTTTGATTAAAAGTCATAGATACAGATTTAAAAAAGAAAAAAAAAAGATAGGGGCTTATTTTTTATTTATTTACTTATTGGAATTTGTTTTTTTTTTTTTTTTAGTGGCTCATTTTTTGAAAGAAGCTGTCTCTAGAATTGATGGATAAGGTCCCAGACTGGGCAGAGACAGAGGCAACCTTGGAATCTTAAAGTGAAGAATTCATGAAAGGTATCTGTAGGGTGCAGGAGTTGGGATGCATACATTACAATACAGTCTGTGTGGTTTCTGCTTATGAGTCAAATTGCAGGAAGAGAATGTCTGATTAGCCTGGTTCAGTTCACCAGCACCACCCCTACCCACACCCTCCCCCCCAGGTTTGGCTATAGCACCTGGATTGACGGCATCACTAAGACTGTCTTCAAAGACAGGTGGTGGGGATATTCCCCAAAGCCAAAATGGGATGCCAGTTCTGGAATTAGAGAAAGTAAATGACAAACCATTAACATTTAACATACTGTTTATTGTTCAAATTTTTACATAGTACTTACCCTGCTTTGGGCCCTGTTCCCATCACTTTATAATTAGTTACTTATTAAATCCTTATAATAATCTGATGTGGAAGGGACTCTTCCTATCAACTCCATTTTTTAAGTCCAGGGTGGTAAAGTAACTTTTCTGAAGTCACACAGTGTGCTCAATCTATACTATGCTAGCTCTCCCTGAGGGTGATAATTTAGAGATATTTTGTTGTTTTTCATAAGAATCCCATGAGATGAATCCATATATCAGAAATAAGAAAATTCAGATTCTAGTACCCATATGTCTACCATATTATACTGCTTTTCTTTGCCTTTCATGTAGTGGTGGACATTTACATTGTATTAATGACTTAAATGCCACCTTGGTGCTTAAAGCTGAGTTTAAATCTCTATGCTGTTTCCCCCCCCCGCCAAATAACATCTAAAAGCAGTCTTTTCTTTTTACAAATGTGTTCATTCCTTTCAATAAGAAGATGGATATCAAATATCTGGGGAATGCTGTGTGATTAATAATACAGACTCTGAAAAAGTTGAATCAAGATGCCTTCTTTGTCTTTTCCCTCATTTTCCCTATTCCTGACCTGCCTGTAGTTCTACAAAACAGTATTTCTCTCATTCCGAGAATGCTAGGGCTTAATTCTCAAATAGATGTGTCACATCACTAGTGGATCTGAGCCCTTTGTAGTGCCCAATCTGTCCAAGGCCTAAGGGAAAAAGAATTTCTTATTTTCCTGTATGAATGCAAACATAATGGGTCAACCCTGTATTTTGCTGATATCATGCAAGTTTAAGTCCAAATGCAGACATGAAGTCCTTCTCTGAATAGTTTCAGCTTGGAGCCATCATTTTAAGAACTCTTTTCTTGAACACAAATTATATTTTAAAATAACAGAAAGGTACAGGATTTGGGAAGGGGGTTTTATAATCCACTGCTTCTGGTCAGATTTAATTCATTGAACAGAAATGTGACTGATGGTTACTGTGCTCTCAGAGTCCTTTTCTACCAGATGTGATCTTCTTGGTAACAAGAATATGAAAGAGCTATATTGACCATTCATCATTCAGAGGCTGACAAGACACGTGAGAGGCAGCATGTAATCTCAGGCGGACACAGCCAAGATTATGGAAAATCCCATGGCTACTGGCTGATTCCACTTTTCTCTCCACTTCAAGGTGATATTGCACCATGGTTTAGTGTGGCCTATGAAGACAGTCTTCCTGAGTCTGAATTCTGGCTCCCCCACTGTTTACTGGGGTGACCTTGGGCAGGTCACCTATCTTTCTGTGCTTCATTGCCCGTATGGGCCTTTGTGAGGATGAGACAAGACCAGGCATGCCTGAGAAACTGGAAAGCAGTTGCTGTAGCAGGCATTACAATCGTCTCAGTAGGAGAGGTGAAAGGATCAACAGTGCACAGTGTATAGCAATTTTTGGAAATATAAAGTCGTTTTATGTTTATACACTGGGCTTAGTTTCTTCACAAATAAAGCATTATATTTGGAATTGGTCGAAAGCATCCTTAGAACAATTGATGCCATTTTTTCTTGTGTTGCCGGTAGAAAACCACTGATCTAGAGGTCTGGTAAAAGCAGCAGGTAATAGGATGGAAATAAAAAGCAAGAGAGGGTCAGGTAAGTAGAAAGAGTACTGGCATTAAATCTTTTTAATCTTTCTTTTAAAATATTTTCGATCAGCCCTTTTGAAATCTGTTTGAAGAGGTTTCCAGATAGGTGGGGAAAGGTACAAACTCTGCATAAGTGAAATCGGGGATTTTATCCATTTATCAATATCTATACAGCTCATATCTATATCTACATGCTTTGTCTATATCGGGATTTTTGAGGGTGTATAGAAAAACTGGTAAACAGGTAAAAGTTTTTAGGCACGAGGAGGGGGCTTGGGTAGGCATTGAGAGGTTCTGATCCTGGCGGTGAGGGGCCTGGTGACACTGGTCAAAGATGCAGCCCAGCAGGAAGGCAGAGGCAGGGATGTGGACCCGTGCAGGTCCAGGAATCATACAGATACCTAGCCAGGTGGTTTAAAGTCAGGAAAAGCTCAGACTTACTGTGCAACTCTGACATTGTTGAAATGTACTATCTCATTTGTTCTGGGCAACAGCCATTTGAAGAAGACGTTATCCCAATGTTCTACATGAGGACATTAAGGCTTAGAAGTTAAGCAATTTATCGTGTGCTATGTACTGAATTGTGTGCCCATAAAATACATATGATAAAGTCCTAACCCTCAATGTAACTTGATTTAGAGATGGAGCTTTTAGGAGGAGAAGAAGATTAAGGGAGGTGAGTCATACTTCAGTAAGATTGATGGATTGATGAGAAGAGAAAGATCTGTCATCTCTCTCTCTCTCTCTTTTCTCTCTCTCTGCCATGTGAGGACAGTGAAAAGGTGGCCATCTGCAAACCAGGAAGAAGGTTCTCACCAGGAACCAAATTGATTGACTGACACCTTGATATTGGACTTCCCACCCTCCAGAACCATGAGATAATAAAATTGTTAAAGGCTTGCATCCTGTGATATTTTTTATGGCAGCCTGAGCTGACTCATATACTCTGATTAACAATCACTAATCGACCATGATTTGTGGCTCAAACCAGGTGTGAGGATAGAAAAAAGCAAATCGACTTAGAACCAGAAAACTACAGAAGAGACTCTTGTATGACTAAGTTGACTTACACAAAAGTGAAATAAAAGAAATTGGCCCTGGATTGTAAGATAAGGTCTTTGTCATGCCTTGAGATAGCTTTCTTTCTGGAGGGAGATTAAATCTAGCAGGTCTCATTGCCCAAAATAGAATGAGGGCTTGGAAGTGCCAAAGTTGGCAAGAGTGAACTTCAGGGCACAAGACTTCTAAGGAGAAAACTTACCCTAATGTGAGCCCTTCTTTCATTTGATTAAGTACCAATGCATTATCATTTTAATCACATCTATTCACCTTTTAGCTGTAGCTCTGTCCCTTAACTCTGAAGTTCTCTCAATAAAATCAAGCCAGATATGTGTGCCATAGAAGCATAGCATGATGTTTATACCAGATTAGAAGACAGACTGGTGGTTTTGCTCAATCGTGGGCAAGCTCTTCCACCCAAGAGCAGAAGATCTCAGTAATATTTAATGTACACCAAATATTTTTGGTTATTTACTTCTTAATATATTTTTAGCAGTTGGCCATTTTGAATTCATTGGAGATTTAGGGGTTTATTCACTAGTGTTGCTTTTGAATTCTTAGATTCTGGTTTCTGAAATGCAGTCAATAGGGTCATATCCCCTTGGTTTATTGTGATTTGGGGGTTTCTGTTGAAAGACACCAACTCCATTTATAATTCGGAGCAAGCAGATCATGGGTTTGCTTAAGAAGAAACCGAAGTGTCTTTCCTGGCTCACTAGTTTAAATAATCTTCCTTTCAATCAGTCACTCAAAGGATGTACCTGAAACCTCATAACATTTTGGTGATAGTGTAATGTCATCATTTATTTGCTATCTCCTATGTCATGATTTAACTGTTTTCCAAGATGGTGCCTCATTTTACATAGGAATGTGATGCTCTCCACAATATCCCGTCTTTCAGGTATCAAGCTCTAAGGGTCTCTTCTATAGCACAATGAATGAAATATTATTTTTATGGTTTCCAACCAAGATTGAAAGCAGCAATGCTAAAATGCCACAGAAGAGTGCTTGCAAAATTTCCAGAACAGTCTTGGCAACCAAACCATTTGGGGAGCTTGGATATGAACTTGATTACCAGCTTGAATGTGTTTGCCTTAAACAAAAGAAAACTTGGAGTCCTATCCATCAACCACAGTGATAAATGGCTCAGTGGCAGAGACAATGGCTCAGTGGCAACAATAATGACCAGATTGTGTTTTCACGCAAAGACTGATAATAGAGTAAGCATTGCTGCATCATGACAGATAGTTCCCATGTGTATTTCTGATCCCACATAATTCACTGCTACACAACCTCTAGATTGGTTTTCCTATACCATAGCTATAGGCATTTCCCTCACCTCTTTAAAATGCTTCAATTGTTTCCCGATGTCTCCTAAATAAAACCAACATTCCACACCCTCTGCCATCTGGCCCCAAACTACTTTCAAACTACCATATTGCACCAAACTTGCCTTCACACTTCAAATATTGCCAAACCAAAGACTTTTCATGAGTTTAAAAATAAGTTTCAATAACACTTCCTGAAATACCTATCGCTTCCCATTCCAACCGCAAATTCTTCTGACACTCAACCCAATTTGTCCTTTAGAATATGGGGTCCCAAATGAAATTTACATGAAACTTCAGGTTTCACGTGGGTGAGGGGAGAAAGAAAAAAGAAAAGAACAGCATCATAGTTATCTTAATTAGCTTTAGTTGTTATAACAAATACCACAGACTGGGTGGCTTAACCAACTGAAATTTTTCTTTATAGTTCTGGGAGTTAGATCAGTGTCAGCATGGTCAGGTTCTGGGCAGAGCCCTCTTCTTCCCTTCAGAGAGTTGTCTCCTTGCAATGTCCTCACATGGCAGAGAGACCTCTGGTCTCTGCCTTCTTTTATAAGGGCACCGATTCCATCATGGGGGCCTTACTCTCATGATCTCACCTAAATCTTGTGACTTCCCAAGGACCCCACCTTCAAATACCATCACACGGGGATTAGGGCTTCAACATATGGACTAAGGTTGGGGCACAAACATCCAGTCCCTAGCAATGGTAAATGATAACCAATATGGTTTTGGATGTGGAGGGTGATAGGAAATGATAGAGACAATGGCAAATAGGAAAGCACAGGAAGCTGCTCCTTCCAAGTTCTAGTCACCTGCTGTCATGTATGAATGCCAGATTAGCTGATTTTTTTATTAGGATTTAATTTTTAGCACAGTTTTGAGTTCACAGAAAATTGAGAAGAAGGTACAGTGATTTCCCATATAGCCTTCCTCATACATGCATAGACTTCCCCATTATCAACATCCTTCACCAGTTATATATTTGATGTAATTGATGAACCTTCACTAATACATCATCATTACCCAGAGTCCATAGTTTCAATTCTGATTCACTCTTGGGGTTGGGCATTCTGTAAGTTTGGACAAATGTATAATGATATGTATCCATCATTATGGTATTATACAAAGTGTTTTCACTGCCCTAAAAATCCTCTGAGCTCTGCTTTTTTGACCCCTCCCCAGCCCATAACCCCTAGCTAACACTGATCTTCATACCATCTCCATAGTCTTGCATTTTCTAGAATGCCTAATATTTGGAATTATACAGTATGTAGCCTTTGCAGATCTTTCACTTATTAATATGGATTGAAGATTCCCCTATGCTTTTTTTATATCTTGATAACTCATTTCTTTTTAGCACTGAATAATAGCCCATTGTCTGGATGTATCACAGTTCATTTATATCCATTCACATACTGAAGGATATCTTAGTTGCTTCCAAGTTTTGGCAATTATGAATAAAACTGCTATAAACATCTGCTTATAGCAGGTTTTTGTGAAGACATAAGTTTTCAACTCATTTAGGTAAATACTAAGGAGTGTGATTGCTGGATTATGTGTGAGTATACTTAGTTCTGTAAGAAATAGCCAAACGCTCTGCCATCATGGTTATATAATTTTACATTTCCACTAGCAGTGAATGAAAGTTCCTCCTGCTTCACGTCCTCATCAGTAGTTGATATTATCGGTGTTCCAAATTTTGGCCATTCTGATTGGTACGTAGTACTATCTCGTTGCTGTTTTAATTTGTACTCCTCTAATGACAGAGAACGTAGAGCATTTTTTCATATGCTGATTTGTCATCTGTATGCCTTCTTTGGTGGTTTGTCTGTTAAGGTCTTTGCCCCATTTTTCAATTGGATTGTTTGCTTTCATATTGTTGAATTTTAAGAGTTCTTTCTACATTGCACATGACAGTCCCTTATCATATAGGACCTTTGCAAATATTTTCTTTCAGTCTATGGCATTGTCTTTCACAAAGCCAGCATTTTTAATTTTAATGAACTTGAGTTTATCAATTGTTTCTTTTGTGGCTCATGCCCTTGGCACTGTATCTAAAAAGTCATTGTCATACACAAGGTCATTTGTTTTCACCATGTATCTTCCAGCACTTTTATAGTTCTGTGTTTTACATTTAAGTCTTTGATCCATTTTGACTTAATCTTTGTGAAGGGTGTGAGGTCTGTGTCTAGATTAATTTTTTTTTTTTTGCATGTGGATATCTAGTTGTTTCAACATCATTTGTTGAAAAGACTGTCTTTGTTTTACTGCACTGTCTTTGCTCCTTTGTCAAAGGTCAGTTAACTATATTTATGTGGATCTATTTCTGGGTTCTACATTCTGCTTCTTCGGTCTGTCTATTCTTTCACCAATACCACACTGGCTTGATTACTGTGGTTTTATAGTAAATCTTAAAGGCAGGTAGTGTCAGTCTTCCAACTTTGTTCTTCTCCTTCAAAATGATATTGACTTTTCTGAGTCTTTCACCTCTCTATATAAATTTAGAATCAGTTTGTCATTATCTAAATATCATTTTTCTTTCAAGGGAAGTTCAAATATTTGGTCATTTATGTGAAACCTTCTAGAATTTAAATGCTATCTAATCATTCTAATAAAAAACGTAGCGGATTGGCTGTTGCAGCTTTGCTACTTAGCTAAGCTGTGACTATATTCGCCATAATGTGTGGTTTTGGGTCCGAGTTGGCCACAAGAGAACTTTGGAAATTGGAGATTTAGAAGTTGCAAGCAAGTGAAGTAGTAGCCATTTTTACTCTCTGAAACAGCCTCCTTGTGGTCTGGCATGATACCCCGACCCAGGAGCTTATGCTGTTTGAGTGGGTCGGTGTCCAGCCCTCTCATGTTTCCAATTCACAATGGAACTTTTAAGATTTCTTTAAGTCTAGGCCCAGGCCTCTGTGCTGGTCTTTTATCAAAGGTGCTGCTACAGTGGAAGACTACTTGTATCAACAAGGGTTGGGGAAAGAGAGACAGACACAGGTTTTAGTTTATCCTGGTGTGTTTCTATTCATCAACAAGGATACCAGGTTTTCCTTATTTTAGCACATTTCGTGTCCAACTTCCCTCTCCAAATGCTCTCCTGGCTGATCTATAGCAGCTTCAGATCCAAGACCAGATGAAGAGCCAACAGCCTTGCATAGATCTCCACATCATAGGTCTTTCCCATGACTGTGTAAAATGTAATCTCCATAACAAATTCCTTTCTCTGTGCAATTCATAGGGTTCTGCTTCTCTGATTGAACTCTGGTTAATACATGGCCAGACACGTCTGTGAACAGCAACTTATCTCAGAGAAGCCAGAGAGCAAGTGTTCTCTGATTTAATGTCTTTGCATATGTCCTCAGCTGGAAGTAATCTCTCCTTCCTCTCAAAACTCATAGTTTTATGTAGCATTTAACACATTGGAGAAGAGTGAGTGGGGGGAAATCGGAGGGGGTGATGAACCAGGAGAGACTGTGGACTCTGAGCAACAAACTGAGGGTTTTGGAGAGGAGTGGGTGGGGGCTTGGGCGAGCCTGGTGGTGGCATATTGCATGGAGCACTGGGTGTGGTGCATGAACAATCAATCTTGTAACACTGAAAAAATAAAATAAACATATTTGGGAAAAAAAAAAAAAAACAACACACTGAAAGGAAAAAGAGGCCGGCAAGAATGGTGTCCAGGAAATTTTTCTGGAGTTATAAAGGACAGATAAAAACTTTGGTCTCGGGGTACCTAGGTGGCTCAGTGGGTTAAAACCTCTGCCTTCAGTTCAGGTCATGATCTCAGGGTTCTGGAAGAGAGCCCTGCATCGGGCTTTCTGCTCGGCGGGGATCCTGCTTCCCCCTCTCTGCCTACCTCTGTGCCTGCTTGTGATCTCTCTCTCTGTCTAATGAATAAATAAAATCTTTAAAAACAAAACAAAACAAACCACATTATAATGTTTATTACATACTTCTGCATACATATTTTAGTTTCCTTGATAAATTTTAATTTATTTACATACTTTTCAGTTTTTCTTTCCCTCCTTTCTATCAAAACCCTTAAGGAAAAATGCTACTATTTATCCAGTACCCATTAGCTATGTTCAAAGATATCTTACTAATAGTATTCCATAAATTTTTAGTAATTCTCACAACCAATCCTATAGATAGATATTGTAGTGATTGTGATGCTTTTGACTATAAGAAACAAAATCCTTGGACAAAATTAGCTTAGGTAGTAATAACACTTATTCTATCATAAAATAGCAGAAGACCAGAGGCTAAACAGACATCAGAAGCATCACCCCTTGCTCATTCTCTTGACTCTGCACTTTTGTAGATTCTGTTTGTTGGCCTTATTCTCAAACCAGGAAGAAGATGGTCACAGCTATTCTATTCACTCACAGGGTGACCTTCTTGAATAAAATCCAAGACCCAGGCTGGTTCTTACATGCATGCCCCCATCTGCTCCACAGGGAGAACTCATGCATCCTTGCATCCTTTGACCTGAAAAACTTCAAGTGTGTGTTTTATCAGGCAAACCTCTGGACCTTATTTTCCTTGGATGTCAACCCAACACCAGTCTTCTGTAGAGGACATATGTCAACTTCTTTGCATGGTTGCTTTGAAGCCTTTCTCATTTGACACAAAATGGGAGTAACATTGCCCACCACTCTGCTACAAAAAAGGCGTGGCACTCATAGCCCATTTCTTGCCAAAGAATTAATTAGAGATTATTAGAGATTAACTTTAGATTAATATTAGAGATTAATATTTGAGATTAATCCCCTGCTACTTCTCCAAACTCTCTGATAAACTAGGCTAGAAGTGATGGTCATCAAAGTGTCACAGAACTTATTTGTTCTTAGCTCGTTAGCAAGATCAGCATAGGAGGTCTGACGATACACTTCTTCCTATTCCCTTGGTCTTTCACATGAAACTGACACCAAGTAAGTCATGTTTTAACATATAATTATACATACAACATAAATTTGATTCAATATGTCATAGCCAGAATGGCTTTCTCTAATATGGTTAATTCAGTTACATCTGATATTAGGAAGGGGAAAGAATATGTTTATTTACTTTCTGAATAAAAATTTAGGATTCTTTTTCAATCAGGTTTTACAGAAAGAAAAAAGCAATATGCAAGTAGAGAATGCACACAAGATTTCAGGTACTGATTTGGTGCTCAGATTTTTTTTCTGATTTATAAAAAAATAATAGATATGATTTGTTTGGCACCTACTACATGTCAAGTTGTTTTCCACGTATTATTCAAGTTCTCTCCAAAATTTTATAATACTATCCTCATTCTATGGAGTAGAAAAATTAGTCTCATCAAGTTTAAGGATCTTTCCTATGATTTTCTAGCTATTAAAGGATAAATTCTGAATTTAATTATATGTGTTTGATTTTGATTTTGAAGATGATATTTTTTATTATACATACTACTTAATCTTTTAAACTCCATGTGTCATAATAATCATTTGTAAAATTTTCTGTAGTTTACATTTACATAATATATCAATTTTCAAAGCTCATTCATATCATGTTACACAGCTTCTCTGTGAATTAGGCAAGTATGTGAATTAGCTTTTCTATTTATCAGATGTGAGTGACTGAGGCACACACCAAATAATTAACTTGACCAGGCACCCAGCCAGCCAACTGGCAAATGGGTCTGGTAATTTCCTATGGGGAAGAATTAGGTACAACGACATGGGTGCATGTCCCACCAGTTTAAATTTGGCCTTTAACACTTACTTCTTAATCAGTCTTTGCATCTCAGGTTCTCTGAGATGCTATTCATGCCTACTGATTAGGAACTGTAAAGGATCTAGTGTTTATAACTTACTGAGCACAGAGCTCAGCCAACAGCAGGTGCTCAGAAAAGTTTAGGTCTTACATTACTAACTTCAGTGCTTACGATGACGCTCCTCTTCAGAAGAATGCATTGTTCTTCTATCTAGTCATAAAAAATTGTCAAACAAAAAGATATATGGAGAATGTTTATATTAAGTATGTATGTATTTTTACTGGAGTCCCTATTTTCAACTACTCGTACAATTGATTACGAATATAGATCTAATTTTTATGTTGCTGTACTTCTTATATTTCAGGTAGCTACAGGTTTAAATGCTTAGTTTTAGATTTTTCTAACATCACTTTTTTTTTGACCCTAACTGATATTGTTTGGATAATCTATCATAGAGGAAGAAACATTTTACCTTCTATGAAATTTTTGAGAGAGTTAGGGCTCTGGACAGTTATCAACAACAACCTAAACATTTCTAACTCCAAGGATTTTCAACCTGGTTATGTTTTTCTTCCATAATGGACTTACCTAATATAGTTCACTCCTTTTTCAACTGTAAACCCATTATTCTGCAAAATTTATGGCCTTTTTAGGCATCTCTTTTTCGTTGGTACACATGGAGGACATTTTTTTGGCAGTAATTATACAATTTGCATATTTAAAGAGTAAATTGCAATCAAGAAAAAAATTATCATGCAAATTGCTGTGTGTGTAATATGGTATCTGCAGAATATAGTATTTACTTCTCTGATATGCACACTAGATCTATCTTAGAAAAGTGAGGAAAGGAGAAAAGAAAAACATTTGCCAAAGAGATGAAGCAGATCTCGCTTCCCTCCTAGAAAGTTTTTGTCTAGAATTTAAAGAGATAAAGTATTTTTTCCACACTATGATGGGGGAAAATTCTTGGTTGCTTTCAGTTTTACATAATCCCTTCTTTTTTTTTTTTACTCCACTGTTTTTATGTGTTTGTTCTAAAGTATTTGTGTGAGGCACTGTTTCTGAGAATTTTGTTAATATGATAATTTTAATCCTGGCTATCTTTAATGGACAACTGGAAGGAAAAAAGGAGAACAAAATGATGTTAGCTTTTGGACTAAAATGTAAGTCATCAAAGTGGTTAATAGTCCCTACTGACCGCTAATAAAAACAAAACTGTCAGAACAAAGGCAAAATAAAAGAACACCAAAACCTCAATATATGAACAGACATAGGAACAACAAATCAAGTCTTGAAGAAGTCATCTCCTCTGCTTGCGTGTATGAGCAAATTCTGTATTTTTTTTCACAGAGAAATTCCCTTATATTCTATTTAGTTGGTGTAGGTAGAGGCTGTTTATCCCTGTAAATGGTGTGTTTTTTGACTAAGTTTTCTGACCATCTGAATGACGAATGTTTACACAGCCAACTGAATTAATCATGCAGCTGTTCTTAGTTGGTCATTTAGGTGTCAAAATCATCACAGTGACTTCTCGATCTATTGTTTTGCTTGTTTTTTTTAAATTATTTGAAATGGATTTATTTTGAGTTATTTGCATGCTAAACTAATATAGTTTTAGAATATATTATTTTAGAGTGCCTGGGTGGCTTAGTTGGTTAATCATCTGCCTTCGGCTCAGGTCACAATCCCTGGGTCCTTGGACTAAGTCCCATGGCTCCCTGCTTCTCACTGCCCCTCCCCCTCCTCTTGCTTCTTCTTCCTCTCTCTTTCTCTCATTCACACATAAATAAGTAATACCTTTAAAAATTAAAATATATATATTCTTTCTTTGTGATTTGAAATTTTTGATATAACCATTAGTCTCATTTTATTAAGTCAATTTGACTTTAAAAGGTATACAGGGCCCATGAGAGAAATTTTCCAAATGGTCATTTATGTTTTCAAGAGTCACTTTAGGAAGTACCAGATTATGCACAAGTCTTCCAATATATAAACATATAGTGATGTTATTTGTACTCCGTGTTGGAAATAATGAGTTGAGTAAAGCTTTCACTAATTTTACTCATGAAAATGAACAATTTGATGTTTTTTCCTGAATTAGAAGTAGAGGAATAAATCTGCAAGGGATTGAATTTGATTAGAACAAAGTCCCATGAAGTTTGAAAACAGTTTTCTTTATGTTCGTGGTGGAGAATATGGTCAGAATTTTTGTTCCATGGTTCTTCCCAGGATCCATTTTCCATTCTCACTAGGAGTTAAAAGTGAAAAGACATGAAGGAAGAGGAACAAGTATTGGAAAAGTTTCAAGTGGATTCCAATATGCAGCTTGATGTGGATTTAATTCTGAAAAAAAGAAAAGCCCTTGTAGGAGTATAAGTGTGGAACAGTCACCATTTCATTGTGGCAATGATTTTTTCATGCATGTGTATGAGTTTCTCTGCATCGACTGGAATGTAATACCCACAAGGTTAATTAGATGTGCTGAAAATGGAAACGTTCAGCACTCTCAAAATGTCTAGTTAATTCAGGTCTCACCCAGGCATCTATGCTATCTTTTTAACCACATTGTTTTCCAAGATGTGGAGTTCATTTATGAGTAACATCCTTTGAACCTTTTCAATATAATAAAAGGGTATTTGAGATGCATGGTCAGTCAACATCTAACATAAAATCTTAAGCCTCTGGTTTTGAAAAGAACAATGTGGATTAATGAGTGTTGTTTTTTATAGAGCTGATACAATTACTTGTCAAAAGAGACAAAGAAGAGAATTACTGTTGGTATTCTGGTCAAAATTGTGTTGATCTCTCATGAAAATTGAAACTACTCTAGAGAATGGATGGATTTTGACTTATTTGTGGTCCTAGTAAGGGGAATGAAGTCACGAAGAAGATGCATGGATCATAAAGTAAAATCAATATGGATACTCAGTTAAAGAAAAGCATTTTATATTTGTGTCAATTGAAATGGAAAATAAGCTGTTTCTACAAAGAAGGGTAAAGCATTGTTGCTTATGAGTTTTTACTCTGTTTGTTCTTTATTAATATGACCTTAGCTTGTTGATTTTGGGTATTAATTATATTATAGTGCAAGTATATATTTTTTTAGTTTCACTATTTCATCAATATTTACCTAGATACTCTTGTCTGATCTCAGAACTTATACAATGTCTGCTCCAAAAATTGGAGGTAAGGACAGGGTTTCTTTCATTTCATAAATTTTCTTTTTTTTTTTTAAGATTTTATTTATTTATTTGATAGAGACAGAGAAATCACAAGTAGGCAGAGAGGCAGACAGAGAGAGAGGGAGAAGCAGGCTTCCTGCTGAACAGAGAGCCAGATGCGGGGCTGGCTGGATCCCAGGACCCTGAGATCATGCCTGAGCTGAAGGCAGAGGCTCAACCCATTGAGCCACCGAGGTACCCCAATTTCATGAATTTTCTTATGAAAAATTGGGGAGAAATCAGCAGAAGCTTCTTATACCCACAAATATGAACTATTTGTTCATATCACCCAACTATGAACTATGGGTGCCTAATATCCATTAAAGTTTTTTTTAGGAAAATATCATGACCAATCTTTGACATGATTCCAAGTGGCAAATCCAAGTAGAGTTTCCCCAAAACATTAATTGTTAGGTGTGTTTTTAAATAACTTCTAAAACAGGATGACATAAAGTATTTTGAATTAGGGAAAGATCAAAAATTTGTCGTGCCATTATGAAAGAGTAAAGTTAAAGCAACATCTTCCCTTATGCCCCAAGTGTAAACCCTTTTAGGGCTTTCATAGTAATCCAGGAAGAGAGAGAGGATATAAAACAAGTGGCTAAAAATTATACTTAATCACTGCTGTTTCATAAATCATGAAAATCTTAATGCTACACTTCAAGGACACCTTTGAAAAGCTTTCATGCAACAAAGCTATCAGAGTTGTAGGCGTTTATTTATAAAGGTCACTTGTGCTATTTTTTCATAGGTCTATAAACTCCATCAATGTCACATGGTGAAAAGACTGATCTGGGTTCTGAACCACATATTCCAGTTCAAGCTTCTCCATTTAAAAGCTTTGCGATTGTGATTACAGTCTTCCTGGACTTGTTTCCTCATCAGTCAAACACTAAGTTCATATGCATATATGCCTACTTCTTGAAAAAGCTAAAAAAGTAATCCATACATCAGAAACTTATAAGCTATTAACACACCAATACTAGAATATTCTACTACTATGATTATCTATGATCAGTTATTCCAATTGGTTAGAGCCTAACTAAATCCAGAAGCCCACAAATTGGGTTAATTTCCCTTGAGAAATGGTTTGTTTCTGAGCAATCCTGTAAATTCCTCTGAATCTCTACCTAAATCTTACTTTCATGCTGTAGGCTAGAATGGAATTAGGTATGAAAATGTCAAGAACTCAGCTTTGACTCCCTTGAAACAACAACTCAGAGTACATGCCCCACTTAGAGCAATAATTGTAATGTTTTGCCATAGCATAATGCTTTGCTACAAAACTCTGCATTTTGGAATGCTGGTGTTGTTATAAAATCCTACCATGGAGGGGGCCTAGATTGATTAGAATATCTAGTTACACATTGTGATTTCAGTTTAAATCAAACAGTCCAACACACACACACACACACACACACACACACACACACACACACAGAGAAAGATATGTGTGTTATGGTCCTCACTCCCAGAGCTGTTCATAGCCCGTATTTGGAATTTACCACCTACCTCTTCAACTAAGCAGTTCATATTTATTGTTATTTGCTTTCAATTAGGACCTCAGCCTATTGCTGAGAATAGCGCTGAGATCACCTCTTTCTAGAATACGGTGATCCAAACCTTTTTTAGATTTCTTGTTAGGCCCATCTGTATAGAGTTGTTATAGAATTTCATCAACTTCTAACACTGAACAAGATAGTTCTTGAATTTTATACAGTAACCCTGGTGGAACCTATGTTCCTTCCTGTCCCCACTGTGTAGCAACAATCCTGCCTCAGTTTGATTGGCGGGATCAATCATATCAGACAGCACTATTCTGTTCATCTCCTGGCAGGAAGAGCCCCAAATGACCAGTGGTAATTTAGCTTCCAATTTAACAGAATTGGGCCCTGCTAAGTCCACTGAGGGATAGTTTTCTCCCTCGTGTAATAAAACCCCTGAACTACAAAAGTCTAGAGTTGTGAGGAAAAGATTTGTGAGATCAATATATGTAATAGGAAAACTTGACACTCCCACTTTTCCCGCTTGTTTCCTATGTCTATGAATAGTGGCTACAGGAAAAACTACATCATAAATCAGTTGTGGTTCTGAGCACCACCTTTATCATGAGGTGGCTTCTGACAATCGCACTATAACAAAGACATTAAAGTGCATCCTATCCTTCTGTGTGATCAGCTGCTTCTGAGTTATGGGTACCTGAAAAGACCTACAACAGCAATGGGCATCAGTACATTGATTTTATATATTCATTCCCTTGTTTATGATGTTCTTTGTTTATTGGTAAAGAAATTTCTTAGGTCAACAATAGTGGTGTGTGGGGCCATGAATTTGTCCCCCTCCAAATTTAAATGTTAAAGCATGAATTCCTAATATGACTGTATTTAGAAATAGTATTTTTTAAAGATTTTATTTACTTATTTTTATTTTTTTGAGAGAGAGAGACAGAGAGAGACAGAGATCATGAGAGATAGAAGAGTGAGCAGCAGTTGGGGGCAGGGAGGGCAGAGGGAGATGGAGAAGCAGGCTCCCCACTGAGTAGGGAGCCTGATGCAGGGCTCAATTCCAGGACCCTGGGAACATGACCTGAACTGAAGGCAGATGCTTAACCGACTGAGCCTCCCAGGTGCCCCTAGAGATAGGTTCTTCAAAGCTAAATGAGATGGTAAGGTTGTGGTCTTAATTTGATATGACTGGAGTCACTATAAAAAGAAGAGAGACCAAAGATGTCTCTCTTTCAGCCATGTGAGGGCGTAACAGGAAGGCAGCTGGCAAGACCATTCTTGCCAAAAACTGAACCCTGCTGAGCCTTGTTCTCAGACTTCCCAACCCTGAGAACTATGAGAAAATAAATTTCTGTTGTTTCAGCTACGCAGTCCATGGTATATTGTTATGATAGCCCAAACATACTAGTATTTGTAGGGTGTTACTATTGCTTTAAAGCAACTTTACTTCTAAGCTGGAAGAAGCAAAACCAAATCCCAAATATGGCTTTTCTAGTAAGGGTAAATAACCTCCACCATGGTAGAAGGAAGTCTAATGCCAGCAGGTGAGTGTGTGGTCTCTCTTCTGCATGACCATATTGGTTCTCAGTTTGGGCATTGCTCCTGGGGAGTACGTCAGTCAGCAATGGCATTAGATAAGGGACCTTTGCAATGGGAGATAAAAGCTGAGCCTGATATGACTTTACATCTTTCATAACTTAACAAATAAATTAAATATATAATATAATTTATATATTAATTATATGTTATAATTCATACATTCTATTATTCATTTACACATTATAAGATATTATAATTATATTAAGTTATAATATTATAATGTATAATTATAATGTAATTTATACATCTTTCCTACCATGATTAATTTACTTATTTGTTCATGATCCAATTTAGGAATTTCTAGGATGACTGGAAAAAGTACTAGCTGATATTGCTATAAAAGTCATTTGTCTTCCTTGGTTATTAGAAACCTTCATTTAAATGGAGACATCTTTGTAAAGAAAGAAACCTGTAGGACACAACTTCTCCTGCCCCCGAGTCAATTCTGAGAGCCCCACGTACATAATTCTTTCCTAAAATCTCATACTATCAACCACACAGCTTCCTTGTAAGTCCCTGACCATCCTTTCTAAACCAAGAGTCACTAAGTATCTGCATCTCAAACCTTTCATGATCTTTCAGCAAGGCAGGGGACAGCTTCACTCTTGGGAAGAGTGGTCATTTCTATTGTAAAAGAAAGTCTAAGATTGGATTGAGTTTTGGTACTCATGATCCTCTGATCCTTCACATATGCCCCTTTTCTAAAGAATATAGGCCCATTCTTTCCTTATCAGTGGTCTAAATTTTCTGAAAGGCTGTGAATCCAACAAATATAATTTGGCAACCCACACAAACAAACTTTGTGTCTGCGTTTTGGCTCTTGGGCTAGTGGCTCTGAGACATAAGGAACTCTCTCAGAGAAGCCATAGAGATTTTCTCATTTTCTATCTGCATTTGAAAAACAACAACAACAACAAAAGAATTTGAATTTATCAATCTATTTGTTTTCCAGGTCCATTGGAGTAAATCACTTCACTCTGCAGTCTTGAATTTTATTTCTTACCCCCATTGATTTTCTGAATATTGTCTTCAATTGGCACTTCTTCCAGGTGACCATTGATAATAACATAATCGGGTTTTCATTTCCTATTGCATGTCATGGGCTGCCAGACACTCATCCTTTAATGCTTATTAGATTCTTAAAAATTGTCTTTAGTCTCAACTAATTCCAAGTAACAAATCCCAGATTCTCCTTATTTCTGTGAATGTCTTTGGCTTACAACAACCGCTTGTGCCAACTCCTATGTTAGCTTCTTGGATACATGAAACAAATAAGGGATTTAATGAGAAAGTACTGGTAATTCAAAGAATATCCAAGAAGTCTACAGAATCAGATATGGGAATGGACAGGAAGAAGGTAAGCTGAGTATTAGCTAGGGACACAGTGACACCATGCCCTAAAGCAGTCTAGTACTGATGCTGATTACTGGCTGCCCAAGTTTACACTGATATTATCATTTGCTGCCTCTTGAAATTGCTACTGCATTAATGACCTGCTGGTCCTAGAGTGTCAGTGTTCCTGCTATCTGGACTCCTTAGCAAAGATCCAGCCAGAAGCCTACATTGGGAGCTCCTGCTTGGCAAGAGTGATTGTGTAAGTCAATATCTGGTGCTTTCTAATTCTACTCTAGTAGGAAATAGTATGTGCTTCCTTATCTAAACTCATGTGGTTTATGGGCATGTACAAATGGTGGGCTAACTGAGCACTCACTCATTCCTGTCTCTTTCTCCTTGACCATCACCTCTAAATATTTTCAGTTCAGGTTTCTTTTTGAGTTAGAAGTGGCCATCTGAAATCTTTCTTACCAATGAGACATATTTTGAATTATGTATATAGATTTCTGGGGATGTTTTTGCTTTTCCTGATAGTAACGATAGTTTCAACTGATGTCATCTCTCTCCCCACCCTCTTGCCCTACTTTGATAGTGGGCATGGGACCTGGAGTCATAGCAATCAGCTTTGACTATAGCAAGGATAAGAAAATTACAGATGCAAACACTGATAATAAGGAGCCACTGAATCAGTGCCAGCAAAAACAAGATACAGACTCCTTGTAATATAAGAAAAATAAACCCCTATTTGTTTAGACCTTTGAACTCAAGTTTTCTATTACTTAAAACTAAACACATTCTAACCAGCACAATGAAGATTCCCCAGATCCTGGGCAGCCAAATAGAAAAAAATAAAATAAATAATATTCATTTCTATTTTAAATACTAAGCAAAATTAAATGAACACTGATTTCCCCAAGTTCACATCTGAAATTGCTATTAAGGATATTTGGAAATTTGAACACATGTGTGAGTCGATGACAACTTCTTCTAAATACCTTTGGAAGTCTGATGTATAATATACATATTCTTCTTATGAGGTTTATATAGTCTCACATATGGATAATAGTTCATATTTTTTAAATTTACTATTTCAAGATGAAACACAACCACTGCTCATGCTTCCCCCTAGCAAATAAGTAGATGAGACAAAATGTAACTAACAGATTTTTTAAAAATATGAACTAATATGCAGAGGTAAGATAATAATAGCAATCCACCTTTCTGACACTCAACTAAGATAATCACAGATGCAAGCTCTATGTGATAATAAATCTGTGTAACAATTATAAAATTCAAATGCCAGGAAACAAACTTAATATATTTAGTTTTATGACTAAATGTGCCAGGGTTTTTTGTGGGTTTTTTTTTTTTTTGTATCATTGCAAAAATGGTTGTAATCCAAATTCCTCTTAGGACCTGACAGATAACATAAATGAGGCCAGGTAGAAGGATGTGTGCATACCTTGGGAGAATGGCTGCACCTAAGGAGGAAGGAAAACAAACCCCTCATCTAAGGAGGAGAAGCCAATAAATTCTAGCTCCTCATGGCTATGGTGGGAGGCAGCACACTTGTCGGATCTTTTTTTCAACCGAAGCTGAAAATTTCAGATTTTGATGTGAAGTGTTTTAATGTCTTTTAATTTTAGCCAATTAAACAATAACTAAAGTCTATATCTGGATTTTGGGTCAATAACACGTGACCTTCATCCTAAGGAAAGACTTAATCACAAAGTAATGTTCTTGTCTTTTTTAAGCTAGGAAAAAATACCTTATGAGAACAACACACATACAGAAGAATAAACAGAAAATATTTAAATGTTTAATCAAAATGCTTTGCTTTCAGGATTTTCTAATAGAAATAATTACTGAAGAAGGTGGATGGGCTTTGCAAACTGTCCAGAGATTATGCTCTATACTAACTTATTTTTAAACCAATTTCATCAATGTGAAACAGGAATCCATCAAAATCCTAGAGGAGAACATAGGCAGTAACCTCTCTAACATCAACCACAGCAACTTCTTTCAGGACACATCTGCAAAGACAAGGGAAACAAAGGTGAAAATGAACTTTTGGGACTTCATCAAGATAAAAAGCTTCTGCACAGCAAAGGAAACAGTCAACAAAACAAAGAGGCAACCCACAGAATGGGAGAAGATATTCACGAATGACACTACAGACAAAGGGCTGATATCTAAGATCTATAAAAAACTCCTCAAACTCAACACCCAAAAAACAAATAATCAAGTCAAAAAATGAGCAGAAGGCATGAGCAGGTTCTTCTCTAAAGAGACATACAAATGGCTAACAGACACATGAAAAAGTGTTCATCATCATTAGCCATCAGGGAAATTAAAATCAAAACCACACTGATATATCACCTTACACCAGTTAGAATGGCAAAAATCAACAAGACAAGAAAGAACAAATGTTGGATACGTTGTGGAGAAAGGGAAACCCTCTTAAAGTGTTGGTGGGAATGCAAATTGGTGCAGCCACTTTGGAAAACAGTGTGGAGGTTCCTAAAAAAATTAAAAATAGAGCTACCCTATGACCTAGCAATTGCAGTACTGTGTATTTACCCTAAAGACACAGATAGAGTGAGAAGAAGAGCCATTTGTACCCCATTGTTCATAGCAACAATGTCCATGATAGCCACAATGTGGAAATAGCCAAGATGCCCTTCAACATACAAATGGATAAAGAAGATATGGTCCATATACATAATGGAATATTACTCAGCCATCAGAAAGGATGAATACCCAATTTTTGCATCAACATGGATCGGACTGGAGGAGATTATGCTAAGTGAAATAAGTCAAACAGAGAAAGTCAATTATCATATGGTTTCATTTATTTGTGGAACATAAGGAATAGCACGGAAGACATCAGGAGAAGGAAGGGAAAAACGAAGGGAGAGAAATTGGACTGGGAGATGAACCATGAGAGACTATGGACTCCGGGAAACAATCTGAGGGTTTCAGAAGGGAGAAGGTGTTGGGAGATGGGTGAGCCTGGTGATGGGTATTAAGGAGGGCATGGATTGCATGGAGTTCTGGGTGTTATACACATACAATGAATCATGGAACACTACATCAAAAACTAATAATGTACTGTATGGTGACTAACATAACACAATTAAAAAAAAGAAAAGAATGGCAAAAATAAATTATATGGTGACTAACATAACACAATTAAAAAAAAGAAAAGAATGGCAAAAATAAATTAACCAACTTCATATTTATTTCTCATTTTATAACATACTAATGGCATTATATTGATTTTTTTTATTATTAGGGTAATGCTAGTAACAAACTTTCAAGTCCTAGTGTTACACAATAACATAATGTAACTTCTTATTTCTACTATATTTAATTGTCACAGAGGTCAGAGATGAGGGAGCTCTGTTTTGTGATGTCACTGATGACCAAGTCTGACATAAGCTCCATAGTCTTTAATATGTGTTTTTTTCTGGACATTGATATCCATTCAAAAGGAAAGGTAGATTTTTTTTATGGGTCAAGATTTGTACCATATATTGATTCAATCTATACTCCATCATTTAGAACTGAGTCTCAGTGTCTCAACTAGGATATAAAAAGGACATCGAAGCCATTCGGTAACTGGACTGTAGTTTTCAAGCAACAAACTTAACACAAGGAAAGCAACAAGAATAGTCAGTGAATATCTAGCCATCACTGCCACAGGGTTCTAGATTTTTTTAACTAAGTATATTTATTCCAGGGCTGTATTACTCCATTTACTTCAGCTATATTAGCAGTCAACTTATATAAATCAAGCAAAAACAACAACAACAACACATGTTTTTTCACAAGTCATTCTACAGTAATTTTATTGAAGTATAATGTTTGGTTATATTGGTTGCAAATCATTTTCCAAACTATCTCCCATTCAGTTTTATTTGATTCAATTAGTTTCACCAATAATTTATTAATTACCTACTATGTGCTAAGCATTGTGATGGTTTCAGGAGACAAAGAAGTGTGTAAAAAATATCTGGGATACTTGTAGTTGATTTTGGTGGTTGGATTATATGCATTGACTCTTAAGATCTCTTCAAACACTACTAAAATGAGAATGAAAGACAGAAAAATAGATCAGCCCACTAGTATTAAAGAATGGAAGGGGAAACACAATGAATGAGAAATGTGAATTTATTTTTGCAAGGTATGGTAACAGACAACACACCTGAAAAAGCTAAAACACAAGATCCTAAATAGAGTGGGCTCCATGCCATAACCTATTGACTTATGTTGTGAGATCAGGAAGGCTTAAAATTAGAAAATACAAGTACTTTACAAGATGAGGAAGACATATGACAACAGAGGACGATGTAAAATCTATTAGAAATAGATGCTCTACAAGGTAATACTCACTTTATCTCTCTTCCCTCCCCAGCCAGCCATCCTCCCCTGGGAATACATTTATCCAGCAAGAACAAACAAACAAAAACACCAGAGCTTTTAATTCAGGGACATGAGTAAAACAGTAAGTGAAGGTGAGATTTCACACAGAAAATGAGGATTCAGTGAAAATTTACCAACCAGAACACAATGGCAATACATAACCCTTTCTCCAAGTCTGTTCCTACAATTCCTGTATTCAGTTCACATACCCTTCAATAGAAGAGTAACAGCTCTATTCTTGGAAAGGCTATGCTGGCTAATTGAACATAATAATAAATAAAAAAATAATTAAAAAATTAAAAAGTGAATATAAAGAAACCCAAAACAAATAAAGAAGATGCCGTGTATATATATATAATATATATGTGTATATATAGACAATGTGTATATATATACAATGGAATACTATGCAATCATCAAAAGAAATGAAATCTTGCCATTTGTAACGACATGGATGGAACTAGAGGGTATTATGCTGAGCAAAATAAGTCAATCAGAGGAAGACAATTATCATATGGTCTTTCTGATATGAGGAATTTGAGAAGCAGGGCGGGGGCTTGTGGGGGATAGGGAAGGAAAAAATGAAACAAGATGGGACCAGGAGGGAGACAAGCCATAAGAGACTCTTAATCTCAGGAAACAAACTGAGGGTTGCTGGGGGGTGGGGGGGAGGGACAGGGTGGCTGGGTTGTGGACATTGGGGAGGGTATGTGCTATGGTGAGTGCTGTGAAATGTGTAAGCCTGAAACTGGTGATTCACAGACCTGTACCCCTGGGGCAAATAATACATTATATGTTAATAAAACAAAAACAAACAAAAAAACATAAGTATCTTGTATGGGGTAAAGAGATTTCCCTGTGAAAATCCAGGACTTCCTACACTGAAGTCCACCATTTACAAAGTCCCACACATGGACAAAGAGTTCCAATCAATATTCAAGCTTCAGAAGACATGAAAGACAAACTCCAACATAAACTAACATGAAGAAGTGACCTCACTGTAAACAAAGAGAAAGCAGAGAGCAGAAGAAAAATTCAGAAAAATTTAATTTTTAGAGGAAAATAAGTGATCTGAAAGATAGAATGGAATATGCTGCTGTTGTAGTTATTGTTATATTAATAAGGATCTCTTATGTTTCATTTGTAAGATGGTACCTCATCTTACACCATGGTACCACCAGTGTGGCATAAAGATTACACTAATGAATATATGTAACATATTTAAAATAATGTCAGCTATGTAATAAATAATACATTAGACTTAGCTATTATATTTAAATCAAGGAACATCATGAAGTACATGTTTATAATGACTTCATCAATTTAAAGGACCGAGGACAGTGCTCAGATTAAATTAATTTTACAATCAGAAAATGAAATCAAGAAAACAACTCCATTTATAATAATATCAAAATATTAAAATATTTAGGAATAAATTTAACAGCAAAATATAAGACTTTTACACTGAAAAGCAGAACACCGTGAAAGAAATTAAAGAAATAAAGAGAACTGACTCCCTATGTTCATAGATTGGAAGTTTTACTATCTTAAGATGGCAAGGCTCTTCAAAATGATCAGCAGATATAATATAATCCTTTTCAAAATCCCAATTGCTTTTTTTTTATAGAAATTTGTTAACTGATCTTAAAATTCAAACAGATATGACAAGGGTCTAGAATAACATAAACAGTCTTAAAAAAAAAAAGAACAAAGTTATATGATTCAAACTTCCTGATTTCAAAACTTATTACAGTTCTACAGTAATCAATACAGTGTGGTACTGACATAAAAATAAGCAAAAAGATCATTGCCTTATAATTGACAATGCATACATAAACCCTGCATTTGTGGTTAATTGATTTTTTGATGAAGGTGCTGAGACAATTCAATGAGGGAACGAATAGTCTTTTCAACAAATTTTGCCAGAGTAATTGGATATCTACCTATAATAGAATGAAGTTGTACTCTTTATTTAAAACCATATAGAAAAACTAACTCAAAATAGATCATATGTCTAAATATAAAAGCTAAAACTCTTAGAAGAAAGCATAAAAATAAATCTTCATGACATTATTTAGGCAATGGTTTCTACGACACCAAAAGTGCAAATAGGAACCAATTAGATGAATCAGAATCCGTAAAAAATTTAAATTTTTGTTCTTCTAAAGAGGCCATCGAGAAAATGCAATGATAACCCATAAAAATAGAGAATTTTTGCAAAGCATATATATTATCAGGAAACTAATTCCAGAATATATGAAGAACGCTTCTGACTCGACAATAAGACAATCTGATTACAAAATAAACAAAGGGTTTGAATAGATATTTCTCCAAAGAAGATAATCAAATGGCCAATAAGCACATGAAAAGATAACCAAAAGCATTAGCCACTAGGGAACTGCAAATCAAAAGTATAATGAGCTACCACATCACACCGACTAGTAGGCCTAGAGAGTAACAAGTAGGGTGGAGGATGTGCAGTAATTAGAACACTCAGACATGGTTGCAGGTGAGATTGTAAAATGTTGCAGCAACTATGGAAAACAGTTTGACAGTCTTAAAACTATTAAACCTAGACTTACCATATGATCAAAAATTATACTTCTAGGGGGTGCATGGGTGGCTCAGTTGGTTGAGCGATGGGTCATGATCTTCAGCTCGGGTCATGATCCCGGAGTCCTGGGATCGAGTCTCACATCGGGCTCCCGGCTCCGCGGGGAGTCTGCTTCTCCCTCTGACCTTCTCCCCTCTCATGCTCTCTCTCACTGTCTCTGTCTCAAATAAATAAAATCTTTAAAAAAAAAATTATACTCCTAGGTACGTGCCAAAGAGAATGAAAACAAATGTCCTAAAGAAAGTGCACACTGATATTTATAGCAGAATTATTCTTAATAGCCAAAAGGTGAAAACAACCTAAACTGGCATCAATTTGACACACGAGTAAATCAAATATGATATATCCATTCAATGGAATATTATTCAGCAGTGCGAAGAGATAAAGGATATACGCTACAATATGGATGAACCTTGAAAACTTTAGGCAAAGTAAAAGAAGCCATCAGAAAAGGCCACGATTGTATGATTCCATTCATATACATTATCCATCATAGGCAAATCCATAAAGAAAGAAAAGAGAAGAATGTTTGCTGGGAACTTGAGGCAGACTAATGGGGAATGACTGATAATATAGGCTTTCCTTGCAGCGTAGTGAAAATGTTTCAGAATTTGGTGATGGTGATAATTGTACAAATCCATAAATATTAAAAAAAATCACTGAAGTGTACACATTAAGGGGTGAATTTTATGGTGTATGAATTACAGTGCAGTGAATTTGATATGAAATAAATTAAAAGATAATCTTGTTAGAATGAAAAACTGATACCATGATTTATTGTAAAACAGAAACAAAAGAGATTTTAAAGAGGAAGACTCCAAAGCACAAGTAGAAAGTTACAGATGATTGGTGAATTGAGCTGAAAGTACCTTAATGTTTTTTGTGGATTCAAACTTCCCATCAGGTAAGACTGGTAATTTTATATGCAATCACCATAGACAACTTAGCCCAACTAGGTGCAGAAAAGCTCTTTGATTTAATCACTTTCACACATCTTGTGAATGATGCAACTCAGAAGTAACCCAAGTGATTCATATTCTGGTTCTATGTTGACAGGTGAATGTATTAGAGTATGCCTATTTTCAGCAACATATATTTTTCTTCCATTCCACCTCTATGTGTGCTACACAAACTCGTCAGCAATGAGATAGAAACCAATAACTTTTTCCAAATAATATGTTAAAGTAGACCGTATCTGAACAACCTGAAAAGTTTTCTTAAAACATAAAGCGTTTTCTTAAATGCAAAAACTTCATGCAATATTAACACTCTTCTATTTATATTTATTATCCTATTAATTTTGGTAGTATTCTGAAGTTGATATAACATGATTTATTAGCTCTAGTCTCATGCTTCCTGTTTCCCATGATTCCACTATCTTCTTTCTGAATTATGACTTTCTTCATTATTTTTCTATCATTTCAATAAATAATTAGATTTATTTCACTGCAAGTCATAGGGTCATTTATCCCAAGTGAATTTTCACAAGATTATATATAAATTCATTATCCTACAATTATACTATTAACCTACCTTCTTCCTACATAAACAAAGATTTAAAAAAAAATCATAAGATGCTTACAGTATCTACTGTTATCTTCAGTCTTTAAAAAAGCCATTTGCATTTAGTTACTTCTAGTTCCTTAAATATTTCTTCTTTATTTTTAAATTTTCTTTTATATTTTTTAATTTTATTTTATTTTTTCAGTGTTCCAAGATTCATTGTTTTATGCAGCACACCCAGTGTGCCATGCAATACGTGCCCTCCTTAATACCCACCACCAGGCTCACCCATCTCCCACCCCTCTCCCCTCCAAAACCCTCAGTTTGTTTCTCAGAATCCAAAGTATCTCATGGTTCATCTCCCCCTCCGATTTACCCCAATTCACTTTTCCTTTCCTTCTCCTAATATCCTCTATGTTATGCCTTAGTGAGAGAGAGAGAGAGAGAGAGAGAGAGAGAGAGAGAGAGAGAGAACACACACTAGGGGGAGTAGGGGAAGAGGGAGAGGGAGAAAGAGAGGAAGAGAAGTAGACTCCCCGCTCAGAACAGCACAGACCCATCACCCCCTCCAGTCCCACCTCCCCACCCCAGGATGGGGCTTACGCCAGGTCTCTGAGATCATGACCTGAACTGAAACCAAGAGTCAGATGCTTAACCAACTGTGACACACAGGCATTCCTAAATATTTCCTCTTTAGATCCAGAAGACTAATCTAGGAAATAAAAATGTCAAGTAACTGACCAGGTAAATGAGGAAAGATATAGTTTTTTTTTAATATATATTTTTTAAGATTTTATTTATTTCACAGAGAGAGAGAGAGAGATCACAAGTAGGCAGAGAGGCAGACAGAGAGAGAGAGAAGAGGAAGCAGGCTCCCCGCTGAGCAGAGAGCCTGATGCGGGGCTCGATCCCAGGACCCTGAGATCATGACCTGAGCCGAAGGCAGAGGCTTTAACCCACTGAGCCACCCAAGCACCCTGAGGAAAGACATAGTTTTTAAATAAAATAATGTTAATATTACAAATGCATCATTTCCTCCTCCTCCTCCAACTATATATTCAAAGCAGGTAAACTGGGACCAGATTTCATTAATGAAAACCACTTCCAAGTATTCTCTTCAGACTACAGTCTGTTAATTTGAATCTTAGAGTTTCTTCTGAGAAATACATTGAGATAGTTTTTATGAAATTCAGTCAGTTCTACTGGGACGTTGATATTATTGTGTTTGTCGATGGCTTGTTACAACTCTCTGGAGTGCCTTCCTAGATGTGACACAGCTAGAGTCATCAGAGAAGACTTTTATTTCTTCTTCTAAAATAGTTTAGTTGGTACTTACTCTTTGGTTTCATTAATTGATTATATATATCACTAGTGAAAGAATACAGTCCAACAGAGAAGAATAAAGTTTTCTTGAAATAAATTCAGGTGTCTATTCTCTTATCTGGTGGACACTATTTAACACACATCATCCTTAAAATAAATCTGCAAAGCAGATATTAATATTGTCATAACAATTTGCACATGGGGAAACTGAGGCTAATAGAAGATCAATAGCTGTGAAGTGGCAGATTCCTGAGGATATGTCCCCTCTCAAATGGATTACCAAGTACCTTTTTTGGTGGATGCCAGAGCTGTCTCTCTAGAAGGGTTGACCAGTTGTATCTCTGCCTATGTTGGAAACAGATGAATGATCAGAAGAGATGAGCAAGGACCAAGGACATCTATTGCCTTTAACGAGGCAAAAACACAACTTCTTTTTTTTTAAGATTTTATTTATTTTATTTAACTGAGAAGGAGAGAGAGATTGAGAGAGAGAGATCACAAGTAGGCAGAGAGACAGGCAGGTGGTGGGGGGGAGGGGAGCAGGCTCCTTGCTGAGCAGAGAGCCCAATGCGGGGCTCGATCCCAGGACCCTGAGATCATGACCCGAGCCAAAGGCAGAGGCTTTAACCCACTAAGCCACCCAGGCACCCCGAAAACACAACTTCTAATAGGAGATTTAACAGACAAACATACTCTTATGGTGAGTTCAGGCTAATATAAGTAAGTTTTTCAGATCCTTCCCCAAACTCAATGTTGATTGTATTAATGAGTAGCAAATTCATACAAAAAGCTTTGCTTTTGATCACTTCAGTCATAAAGCCAAGAATGCTGGAGAATAAAGAAACAGTGATTTTATGATATCTAGTACATAGACTCTGAAGATGCTCAAGGGTAAGGATTCTTGATTTATTAATATTTGTGTCCTAATGACCTAACAAAGTGACTAATGAATAATAAATATTAGATAAATATTTGATGATGGATTGCCTGAAGCAAAGAAGGAATAAAGGAAAGAGGGAAGGAAGGAGTTACCAATGTCTGTCATAAAAGAGTTTGTTTCTGATCATATCCTAAATTGAACAGGGCAGTTATTTTCCCATTTTCTTTTAGAAAGTTTTAGGATTCCTTTGTGTACTATTAGCATTGTCCTATGCACAGCTCACCCCAAAGATGTTAACACTCTTATGTTCAGATCTCACATTCTTGCTTAGTTTCAGTATTATCAAAGCATTTCAATTCTAACATGCATTTTAGCTGCATTGCACTTCTTATTTTAATGTTTACTAAATCAGAACGTCTTTCTACTAACCGTGGTGGGTACTGTTTAGTAGTAACAGGATATCAGCTCTCTCCACTGTCTTATTCTAGGGGGGAAAAAACAGGAGAATTCTTGGAGCTCTATTTATTTCCCTCCCAGGAAAAGGAAAAAAAAAAAAGAACAAATATAAGCAGAAAACACCCTCAGAAAAATAGCAAGCAGCAAGCAGGTGAGGATATTACTCTTTGTGGTTTTTACAATATGTAGATGAGGCGCTAATTTGTGGTCTCAGTGTTTTGTTGTGATTCCCATGTTCGCCTTTCTGGCAACTTGGGTGTCACTGCCCACTGAAGAATAGCATAACCACACCGGCACAGGTGGCCTGTAGACTCAGCGAATGTAAAAGCCATGCACTGGATCCTGCCCCAGAGGCTGGCAGCATGTGCAATGCTCATAAGAAGATAATCATCCCATCATTTAATGCATCTTCTTTCTCTTTTTTTAAAGACTTTATTTATTTATTTGACAGAGAGAGAGAGATCACAAGTAGGCAGAGGCAGGCAGAGAGAGAGAGAGAGAGAGGAGGAAGCAGGCTCCGCACTGAGCAGAGAGCCTGATGCAGGGCTCGATCCCAGGGCTCTGGGATCATGACCTGAGCTGAAGGCAGAGGCTTTAACCCACTGAGCCACCCAGGCACCCCTTGCTATTGTATAATATCCTGACATTAAGAAGTGTTCATTCACGGCTTAGAGTGATTCCTGTCATTTGGGATTTGCCCACACCAAAACCCAGGAAATTTTAAAGCTTATCAGTTAGGTTGTATAGCTTCTCTCTCTCTCTCTCACACACACACACACTCCACACCATCATGTATGTATGGTCAAAAGGAACATATTGATACCTGCGAGATAAGAATCCAAGCTGTCATGGCTCCTTTTTTAGAGACAAAAAAAATTCTTATTGTGTCATTGAATGTAATTTACTGATAGTCTATAGAGTCCCTTACAATCACGTTTCTTTTTATAACTTTGTATCTTCCTTTTGTGCTCAGCCCAGTTCCTTGTACCTCTCCCAGCTCAATATTTGCTTGCTAACTACAACACAGCAATTTATGCTATAGTTGATTTTCCATGAGTAGGTACTGCAACAAATAAAATTTCCTAGTGATATTTAACTGTGCTTTTTATATCAAATATACCCTCAACACAACATTTTGACCTGGATTATATACGAAACGGTGAACTATATCTACACACCCTGCTGTGTCATAATTAATTTGTAAAAGATATCTGGAACCATGGTAAGGTCACTTTTTGCACAATATTTTTTTCATATGCATCAAGGCATATTTATTACACATAGAGAATGTATTCAAACCTACTCCAAAGTTTAGACAAAGTCCAACTGTTTCATAAGAACGACAGTTGAGTCTTCTTAGAAATTACTGAAAACTTCATAAAACTCTCTTCCATTCTTCCCTCTTTCCTTTCATCTCTTCCTAAATGTCCTGTGCCAGGGACTGTATCGATCCATAAAAATGTAATAAATAAAGAAGTGTATGGATAGGGCTTGACTTCCACTAGCTTACTGTGCAATGACAGGGACAGGCAAATGAATATGTAATTGCAAAGAAACATGCCATCAAGCTACTTCCCTTGTGAGTGAAGCCAGACAATAAGAGACAGGCCTGATAAAGCTAAGATAAAGCTCTTCAGACATACTTCACACTGCCCCAGTGGCCTGAGCACAGCAGTACCTGAGTAGTGAGAGAGGAACTCCATAGACACCATTGATTGCAGACCTGGAAATCATAATCTAGCTTCAACATCCATCATCACAAGACAAGTTCATTTTGTTCCTGTCATGTATGTCACTATGGGAATAACTGTTTTGCTAAGTAGCCAGCGTCTGATCAGAGATGAGAAGAGAAGAAAAGAAGTCAGAGAAAGCAGTTTTTCACTTACTGGCTTGGTTCTTCCTCGGCCTGGAGAATTCCATGGAGTACCAGCATAATAGCACTCCGTTACCTGCAAAGGGAAGGCTTTCCAAAGACTCTTTAGGGGGAGAAAAAAAAAAAGAATCTTTAGGGAGTGTTCCTTATAAGTAGGAGCCTGTTTCTTGCTTTGTGTGTGTGTCTCTCTATATACATATTTTCCCTCTGCTTATTTAAAAAAAACACTATAAAATAAATAAAACACTAAAAAGGAAAAGAATCTTTCAGAAGTGTGTCAAAGAGTGTGGAAAGTAAGAGACCAGGTGAATGGGTGTGCAGACACAGCTGGCTGACCGTTCATCGTATCAATGCCAATCCTTCCTGCACATGAATCCTCTGTCTTTCCTGCCATTTGACATGAAGGGAACATACAACAGCTTTAGAACTGGACACTGAGCTAAACCCCAAGTGATTTTGAGGAACAGCACGGTGAATTTACTAGGGAAGTCCCTTTGATCTCGTTCCATATAAGTCATTTGCACAGGAACAGTGTCTAGGCCAGTTATACGAATAAAATAATGGAGACAATAATACGAAGGCTTATGTTGTTAGTTAACTCAGATAAAGCCAATTCACATATGATGACCACATCATAGAAGAAGACATGGCTTCTTCCTCGAGGAATTTGTGATCTTGTCACAGAAATAGAGCTTATGATTGAATATAAATCAGCATGTATTTGCTGACATCCTTTGTGGACAACATAGTATGAGGTTTATAAAAATACTACAGGACAGCCCCTGCCCTTAAAAAAGTCTTCTTTAAGGGTGCCTGGGTGGCTCAGTTGGTTGGGCGACTGCCTTCAGCTCAGGTCATGATCCTGCAGTCCGGGGATCGAGTCCCATATCGGACTCCCGGCTCTGCGGGAAGTCTGCTTCTCCCTCTGACCTTCTCCCCTCTCATTCTCAGTCTCTCTCTCTCTAATAAATAACTAAAAAATCTTTAAAAAAAAGTCTTCTTTAAAAAGAAATATATATATACCTATATATACATAAAATATAAAATATAAATATATAAATGTATAAATATATATATTATGCTTATATTTATTTATAAAATTGATTATATTTATGGTATATATTTTATTATAATATGTAATATATTATAAATTTTATTTATATCATATTATTAATTTATATTTATTTAAAAATATGTATTTATAATTTTTATATTATATTTATATTTATATAAGTATGAATATAAGTATATTTATATAAGTACTTATGTTTATTTAAGTATATAAGTATATTTATATAAGTATACTTATTTATATAAGTATAAATAAAAAATATATATAAAATATATATATAATATATATAAATATATATTTTACTTGTTTATTGAAAGAGAGAGGGGGAAAGAGAGAGAGAGGAAACAGGGTGAGGGGCACAGGGAGAGAGAAAAGGAGACTCTAAAGCAGGCTCTATGCTTAGCATGGGATTCAATCTCACAACCCTGAGAAGAGTCCGACACGTAAGTGAGACACTCAGGCGCCCCAAGATGGCTTTCTAAAATCAAAACCAGCAGCACCTCCATATCACCTTACTTCTGCTGGAGGTAACAAACACTGGAGAGGATGTGGAATAATTACAACTCTTGCACACTCTTGGTGGGAATGAAAATTGGTGCAACCACTGTGGAAAACAATATGGAAGTTCCTTAAGAAAGTAAAAATAGAACTCGGATGTGATCCAGAAACCCCATTTCTGAGTACGTATCTGAAGGAAATAAAATTGCTATCTTGAAGACATTTGTATTCCCATGTTCACTGCAGCATTATTCACAGTGACTATGACATGAAAACAGTGTAAGTGTTCATCAACAGACAGATAATGAAAACCCGGTATACTATACAGTGGAATTGTGTCCAGATGTAAAAAAAAGAAGGCATACCTGTTATTTGCATCTTTGAGGGCATTCTGCTAAGGGAAATAAATCAGACACAGAAAGACAAAGAGCTGACTTATATGCAGACTCTGTAAAGTGGAACTCATAGAAACCAGGCGTAGATTGGTGGTCTCCCTGGGTTTGGGGAGGGAGGGAAATGGCGAGATACCAACCCCAAAATACAAACTTTCAATTATAAGATGCATAAATTCTGGGGATGTAATGTGCTGCACAGAGACTATAGTTAATATGTCGTATCTTGTGTACTTGCAATTTGCTAAGAGAATAGATCTCAGTTGCTCTCACCACACACACAAAAAGGGATGTGTTAACTAACCTTATTGTGGCGGTCATTTCACAAGACATATGTATATCAAATCATCATGTTGTACACATCACGGTGTACAAATCAAACGTACACACTGTATGCCAATTATATCCCAGTAAATCTGGAAAAAACAAAATAATTTAACAAAGAAAAAAAAATAACAAAGAAAAAAATGAGAACTTAGACCCCATCTAAGCCTTCATTTTACTGACGGGGCTCCAATACCCGAACCGGTAAGTGCACTACCGGAGCTCATCTGGCCGTTTATTGGCGAAGCAGGATAGGAAGCTGGTAGGAGGGGTCGTGGTCAAAGCAGTTGTGTGTGACCAGTGCATGCAGCCTGGCTCTCACGACCTTTTACTTGGGATCTAATGTTCTGTGACAGATGTCTTAAAATCCTTAACAATTTTATCCTTGAGCGGTGCTTTATAAAGTGAAGTCTGAGGGGACAAGGAGGCATGTGCTGGGGCTTCGAGCCTCAAATGTGATTCTTCATCCTGCTGACTCCGTCTCTCCAGGCCAGATCCCAACAGCCTGCCCTGTGGTTCCCCGAGAACCAGCCAGCCTCCCCCTTTCTGCTCCTGCCATTCACCCCAGGTCTTTAGGTTTAAAACAGAAGTCAAAAGTGTATTTCATTAAAGTTGCCCTGGAGTGCTGGCCAGCATTTACAAAACATATACCTATTCATGAATTATGGCTGTGAAAACTGAACATTTCGGACTTGGATATTTTATGAAAAATATGGAAAAGATTTTTTTTTGTCACCTCTATGCTGGAATCCTTGGAATATTTGCTCTTAAAGTCTATCAAAGGGAATAAATAGTAGAGTGCCTCAAGAGAAGCTGGATGAATAAAACAATAGGTAGGGAAAAAAAAAAGGCTGAGAGGGATCTTGAGGAGGGTCAAGGAAAAATATGTATACCCCACATCATGTTTCAGGTCAGGGTGAGGGGGTGACCTTCTCCAACCCCAGCTGGCAGAGTCATGTTGTATTCAATGGGTGGCTAAGCCAGGACATGCTTCTTGTCCGGTCTTCCACCTTGCCCCCATGCTCCTCCCAATGCAGAAATGCGATCTCTTGAGACTGTCAGGCCTGCCGTGGATTGGAGCAGTGGGCTTCTGGGAGGAGAAGATTCAATGTGTTCGCTGGCAGGAGGGGATACCCGGGAGGAGGTTAGACTTGCTTTGCTCCTGCGTCACAGAGAGCAACCTCGGGCACCTGGAAGGTTTTGCTGGGTGAGTATCCTTGTGGCTGAGAGAGCATGAAGTTAAACAGCAAATGACAAACACTGTGACGTGTTTGAGCAAGGGACTTTACATTTTTATTTCGCACCAGGCCTGGCAAATTAAGTAGCCAACTTTGGTTACTATCCATTGATCGCTTCGCGTACGCCAATTACTGGTGCTAAGTGCTCTACATGAATTCACAACATTCAACCATTATACTATTACTGAGACAGTGTAATCAGTCAAATTTTATGAATAAAGAAATCCAGGTTTGAAGAGGTTAAGGCAACCTGCCTATGATCATTCCACGGGTGACTAAAGCCTCAGCCTTGGTCTATGGGATCACATAGTCCCATAGTATATATATATATATATAGTCCATAGTTTTAACAACTACTCATTGCTGCTTCCATCCTACCTGGCTTCGGATGAACACAGAGCTCCCTTAGCCCCACAGTGCCGGGCTCCTTGCTGCTGCCATGGGAGGCAGAGGTGAAGCAGTGTCTGCAGTTAGCACACCCATGAAGCTCCCAATGTCTGCAGTCGGGGGAGGGAGGCAGAGTTTTCATCCACAGGAACCCCTCTATACAGAGTTTCCACATTTTTCCTGTGCAACATTTATATTTTCTTTTTTTTTTCTATACATCTAACAAGGCAGTAACCCTGTGTTAGCTGCCTATATCCCCCCCCTTTTTCTATGAGAAGAACTATAGTTTAGGGTCACTCATCCAAACATGGAGTCTGTACTCCAGAGTGCATAAAACTCAATTTTGAAAGATGACAAAAGGAACAACGCCAGCAGTTGTGTCTTCAACCAAAATCCTATAAACCACGTATCGATAAATGTGGAGGCATTGTTCTCTGATTGAAGGGCGAATGGGTTTTCCATATCCCTGCTAGAAACAGCATCCTCGCATTCTCAGAAGGCATCTGTAAAGAGATTCCACCACCTTGCGCGAGCACAGTGGAAGCAAAAGGCAGCTCTGGAAAATCACAAATGGGATTAGACATTGTTTGCCCTTCAGTATATCATTGTGTCTACTTCTCTGGCCAAGTCAGTCATCCTGCCTCTATGCCATACCATTTCTGTTCCCCAAACAGGACCGGGATGCTCGCAAATATCTGGTGCCTCATCTCTGTTATTGAGATTTCATTTGTTTGGAGAAAATGACTCCAACCCATGAGCCTTCCTCCCCCTACTTCTCTCTCCCCCAAAATGCTTATTGATGGTGGACCAGGTTTTATTCTCTAAATGATTACGCTTGGCAGGTGGAGATTGCAGCGCCAGTTACGTTAATGATTTCTGAGGTGACGCTGAGGCCTCAGAGGCTGCTTGGCAGAACAGCTAGCAGGAAACTAATGAGTATCCCAGCACGACCCTGGACCATTAAAAGGAGGGGGTTTCGGGGAGAGAGGGAGGGAAATAAATTAGAGACCTCAGCCTCTGGTAAGAATATCAGTGAAGGCCCTTAATGGAGTCGAGAAAAGAAAATTAATCACCCATAATGACTGGGGTGTGTGCGAATATTTGATTTAATTCCTTTTATAAATATTTTTCCACAGAATGATGCATGGCATCTGAGAGGGTTGAGAAGCACCATCTGAACTTGATTTAATCACAAGATGAGCCGAGTGGGTGGAAGTGACAATTACAGGAATATGTACTTGGGAAAGGCATTCTTTTTCTAATGCACTTGTGCTAATCTTGGCTGGAAGTGCACAGAATTCTGTGGTGAAGAATGTACCTCAGAAATCATGATCTTAAGTCCTGGAGATAGTCAATTAACAATTGGCAAATTAAAATATACGTATACAAGCACTAGCCTAATATTGGATTTTTAGTAAAGAGGAACAGTTGAAACATATAATTTCCTAGTTACGGGGCTCTGATATGTAATATTCTTCATTCAAGTAAAATAAAAACAGGATAATCCTTTAAAGGCGGAATAATACAGCTGATGGGGGGGAAAAGTGTTTTCTGAAGAAGGCATGTTTTTCCTGCTCCGAGGTTTAACAAAAGAAAGGCATCTTAGTAAAATAAAATAAATAAAATAAAATAAAATAAAATTCATATGACTCATAGGAAATATAAATTCACCTGATAGTGTGAAACAAACAAACAAAAAGACATGGGATTTGTTATTACATGTTAGGTGTGAAAGAACTAATTCTTTAATTCAATATCCTCCTGAACTTTCACCAAATCAGGTCATTTTCTAGTCCTTCAGTAGGGTCTTATTTAATCCAACTCTCTATTTTCCAGTCCCTCAGTTAAGAAATTAATCAAGATTCATGCTTAAAAACCTACAAGTTTCAATTTGTTACGGTCTTAGCAACAGATGGGGAATTATTATATAGGAAAGTTACTCCCAGAATAACTAACCAAGCACTAATTCTGATCCCTCTCCAGTTGTCCAGACCATTTCGGCAAGGGTCCAACAGCTGTCTGGGGAGGGGACTATATCCTGGCCCTCCACTCTATGGACACTTCAGAAGCATGTGGTCTTGGAAAGCCACTAAACTTCTCTGCCCTTTATTTTTATTATCTGTTCTTTTCTGTTGTTGTTATTTTGTTTGGTTTTTATTTTATTTATTTATTTATTTTAACAAAAAGGTGTCAGTGAGCTCTATTAGCTTGGGATGTTATAAAGTGTAGGAGAATTTGTAAACTAAAAAGTACTTTGCAATGGAATTCTGTCACAAAGGAAATGCACCCAAATAAAGTGTGCAAAACCACGGAAATGTATAGTTTCACAACAAACAAAGTTGGGAAAGGTAGGATTGGAGCTGCTCCTTTCAAGGAGCAGAGTGGGCAATTCGCATTCCTTTGAGGCACTTACATATTGAGATGTAGGCTCACCACCTCTAACACATACAGTATCTTCTCTATGGTAGGCTGCTGAATGGTACCAAACTACGTGCGGGTGCAGTGTCGTTCCCATCCCCAGTGCTCCTCCAGAAGCTGGGGGCCAGAGAGTGGTGCAGTCTCTGTCCTCACTCCATTTGGGAAAGATTGGAGAACAGGAGAGGGAGGTAACCAAAAGTTCCCCCAAAGCATATATCCTCACTCTGCTCCCTGAGACAATGGACACCAGACTTAATGTCCTCAGGCAGACTTAATGTCAGGGCAGCCCTCCGCCACCAAAATGACTTCTCCCAAAAGCAGGAAGGTAAAATATAATTCACAGAAAAGCCAATCCATCTCGATGCCATGTCAGCTGATGCTGAGGCAAAGTAAGGGTCCTTGTCTTGGAATTGACATACTTGTCTCCGATTTGCACTGCATAATATTTCAGTCAATGTGTATACCTATTATGTACTAAGATATTATTCTCAATTAATCTGAACATAAGAATTATCTAGGATCCTTACTGAAACAGAGATTCCTGAACCCCCTTCACAGAGATTCAGATAAGGTCAGTGTCGGTTTCAAATATGCATTTTTAAGCATACGAGCAACACAGAGGATTCCTTTGACTAGTCAAGTTGTGGTCATTTCTGCTAGGTTTTGGAAAACAGGCAAATGTGATTTGATTCAATCCTTGAAAGACTCCACTGAATTTAGAGAGATAGATATATAAATGTCTGCTTAATAAATAATTTCTAGGGCTAGGCTAAAGGTTCTGGGCACAGAGAGTACAATGGAGATGTTAGCCAGTTTCATCAGAGAAGAGGGGGCAGAAGGCAGAACTTACACAGAAAACACGAACAGTTTATTTTAATGATAATTTTAATTTAACATTAATAATTTTAACCTTCTCTTAGATTGTTTCTGGTTTCTGATTTCTCTTTTTATATTGATGATGTGTTTCCTCCTAGTTTTGAACATTTCAAAAGCATTTTTTTTGCTTTATTTTATATCTTATTTTCTAATTAAGTATATATCATTAAGAAATCCTCAATTACCTAACTTTTTATGTATTCTTTATTGTAAACATTTCTTTGTTACATATGTTTATGATTTTCTAAATCTACTTAAGAAAATCGGCCTGTGTTTAAATCCATTACTGTTTATTTCTTTATTTTAAAAGATTGGATTTATTTGTTTAGCAGAGAGACACATAGCAAAAGAGGGTTAAGGTTAGGGTTAGGGTTAGGCAGAGGAAGTGGGAGAGGAAAAAGCAGGCTTCCCACCGAGCAGGGAGCCCAATGCGGGGCTCAATCCCAGGAACCTGGAATCATGACCTGAGCCAAAGGCAGATGCTTAACCATCTGAGCCACCCAGGCATCTCTCCATTACTGTTTAACAGGATAGTGCTTTGAGGGTAAGAGAGATGTGCCCTTATTGCTCTAACGTCAACATTAAATATTTTAATGCCTTATTTTTGACCAAAAGGTGATATTTTCTATTTTATTTTAATTTGCAGGTTTTTAAGCATTAGTGGAGATAAGTTGTGTATGTTTATTTGGTCATCTGTATTTTTTACTTTATAAATATTATATTCATGACAGATAGATTTTTGAAATGGGGAAATCCGCTAGAAGATTTCCTTATTGTATTTGAGAACTCATAAAATTCTCTAAACCTTATCCTGGGGAACATGACCTTGTGCCCTCGAATGTATATTTGTGTGTGCAGGAGATACTACATTCCAGGTACAGTTCAAGAAAATATAATAACAGCCTAGTAAAATGCAAACACTGTTCCCCGTTGTTCCTTAGGTATTTATGGCCTTGTGTTGGAAGATTGTGTAGTCCACAGTAATGTGCAATTAACTATACATTGGTCTGCGAACCTCCTCTTTGATTTTTCAACCTGTCAGCGAATGCTTTGACTGCCAATAGCATGACCTTGCAATACTTACACAGTCTTGTCACAGGTGAATGCAGACATCCATAAGATTAGGCTCAGGAAATGGAGTCTTAGATGAGCAAAAGAGAGAGAGGGCTTAAAGTCTGAGAGGGGGCACAAAAAGCAGAAGCTGTTAATGCTTAGAATGCATGAGGGGAACTTATCTCCTGTTCCTATGAGTTCACCACCTCTTTCTGCAGTGATAAATTATGTGCCAGGTCAACTGCAGTAGTTGTGATCCATAGAAGACAAGACAGGCGTTCAGCTCTTGAACCAGAAAAGTTTTGTGACTAACTGGTCTGCTCTGCAGTTTATAAGCAACAGTACATGGAAAGGGTCCTGAAATAAGGGACAAATTATGAAGTGATGATGCTCAGTATTTATAACTACCATTTTATTCTTTGCAACACTTTTAGCATATGGAAACTTCTGTCCTCACGAAGTTGCTATTAGCTGATGATCTAGAAAAACCATGGAATTCTTGAGAAAGAAGGAATGGAGAATTTACCTTGTTAGTCTTATTTTAAAATACGAGATAGGGGCCCCTGGGTGGTTCAGTAGGTTAAGTGGCTTGATTGTGGCTCAGACTTTTGATTGTGGCTCAGGATCCTGGGGACATAAGACTGAGACCTGAATTGGGCTCACGCTGAGCAAGCATTCTGCTAGAGATTCTCCCTCTTTCTCTGCAACCTCCCCTTGCTTGCACACACTCTCACTCTCTCTCTTTCTTACTAAATGAGTAAATAAAATCTTCAAAAAATAAAATAAAATATGAGCTAACTACGAATCTGAAAGGTAGCATGATTGCCCAGGGTGACGCAGAAATGGAGATGCAGACCCAGTACTGGCACCAAGATTCCTGATTCCCAACACAGTGTCATTTCTACCCTAGCACAGTTCACAGTGTTCTGATATGCATATATTATAATATCAAATATTATTGAGCAACTACTATGTGTTAAAAAATTAAATAAGGCACCATCTTTTGATTGTTGGGCTCTTCAAAAATGTGTAACCCCTACAACCCAACATTATCAGCTAGTGGGAAATGGCACGCTTTTCTGATATCTAAGTCCCTAAATAATCATTGAGTGGAAGAAGCTGAATGTTTTACTGAAATGTTTTCGTCGTCAATAAATGCAGATCCAAGCAAATTTCTGCAGGTTACTTTTATGCAGAATGCTAATGCAATCCATTCTGGAAGCCATTAGTTTCTAGAAGTGTCAACCTATTCTCCCTTTCACAGAAACTATAAGTCGTCTTCCATAATTCAGATACCCCATAAGTAAGCAACTATTTTTCCTAAAGGAGATTTAGTTACCTTTCTGGTTTTGTCATTTAGATGGAACCCCTGTTAGCAGGGGCTACCTGGAAGGACCATTTTGCACCTCCATTTCCAAGTCAACGTGTGGAAGGGCCATTACTTACTTCCTTTTAACAAAAGTGACCAAACTGAACACAGAGAACTCCCCAAACTCTAGGGGACTTTACGGGAAAGGACTGCCCACTCGTAACTCAGGCTGGCTGAGGAGGCTGACCTCACCTTCCATCACCATGAGCTTCCAGTCCTCTATGCAACGAAGTGTGACAACAGCTTTAATAGCATGTGAAAACATATTTTATTACGGGGTCATTAATTTGTCCTGCTGGCTATGTGATACTCTCCATATGCTGCATGGGAAAGTGCCCTTCTGCTCTGAGGTCTTTCTCAATGAGCATGCCTGCTCTACGGGGTGGAGTTCTAAAGGGCCCCCCTTTCCCTGCTCTGTCCTTGGCAGAGACCAGCCATCATTTCATCATTCCATCATTTCATTTATGCATGGAAAAGTGGAATGTCATGGAATTAGGTCCTGCAGTTGTGCATTTTCTTTTACTACCCAGATAGCTGCCAAGCCGTGGCTTTTGAGGGCCTAGTCAATGAATTTAAAAGCATTATTATCAGGAGATTCATTTTTAGCATGCAGAAATAAAAAAGAAAAAAGGCTCCATTAATTTTAGAAAAGGGTCTGTGAGAATATGCATGGGCTAAAAAGGCACATGACTACATAGATTGCTATTTATCACCCATATCAGACAAATAAAACTTGCACACTAATGTAGTAACCTGAAGGAAAAAATAAATAACCCTCAGGCCTCAGTTTGTAAAAATATATACTGTGTATGTTAATGTATAATGATGTCATTTCAGTATATTTTGAGATCCAAGAAAACTTTTAATCACAGTTTTTGTGAATAATCATATACCTCAGTTATTCAACCAAGTGTTAATACATAGCACATTGAGTTCTAGGGTTTATACTCGATAGAGAGCAGGGCGGGCAGAAGGTAAATACCCATGGTTTTGGTGTTCGGTAGCTCCCTGATTGCAATATTGAACTGTGGAATTTCTTAACAAATAGATGATTAACACAGACACATTATAGATAAAAAGAAACAGATATATTATTTTTTTAATTATTTGTGTAAGTGTGTAAATAATATAAACATTTACAAAAAATTATAGCATATTGGGGGATCGATAATGGGCCCCCAAGAATGCAAATTTCGTTCTACTACCTGAAAGAAAGTAATAATTTTAAAAGGAAGGAAGGGGGGGGTGCATGGAGGTTATAATGCCAGTTTTCTGTGTGTTAAAGAGATGATAAAGGCATTAATCAAGTTTGATTTCCTGGTTTTAAGGATTCTACCTTAGTTATGTAAGATGTTAACATTAAAAGAAGTTGGATGAGTGACATATGGAATATGGGGTATATTTGGAATTTTTTAGTAAGTCTAAAAGCAGCCTCAAATACACGTTTAATAAAAGATAAATAAGAATTTTGGGTTGTTAGTCGTGGTCAGGAGAATCCTAAAATGACCCCCAAGATTTCCCACCCTCTGATATACAGACCTACACAATCCACAGAACTTCAAATCTAATCGATTTTACTCCTATACTTAGGCTGTTATTTGGCCGAGTTGACTTTAAGATAAGGAGATTACCTGGGTGGGCCTGACCTAATCACGTGAGCCTATTAAAAGCAGAGAGCTTTTGTGATTCATTGCAGGAAAGTAAGTCAGAGACTCAAAACAAGAAAGGGATTTTATGCACTCTTGTTGGCTTGAAGTTGGAGGCAGCGCTGTGTTAAGGAACACACACAACCTCTAGATCCCCAAAGCAGCCCCTGGCTTACAGCCAGAAAGGAAACAGGGATCTCAGTCTTACAACCACAGAAACAGAATTCTACTGACAGCAAGAATGAGCTTGGAAGTATGTTTGTCCCCTGAGACTTCAGGTAATAATTCAGCCAGGATAACACCTTAATTTTCACTTCGTGCTACCCTAAGCAGAGAACACTCATTCCACGCCAAATTTTAAGTTTGTGGTAATTTGCTGCACCACAATAAAAAAAAAAAAAACAAAAAAATAAAACTCTAGTCTTGCCTAAGTAAAATACTAAAATCCTTTCGGAGAAAACTTTCTCTCAATAACTATGACATCTGTCTAAAATCCATTATAAATTTCCTCGATGGTTCTTAACACAGCAGATAACTCCAAACATTTGATCCATGGTTATTCAGTCTGCTCTAGAGGCTGCCTTTCTCTGACTTGTTCCTTGAGGTAAAGCTTGTTTGGCAACCACATTCTAGAAAATAAAGTGTGTTACTTCTAATTTCAAGAAGGATAGGATTAAAAATGTCTCCTAAGGCCACAAAACATTTTTTTCCTTTAATCTTTGAAAAAATTTTAAAAATCAAAAGATAAGCACAGAACTGTTGTTATTGGAACTGAGAAATATCTAATACCCATACCATAGTGTAAGAAGATGGATAGCACGTGGAGGGGGGAATCCGCTGCAGACCTGGTCAAAAACTGTGTGCCCACGGATGAACTGCAACCCTGAGAAATGGAAGCACCAGCCATCAAGAGAGGCAGGGTGATCCAAAAGATAGAAAGAGGAGATTATTTTGAAAGGCAATGCAAAGAACAATTAAACTTTCCTGTCCAAACCCAGCCTATTTTGTTAGGCAATTAGTCTCCCTACCTCAGATATCTTTACTAGAGAAATTAATGTGGACAATCTGAATTCAGGACCACCAGACATGAGAAGGTCGAAAGTAGAGAATTATAACCCTTGGGTAAGAGGGTGAAGGGTCCCTTTCAACAAAGACTGCACAGTTCCACACAAAGTAACAATATAACATTCTGCATTTTGAATAAAAATCCAGCAGACTGCCTGACCACCCTACCAGTCAAAAGTCTCAACCCAATTAGAATTCGTGTTTCAAACTGATAAAGTGAATGCACAATAAAAATAGCAATATTTTTGAAGAAAAGCTCTAGTAAGAGATCAGAGGTTAATAAAAGAAACAGAGGATAGTATTTCAGAGACCATGTAGAAAACAGAAGAAAACATCAATGTACCATCATTAATATTCTCCAAAAGACAAGACAATATATTTCATTTATAATGCAAAAATGGAATACTATTGAAACCAGAAAATAAATGAAAACATAATAGCCTTTTAAAGAGTAAAATATTTGGAATATAATACCTAAGCTTTCCTGAAACCAAAAGACAAATAGGTAGATGATGTAAGTGGAAAAGATAAGACAAAGAATTGCTAAAGAAAGTATATCATCCAGCCACTAGGAGATTCAGAAAAATAGTGGAGTGACAGGGCGCCTGGGTGGCTCAGTGGGTTAAAGCCTCTGCCTTCAGCTCAGGTCATGATCTCAGGGTCCTGGGATCAAGCCCTGCATCGGGCTCTCTGCTCAATAGGGATCCTGATTCCCCCTCTCTCTCTGCCTGCCTTTCTCTCTGCCTACTTGTGATTTCTGTCTCTGTCAAATAAACAAGATCTTTAAAAAAATTAAAAAAAAAAAGAGGAGTGACAAGAGACACAAGGAAAATACTATAATATAGAAAGAAGAAAGAAAGGAAAGAAAGAAAGAAAGGGTTAGGGTTAGAAAGAAAGAAAGAAAGAAAAGAAAAGGAAGAAATTTTCCAAACAGGACATTTGCTAGTATATTAAAAAGGTCTATCAAGGGACACTTGGGTTGCTTAATCAGTTAAACAGCCAGCTCTTGATTTCAGCTCAGGTAGTGGTCTCAGGGTCCTAGGCTTGAGTCCCACCTCCTTAACGGGGAGTTGTCCTGAGGATTTTCTCTCTCTCTCTCTCCTTCTACTCCTCCCTCTGTTCATAAACCCTCTCTTTCCCTCTAAAATAAATAAATCTTTAGGGACCCCTGGGTGGTTCAGTGGGTTAAAGCCTCTGCCTTCGGCTCAGGTCATGATCTCAAGGTCCTGGGATCAAGCCCAGCACATGGCTCTCTGCTCAGCGGGGAGCCTACTTCCCCCTCTTTCTCTACTTGTGATCTCTCTCTCTCTCTCTCTGTCAAATAAATAATTAAAAATCTTTTAAAAATAAATAAATAAATAAATAAATAAATAAATAAATAAATAAATATATAAATAAAATCTTTAAACAAAAATCTGCCAAGTACTCATAACCATGAAATAAAAAGTAGCTCTAAGGATATAATCATAAAACTTTAAATGACCAGAGACAAAAAAACCTTAATTTTTTCCGGGATTCAGGGTAAATACCAAATATCATGTGAAAAATTGGAATCAAATGGCAACAAACTTCTCAAGACACTAAAAGAAAGAATGCAGTGGAATATTGCTTCCAAAATTCTGAAAGGAAAGTGTTTTTCAATCTGGAAATCTATAACCTGATAAATTACCAATTAAGCATGAGAGTACAGTAGAAATGTGTTCCAAGCTTACATGACCTCAAACCACATATCTCTTACACTCATGCTCTTCCCTCTCCCCACAAGGAGCTATTGGCAGATGTGCTTCAGCAAAATGAAGAACATTTGGGATCCAGCAAAGATGGCATCTGAGCCTGGGGAAAAGGAGAAACTTTCTAGGACACCACATTAGAGAACATCTAATCCCGAGGGTGAGAGCAGGAGGCCTCCAGCAAAACATGGAAAAGCTAACACCTGGCTAACTTCTACAGAGTGAAAGAAAACAACACAAAAGTTAAAATGAAGCAAAGCAAAACAAAACAAGAACTATACGAGAAAATGTGATAATTGCAAACCACCTGGCTCAAGAATAAAATATAATTACATAGTCTCATATGGAATAGAGATTTGTTAATTATATGTAGAGGAAGTGGGAGTGGTGGGAGCTTTATAGAGAGCTACAACCTCTTATGCCATCACAGGGAGTTGACAGAGAATGTTGAAATAATTGAATCAAGAAATAACAGCTAAATACATTTTTCAGAGATTTGTTAAAGAGCCGAAGAACATGGTAAAGGTGAAGAGAATCATTGCCTCTGGGGGAGGGGATGGAGGACTGGCAAGGAATGGAGTAGATGATAGGCATTTTTTATTTCTGTAGAGTAAGGATTTTTAGATGTTTTGCCTTTTCAAACCAAGAGCGTGATAAAAATTTAAAAATAGTCAAATCATTAAATAAAATGCCATGCAATTCAATGTGTATTGGGACAACAAAAGGAAAATAATGGCATCAAGCATGGGATCCTGGATTTCTTTTATCTCAGACATGCCATGGCATTTCTCCCTCACTGTTCATCACACATCTCAACAGATGCAGTTGTAGTAATTGCTGGCAGTTCCTTGGCTCGGTATGCATTGAAGTAGGAAGAGCAAGGTCTTGTATTCAGTTTTATGTATTCTGGCTAAGATGTGACTTCTGTGGCTGAGTCGAGTCCTGGAGAGCAAAAATCTTCTGCCCAGTTTTCTAGTCTGTAAAGTAGTGCCAATAATACCGACCACTTAGATTTGTAGTGAAAATCTAAAGCAATTCCTAGCTCTAGATTTTCCTAGACTAGCAATTCTAGTCACTAGAAAAGTGACTAGAGCATGGTTTGTTCTTTGCTGGCATTCTGCTACCAAATATGCCTCGTGAAGCAGCACCTTCTATCTGCAAGACATGCATTTCTTTTTTTTTTTTTTTTAACATATAATGTATTATTTGCTCCAGGGGTACAAGTCTGCGAATCATCAGAGTTACACATTTCACAGCACTCACCATAGCGCATAACCTCCCCAATGTCCATAACCCAGCCACCCTATCCCTATCCCCTAGCCCCCCAGCAACCCTCAGTTTGTTTCATGAGATTAACAGTCTCTTATGGTTTATCTCCCTTCTGATCCCATATTGTTTCAAACCCCCCACCCTCTCAAATTCTTCATATGATCTCTCCGATATGAAGAACACATTCATTTCTATCATTTCTACCAAGCTGACCTTGGAAGCTTTACCTCTTTAGTGTTTGGAATTACAAAGGCTTAAATCAATTAATTGATTCAACCATTTGTCAACTCAATCTGTTGTCAGATCAACGAACAGGTTTTTGCTTATGTATATTAATTTTTTAGAATCTCAAATTCCTGATTTGGTTATTTTTTTCTATTTTTCATTGCATTCGTTGTCTGGTTCAGCAGTATTACCTGGTGAGGTTAACACATTTTTTGTGTTTTGGCAGGATCTAATAGACTATTTTGTACTTACTTTGTCTCTGTATCCATAGCTAAATCCATAAACATGTGATTAATATGCTTTCCAATTTATCTTGCAAAACAGCATTTTTTTTCTATAAAATGTCTTTTCGGACAGCAAAATTACTTCTGCCAAAAATTATCTTCACAATGCATATTTTTATATTAGGCATTTACTTATGAGAAGCTGCCTTTGAATGTATTCATCTTCAAGAATTGCTTTTCATTGAATGAATAGATATTTTTAGAAAATGCTTGATAATTCATTATTTAACCATGCATTTCCCTGACTCATGTGGCATTGCCATAACTTGCTGTTATGGACTGAGTTGTGTTTTTCCTAAATCCATATGTTGAAGCTCTAACCCCCAATGTAAGTATATTTGGACACAGCACGTAGGGAAGTAATTAAGTGTAAGCGAGGTCATATTGGTGATGTCTTAGTTCAATAAGACTGGTGTCCTTTTAAGAAAAAGAAAAAGATATCAAATCTTTCTCCCTCTCTCTCTCTCTCTCTCTCTCTCGGCCATGTGAAGACACAGTGAAAAGGAGGCCACCTGTAAGACAGTTTCACCAGAAGTTGAATATTCTGGCACTTTGATCTTATACTTCTACCCTCCAGAATGGTGAGAAAATAAATTTATATTTTTTAAGTTACCTGGTCTATGGTACCCTGTCATGGAAACCTGAACTAATACACTTATCTCCCCATTAGTTAGTAACCTCCTCTAATGTAGGTACAGCTCTTGGGTGTCTTTAATTCCTACCTTATACCTGACATGTAGCAGTCATTCAATGAATGCTTTGTAAATGGGTTGACTGAATATGGTACTTGCTCTTTTGTTAGAAATTTTGGTTCATAAACAGACTATTCCAAACACTTTATCTCCTTTTCCTTTGTTCCTCTGAGCTCCTTCATTTATAGGGGACAGACACCTTCGATTGCAAGGAACAGACAACTAATACACATTGACTGAGGTTAAAGAGAAGTTATAAGCTTCGTAAGTCGAACAGAGCTGGGCATAATACTAACTAGGCTTCTTTCCTTCTTTTAGCTATTTATACTCTTGCTTTCTGTTCAACTCATTCTCTAACGAATATTTATGGAAAAATAGCTATCAGAAGCTTCATATTTATGTCCTACTGTTTAACAAAATGCCAGTAAGAAAATAATAAACATCTATTCCAAGCACTTTAGACATAGTTCTTCATTCAATCCTGAGAATACCTAAGAGGTAGGCACTATTATTACCCACATTTTCCAGGCATTGAGGCACAGAGAAATTAAGCAACTTACTCACGGTGACTGACATAAGCTTTAGAGGTAGACAGTATGGGTCTAGGGTGTGTGTCTTAGTCACTAGTCTATGCCTCTTCTTTCTCATATTTTGATCCATCACTTTCTCACCATTTCCAGTGAAAAATCTCAAGCTTACTTGCCTAGTTTGAGGCACATGGCCATTGGTGAGCTATTCACTCTGGTTAGGATGACTAATCATAGCTGGGTTGTGTTAATCAGCCAGAACTAAGTCAAGTGGCCATCCTGGGAACCACAGATGGGGAAGATTTCTTTACAAAATACTGATAACATAGGAGGAAGCTTTTCAAAGAAAAGTATAAGTTTTACCCTTTAGAGAAAAATAAATGGAGGCTGGAACAGAGAAAACAATAGTTTCTATTACATCTTCTATTCTGCTTTGTCTTCTTCCTCATAGAAGGGAGACACAATCAGAAATAAACAAGTAAATCATTTGAATTGTGTTCTGCTTATGTGGTATCCTTAAGTACTGATGTAAAAGGAGTATTCTCATTACACAAGAAATTTACAAATTATACTTGGAACAGAATCACTCCTTAAATACCATTGTTTATCATAATCTAGGCAATGTGCAAAATATTTCCCTTTTTTCTTACTTTCTTTGGCTGACTTTTCTGGTTCTTCAAAAAAAGTAAAAAATACAGATTTATTAGTACAAATTCACCATTTGTAAGATGATAATAAATTATGCCATGCTACAGAAAAATATGCATTTATATAGAAATGCATACATATGTAATAAATGAGTGCTATATTAATAAAGGAGACTACTGGAGGGATATGCACTTCACCCTCATCTTGTCCTGAAGGGGCTGCATTGCATATATACCACTTCTGCCAGCAGTACTAGCGATTTTTGAGTTCTGAATCACATAAGCATATTTGGGTAGGGAATTGCTTTAAAATAAACTCTTAAGCTAATAATTCCCTTCATTTCAATAAAGATGTTTTTAACTTTTCTAAGTACATTCACATAGACCTCATAAAACAACTAGTTTAAGAGGGATTAGCAGAATATAAGGTTTCCAGAGCTGTGATTTAATAATCAAAACAAAACCATTTAAATGCTTCGCTGAGGATGGACAAGCTGTGGGAGAAAATGTCTGGAAAGAAGTAGGTTAGGCAGATGTCAGTGTTTATCAAAACCTGAATTAACTCAATGAGTGGCCCAATTTGGCTAAGAGTAATTCAAAACTTAATGGCCCAGAAGTCAAGAAGAAAGAGCTAAGTCCCTGAAGCCAGGAAGTACAAGAATTAGTTGAATCTCAGAAATCTAGTTCAGAATTTGATAACAGAATAACGCTTTTGTCTTCTGCCCTATGAGGCGTTATCTCTTGAGATGGTTTGTATCTATAAGCTTTTTTTAAAAAAAAAATCAGCAGCAGTTAATTGTGGGATTTGTAGTGAACAGAAGCTAAAGATTGAGGTCCTGTCATAACAGCATTATAGTTTGTTCTGTCAGGCAGAATTTGGCTCAATTAGATATAATATAAAAGCAGGAATAAGAGACAAGACGCAACAGATATAAAATATCTAATTACATGAAGCACCATGAAGGCAGTTAGTTGCTTAATGACTGAGCCACCCAGGTGCCCTGAGTTGAGAGATTTTAGAGATATCCAAGAATTGTTTCAAAGTAGTCATCATAAAAATGTTTAAATGAATAATTCCAAACATACTTGAAACAAGTGAAAAAATAAAAATCATCAGCAAGGAAATAAAATAATAAAGAACCAACAAAAATGTTAGAACTTAAAAAATCAAAATAATAAGGGAAAAATAAAAATAATATGGGAAAAAACTCAGTGGAGGGACAGAGGAAGGAATTAGTAAAATGGAAGATATAACAATATCTAAATTGCCGAGTTGAACAATAAAGAGAAATAGACCAAGAGAGAAAGAAAGAAAGAAAGAAAGAAAGAAAGAAAGAAAGAAAGAAAGATGAATGGATAAAGAAGATGTGATATATATATAATATTACACACCCATAAAAAAGATGATATCTTGTCATTTATACAATGACATAGGTGAGCCTAGATGGTATTATGCTAAGTGAAATAAGTCAGACTGAGAAAGGCAAACACCATATGATTTTACCCATATATGGAATCTAAAAAAAACAAAACAATGAATAAACAAAAAGCAGAATCAGACTTATAAATAAAAAGAACAAACTGATGGTTGCCAGAGGGAAGGGGTGTGGAGGTATAGGCAGAATGGGTGAAAGGGAGTGGGAGATACAGGCTTTCAGTTATGGAATGAATAAGTTATTGGACTAGAAAGCATAGCATGAGGCATACAATCAATGATATTGTAGTAGTAATGTATGGTGATAGAGGGTAGCTACATATGTGGTAAGCATAGCATAATGTAAGAGATGTTGAATCAGTATGTTGCCCACCTACCTAATAAAGTATGTAATATTATTATAATGTAATGTAATATTGTGTGTCAACTATACTCCCATATGATTTTTTAAAAGAACTAATGTGCATATTGTCAAAATCCTTGTGTGAGGGTGATGGGGAAATAAAGAGGGTTGGGAGGAAAAAGCACTAAAAAATAATGACAAAAACCTCCCAACTTTAGCAAAATAAATATTCTTATAGATTCAAAAAACTAAGTAAGCCCAATATAAAATAAACTCAAAGAAATCCACACTGAGATATAGTCAAATACCTGATAACTGAAGACAAAGAAAAAAATTTGAGAAAGAGAAAGAAATAACACATTACTTGTAGTGGCAAAACAATTTAAATAATAGCAAATTTCTCATCAGAGGCCACAGAGGTCAGAAGAAAGTGATACAATATTTTTCAAGAGTTCAAAGAAAATAAAAGCTAACCCTATACCCCCAAAATATATCCTTAAGGAAGAAAGGAATAAAGACATACTCAGATGAAGGAAAATGAGGAGGATTTGCTACTAGCAGACCTGTCCTGAAAGAATGGCTACAAGAAATTTCTAAACAGACAGAAAACAATACAAGAAGCAATCTAGTAGAAAGGAAGGTAGAAAGGAAGAAAGGAAGAAAGAACATGGTTAGCAAAAATATTGCCAAATGCAGTGGACTTTCGTTTTTCTTTTGAGTTTCCTAAATTTTGATTTGTGGTGGAAAGAAAAATTCTAACACTTTCTGAAGTAGTTAAAATATATGTAAATACTTAAGTTTATATTGTAAATGAGGAAGGGTAAAGAAATATACAAAGATATAAAGTTTCTACACTTCACTCTAACTGGTAAAATGAGAATTATAATAGACTGTGATAAACTATATGTGTCTTATGTGATTTTTAGAACAACCACTCAAAAAAGCTATGCAGAGATATGGACTCATAAACACTAAAGATAAATTAAAGCTGATTCTTAAAAATGTTCAAATAATCTACAGGAGGATATGAAAAAACAAAAAGAGAGATGGTGAACAAGCAAAACAAGAGGGAAGGGTGAATGGGGGAAAATCAGAGGGGGTGTTGAACCATGAAAGACTGTGGACTCTGAGCAACAAACTGAGGGGTTTGGAGGGGAGGGGGTGGCGGCTTGGGCGAGCCTGGTGGTGGGTATTGAGAAGGGCACGTATTGCATGGAGCACTGGGTGTGCTGCATGAACGATCAATCTTGTAACACTGAAACAATAAAATAAACGTATTCGGGGAAATAAATAAATAAATAAATAAAATCTTAAAAAAAAAGTTAAAAAAATGAAGTACAAAAAAAAGTCAAACTTAAGCCCTCATATCAATAATTACAGCAAACGTAAATGATCTAAATATATCAATTAGCAAACAGATATTCCAACAGTGGATTAAAAAGCACCACCCCAGGGTGCCTGGGTGGCTCAGTCTGTTAAGCACCTGCCTTCAGCTGGGGTTGTGATACCAGGGTCCTGGAGTCAAGTCCCACGTCCTGCCCCCTGCTCGGTGGGAAGCCTACTTCCCTGTTCCCCCCCCCCGACTTCTCCTGCTTGTGCACTCTCTATCACTGTCTCTCAAATAAATAAATAAATTACATCCAATTACATGCTGTCTATAAGAATATTATTTTACTATAATATATGTATTAAACTAATATATAATTATAATCAGGTTAAAAGTAAAAGGTTCAAATAATATATATAATGCATATATTAAGCAAAATAAAGCAGGGTAACTATATAAATATTGGGTAGACTTCAGAGAAAAGATTTCAAGAGGCAAAGAGGGACATTTAATAATGATAAGTCAATCTACTAAGAAAGCATAGCACCCTAAACATGTGTATACCAAATAACAAAAAATGCAAATCATATGCAGCAAAACCTTGGCGAAATGGAAAGGAGAAATCAATAAATTCACAATTATATTTGGATATTTTGACAGTCCCTCTAGATAGAACAGCTGGACAAAAAAAAATTAAGTGAGATACAAATTCAACACCATAACCCAAAGGATCTAATCAACATTTATAGAATAGTCCATCAAATGACACATGTCTTCAAGTTGACATGAGACATACAACAAGAGAGGCTGTATCTTGGGCCATAAAACAAACCTCAACAAGTTTAAAGGAATTTAAGTCATACATTGTGTGTTCTCCAACCACAGTAGAATCAAACTATGGATGAATAATAAAAATATAAAAGGAAAGTCTCCAAACATTTGAAAACTAAAAAGTACACTTTCATAAAATCCATTGGCCAAAGAAGTCTCAAGAGAAATAAAACACACACTGAAACAAATGGAAACTAAGATGCAATATATTATAATATACAATATATAATCATTATATATAATATAATAATATAATTATTATATAATATGCAATATAATTTGTGAGGCATAACTAAAGGAATGCTGAGGTTTTTTTAAAATAACTTAAAAAAATATATTATTTATTTATTTATTTGACAGAGAGAGAGATCAAAAGTAGGCAGAGAGGCAGGCAGAGAAGCAGGCTCCCCGCTGAGCAGAGAGCCCAATGCGGGGGCTCAATCCTAGGACCCTGAGACCATGACCTGGGCCAAAGGCAGAGGCTTTAACCCACTGAGCCACCAAGGCACCGAGAAGTTTGTATCACTAAATGTACACATTAGAAAAGTGGGGAAGTCTTTAATCAATAACGTAAGATTCCACAGCAGTAACCTAGGGGGGAAAAAAAGAGAGAAAAATAAGCCAAATGAAAGCAGAAGGAAGGAAGTACAGATAAAAGCATAAAAAGTAAAACTGAAAACAGAGGGAAAAAAAAAAAACCCAAAACAAATGTAACAAAGAGCTGGTTCTTTGAAAAGAACAGCAAAATTGACAAATTTCTTGCAAGACTGACAAAGAAAAGGAAGAGAAACCATAAACTCCTAATATTATGAATGAAATAGGAAATATCTCTATTAATTGTACAGACACCAAAAGGAAAATAAGGGGATGCTGGTAACAGCTCCACACCACAATTTTCACAATTTAGATTAAATTAACCAATTTCATGAAAAGTATGAACTATCATAGCTTATTGTATATGAAATAGATAATTTGAATATTCCTATAACTAAAAGAAAACTGAATTTGTAGTTTAAAAAGCCCTCCCCCAAAGAAAACAAATCTCCAGGCATAGATGGTTTCATTGGACAATTCTATCAATTGTTTAAAGAAGAATTGACACAAATATTATTAGTCTCTTCTAGAAAATACAACAGGAGAAAACACTTCCCAAATTATTTTATTAAGCTAGCATTACCCTGACACTCAAAAAAACCCCTAAACCAAGAAACAACTATTGAAAATATCTCCATTGAACAAAGCCACAAACACTTTAAACCACATATTAGGTAGAAGAATACAACAATATAAATAATATATTAAAAATATATGCAATAAGCAAGTGGGATTAATTATAGGGAAAAAAGCCTGATTTTATATTTAAAAATCCAAGTAATCTACCATATTAACGGGCTAGCATCCCATATGATTTCATTTATACTACTTTCTTGAAAGGACAAATATAAAAAATGGAGAAAAGATTAATAATTGTCAGTAGTTAAGGGAAGTGGGATAAAGGTAGAAAGGAAGAAGGTTTGGCTATAAAAGGGACACATGAGGGAACCTGGTGATGAAATATTTTGACTTTATCAGTGCCAAAATTCTTTGCATATGGGACAATAGTTCTATAACATTCACCATGGGGGGATTGGGTAAAGGGCAGATCAGATCTCAATGTATTATTTCTCATTACTGCATGTAAAACTACAATTATCTCAAAATAAACATTTTAAAGAACAAAAGAATCCAGTGGAAAAGCATGAAGTCTCCTTATTTACTTGCTTTTATACCTGAC
>CM052797.1:112091562-112133004 GCA_028533885.1 Nasua narica | reverse complement strand
TTATTTCTATGCATTGCATGGTGATGCAGCTTTTCTATCATTTTTCACATTTTCAAGTAGCATATCACCTTTGCTGTGTCTTAGTGTGCCATAGTCTTGCTTAGTTTGGTTTCCACTTGAATTCATGATTTATATATTACGTTTGCCTCTGTGTTCTTATTCTTAAGTCAACATGTATATTTGGGTAAGCCCACACTGTCATAAACACAAGGGTCTGGGCAGGTTCTGAAATTGTATAGGGCTATGCAGGTACCTGAGAAGTCATATTCGGTCATCTTGATTTCTGCCTCCAATTTAAGAAACAAAGTTTTGTACTTCAAACACAGTGAACTCAAAAAACCTCAACAAATGTTTGGAGCTTTTAATTAGCTTCAGATTTCTCTGTACATCTAATCAAAAGATGATAAAATTTTACTGCTAACGAAAAAAATTAAGAGATAACACATAAAATGTGTCAGTACAAACTTACTAAACCATATATATTATCTGCCAAAGTGTGTAATGAATAAAAGACTATAAAAATCCAAGAAATAGAATGAGGCGTCATTTACTTTGTCATAAGCACTAGGTTTTCATCCAATATTTATCTGCTTATATCTCTGTAGGCTACAAAAATGAGAAAAAAAAAATCATGCTTTACAGTTGAGATAAATATCATTCTATGTAATTCCAAAAAATATTTCTCCTGAAACGTCTGTATCATGTTGCAGATGACTCGATTACACTGGTTTTTGCTTTTGTTCTTGTTTTTGATGCATGCAAAGTTTGGAACCATCTTCTTCACTATACTAAGAAGTTTTTCTCTAATGGAAGTCAGACTACTGCATGCTAAGCTAATGGCAATTTCCTACTTATGTATATTCTAATATTTACCAGGAGCCTTTACAAAATCTATACAGGTTCACCTTGTTAAAATAGGTATAATTAGAGTCTATTGCATCAAAATGATAACAGTGAATGCATCTGAGTTTTGGTCTTTGGTGATTTTTTCCTTCTTTATTATTTTATTATTATGCAATTTCCTGTATGAAAAGCTACTTAAGTGACATTATTCTCAGATAAGTAGAAAACATCTTTGCATTAAAAATAAAATTGACTTTATAATTTGTTCTTTGATATTGAGAATGAGGTGCTAAATATAAATCTATAAATATATATCTACAAGAAATAGAACGATGCATCATTTACTTTGTTTTAAATGCTAGGTTTTCTAGCATTGTGTGTGTGTGTGTGTGTGTCTGTATGTACACACAGACACACACACACACACACACACACACATAAATTTATTTGTTGTGCAGTAACACCTAAGCCATGCAACAATTGTTTTAAGTAGCGTTTTGCTTTATCCATTTCCTGAATTTTCACATTTTTTTTTTCTCCTCCTCCTCCTCCCTATTCCTTCATTTTCTTTTTCTTTGGTAGTTTGGTGTCTTTGTATTTCCACTTGAGTGACTGTGGAAACTTAGAAAATTTGTGTTTTAAAACTGATTCTATGAAAACCCATTAGTAATCTTGGACACTACAGAAACAATTTGGGTAATCTTCATTTACTAATTAGTGTACAGATATATTTCCATTTCCATTACAAATATTTAAAACTATTTAATAAAAAACAAATGCGTTATAATAAACAGAAGTGGAACCAAAAAAAGAATATGACAAAGCCTTGAGGCAAGACGTGACTAATTGCACTCATTTTTTTTTTAGATTTTATTTATTTATTTGAGAGAAAGAGTATGAACAGGGGGAGGAGCAGAGGGAGAGGGAGAAGCAGATGCCCCGCTGAGCAGGGAGCTCGATGTGGGACTTGATCCCAGGACCCTTAGATCATGACCAGAGGTAAAGGCAGACATTTAACCCACTGAGCCACCCAGGCGCCCCACACCCACTTTTTTCCTTTAATACAGAACTGTATTACTGTCTTGTGGAACCAACATGAAAGTGGAATAAGATGAATTTGTAGAGTTGGTATATAGCCATAGCATATACGACTTTTAAGTTTTAGTGAAGAGCATTAATTTTATTCTAAATTACAGTACAAAGTAGCTGGAGGACAAATTATTGACATATTGGAAACTCATTTTTCCCAAAGGGGAAAACTAGAAGGTGATAAGAAAAGAACTGGCAAGTCCAACAAGAAGGATCCTGTCATAATCCAAGTAAGAAGTGATGTTGACTTGAACTAGAGTGATGGCTGAGAAGGAGAGAGTGGGTAGGTTTAAAATATTATAAAATATATTTGAAGTCTACATGAGTTCTGTGGGTTGGATGTAGAGAATGATCGTTAAAAACAAAAACAAAACAATGATGATGATGCTTCTGCTGCTGTTCATAACGAAGCATTGATAAAGATGAAGGCCACATTGGTGATGACGGTGATGGTGATAGGTAGCATTTGTTGTGTATTTTCTCTAGGTAGACCAAAACATTTTTAATAACACCATTAACTAGTCCTTACAATAACCTCAACATATAGGCATTACTAATTATTGTCTCCATTTTATAAGTTGCTGTGGACTGAATGCTCATATTCTACCCAAATGCATATGTTGAAACCCTTGTCTTTGATGTGATGGTATTGAGAGCTGAGGCCTTTAGGAGGAAATTTACTCATAACCGTGGAACCCACATGAGTACAATTACTACACTTACAAGAAGAAACACAAGAGAAATAATTTTATTCTCTGCCACCTGAGGATACAGCAAGATGACAGTCATTAGAAAACCAAGAAAAGGCCTTCACTAGAACTTAACCATGACCACACCAAGATCCTGAACTTTCCAGCCTCTAGAACTATATGAAATGAATTTCTATTGTTTAACCATATCCAGGTTACAGTATTTTGTGAAAGCAGCCCAAACCACCCAAAGCACAAGTGAGGAAATTGTGACTCAGAGAAATATAGAAAATTGCCCAGAGTCACTAGTATAGACTGAATGTTTATGTTCCCCCAAAATGGGCATATTAGCACCTAACCTCCAATACAATGATGTCTAGAAGTGGAGCTTTTGGGAGGTGATAAGGTCATGGTGGTAAGGCCGTCATGAATGGGCTCAGAGAGGCTCCAGAGAGATGCTTTGCCCTTTCACCACATGAAGACACAGCAAAAAGATGACCAACTATGAGCCACGAAGCAGACCTCACCAGACACCAAATCTGTAGACATCTTGTTCTTGGATTTCCCAGTCTTTAAAACTATAAAAAATAAATTGTCATTGTTTAAGCCACCCGGTGTCTCATATTTCTTTATAGTCACCTGAATGGACTTAGACCATCAGCTAGCATAATATGGTAGGGCCAGTATTTGAACCATAGAGACCATGTTCTTGGTCTTTATATCTTACGATATCTAAGTTTTCTGGCTTGAGCAACTAAGCAATGTTAAAGACATTTAGAATGATGGAGATATTGAGGAGTTGAAGTAGAGGTGAAATGTTGAATCAAGAGCATCATTCTGGACAAGAGAAGTCTAAGATTTCAACTTGATAGCTTCATATGCAGAGGAGAGTTCTGACCTGGAGATAAACATATGAGTCCCATGTTTATTAATGTATCCGTGATATTTAAAACTATACAAGTGGATGACACCGCATGGTACACATACAACACTGGATGAAAAATATCCTTGATTTAAACTCAGAAATATGCTTATTTAGAGGTAATGACCTTATGAAAAGTCTGAGCTAAAAAGGCCAACACAGTCAATAGAAAATAAGAAAATAGATATGTCAGAAAGCCAAGAGGAAAATGCTTTAATAAATGGGAACTGGCTGAGTATGTTGAATGTTGTCAAATAATATGAGTATACAGAAATACTTAAGGAATTTGATAGCAAGAGAGAGAATGGAAGCTGTATTGGACCAAGGTTAAAGAGAATGGAAAAGAATATGGAGGTGACATATTTCCTTCAGGTTTACCTCCTTCGTAGTAACAGGAAGCTGGCTGGCATGTGTACAAGAGAAGGAGTCAAATTAAAGGATGGCCTATTTTACTTTTCATATGGGAGATATTAAACACACTTGTATAGTCACATGATGAAGAAAGAAGGAAAAAGTGTAGTGCCAACTAACCAATTATTATTTGTTGAGGCTAAGCTCTGTCTTGCCGTATGGTAGGTGACTCAAAAGCTATGCCAGCTCCAGATCTCCTATCAATGTGTTGAGACAATCAATATTTATTCTTTTTTACAGATGAAGATCATCAGATTGAGTTGGGACCATTAACAGGTCAATGGTCACCCAGCAAGAGAGAAATGGATGCATAATGAATTCAGGACAAATGTCAGCAATGACAGGCCACTCTCTATTCCTTCCGGTTTCTCCTTAGCTTTCTATACTTTAGTTGATTTGTGTGGGCTTAAAGAACACTGAATAACTGCTAACTGCAAGCTCTCTGCCAAGTTAAAATTGCATGTACTGCCAAACAAAGATCAGGCCCAAAAATAATAAAGATGAAGATATAGTGTAGACTGCAGATTTTGAGTGACTGCATTATGAATGTATTACATACGTATAACTGAAATTTCCAGATTTGGCCTCCATTGCAAAGAAGTTCTTAATACCTAGTCTATTAAGTTCTGTTGTGATGAAATCTTTCTTTCTATTTTCTTCTCATCACTTATACCCAGATTTTTTGATAAAAAACTTCCTAAGCCAAAGAAATGCCACATCACCTCAGGTGCCTCTCTGCACCCTACAGAGAAAGAAAAGGAAGGGAAGGGAAGGGAAGGGAAGGGAAAGGAAGGGAAGGGCAGGGAAGGGAAGGAAAGGCAAGGAAAGACGAGGCAAGGGGAGGGGAGGGAATGGAGGGGAAGAGGAGGGAAGGGGAGGGAAGGAGAAGGAAAGGGAGGGAAGGGGAGGAGACGGAATGGAGGGAAAAGGGAGGGAATGGAGGGGAAGGGGAAGGGAAGGAAAAGGAAGAAAGGGGAGGGGAAGGAAAGGAAAGGAAAAAAGAAATTAAAAGATCTAAAGCCATTTTCATTCTTGGCTGTTACCATACAGCTATTTTTAAAAGTTATTTTGTGGAGCTGGCAAAGAAAGAATGAAGATGGAAAACAAATACAGCTAATCTCATAATTTTTCCACAAAAGGAGCTTTTAAAGAAATCCCATTTTATTGGCTTTCAAAATTAAAAGGTCATCTTTTTCATAATCTTAGAACCAGGCTGTTTTCAATGCATCACTCCACATGACAAGAAATTGTGCTTCTGTGATTTTAAAAATAGTGGGATTCCTCCTGCTCTGGTTGCTTTTAGACCATTTTTGCTTTGTGCAATGTAGACTTTATGTGGTCCTATAAATAACTGAGGGGAGGAGGCAAAGGATTCTTCTCAGTTCCTCTATTACATGAATCACCAGTAAGAAGTGTTGTCTTCCAATAGGAAGGGCATCAATAGATTGTACACATACAGTTCTGCCTTTGTAGGCAGTTTTCTTAAGGTTCTAGTTGAAGAAGTAAGAAATCCAGTGACAAAGGTATCCTTCAGACAATGCCGATTTGATGAAAATTCAAAAGCACTGTTTATATTGGAAGGAAAGCAAATTTTCCATGACTAAGATTTCAAGCTCAATTTTTATACAATAATCCCCCCTTATCTGTAGGGGTATGTTTCAAGACCCCCAGTGGATGTCTGAAACTGGGGATAGTACTGAACCCAATATATACTATATATCTTTTCCTTTACATATAGGTATCTTTGATAAAGTTTAATTTCTAAACTAGGCACAGTAAGAGATTAAGAACAATAGCTAATACTAAAATGGACCAATATAATAATATGCCATACTAAAAGTTATGTGAATATGCTCTCTTTCCCTCAAAATACCTTATTGTACTGTATTCACCTTTCTTCATCTTGTGATGATAGGAAATGATAAAATAAAGGCGTATGTGATAAGATGAAGCAAGGTGAATGATGTAGCCATTATGGTAATACTAAAGGCCACCAATTGACCTGACAATATGTCCAAGGAAGACCATCTGCTTCCAGACCAGTGTTGACTGCAGAGCGTGAAACCTATGGATGAGGGGCATCTGGTATAGTCCAAGCATAGTTGTGAGTAGCTCTTATGGGTACTGTCGTAGAGATTCAAATCTTTGAATCCTTACTGTCAACTCCAACTTATCTCATAGAGATGGCAGGGCTTGTTTTCACTTCACTTCAACTCACCTCACCTCACCTCACCTCACCTCACCTCACCTCACTTCACTTCACCTCACCTCACCTCACCTCACCTCACCTCACCTCACTTCACCTCACCTCACCTCACCTCACCTCACCTCACCTCACTTCACTTCACCTCACCTCACCTCACCTCATCTCACCTCACCTCACTTCACCTCACCTCACCTCACCTCACCTCATTTCACTTCACTTCACTTCACTTCACTTGTTTTAAACCAGAAACACAAACCAGCTCTAATTTCCCCACTGAACCAACAAGGAATCAAAATTCTCAAGTTACTATGGGACTGAAGTCTAATTTAAGCATCAAATCTGAGATTTCTTTTTTATTTTAAGAAAGAATTTGACTCTCAATTTCTAGGAAGCCCCTGGAGAAATCATGTTGGTGGGTTAATATTAACAAAAGGATGTAATTTGGGATGCCTGGGTGACTCAGTTAAATGTCTGCCTTTGGCTCAGGTCATGATCCCAGGGTCCTGGGATCGAGTCCCACATTGGGCTCCTTGCTCAGCGGGGAGCCTACTTCTCCCTTTGCCTACTTCTCCCTCTGCTCGTGCTCACTCTCGCTTTCTTTCTCTCTGACAAATAAATAAATAACATATTTAAAAACAAAAAGGTTGTATTTCAATTCTACAGGTCTCTACCATCCTTAACCAGCTTATTCACATTTCTGTTTTGTCCAAACTTAGAGAGCCTCACTAAAATAATAGGGCCCAGAAACAAGGGGTGTTATTCATGATATATCTACATGTTACCAAAAATTACATAAAAGGAGAAAACTTACTCTATGGTACATTCATGAAATCATCTCTGTAATAAATGAAGACAGATTTAATTCTACAAATATCACTTTGCATATATTTCTAGGAGGTTTTTAAAAAATATATATTTATTTTTGAGAGAGAGCAAGCACAGAGGTAGGTGCAGAGGGAGAGAGAGAGAGAGAAAGAGAAAAAAAAAATCTCCAGTAGACTCCCTGTTTAGTGCAGAGCCCAATGCAGGCTCTATCTAACAACCCTGAGATCATGACCTGAGCTGAAATCAAGAGTCTGACACTTAGACTGAGTCACCCAAGTGCTCCTCTAGGAGCTATATTTTGTATATATTTAACACTTCAGTTCTCTGTATCCAATAATCATTTTTTAAAAACTTATTACCTTTGTTTTCCACAAAAAAGTAAGAATTTCTGCAACTATATTATGAAAACATTAATAAGTGTATTGCTAATTAACATATTTCTTTACCTCCTTCCATCTAAAAAATTAGTTCAGCAGGATATTTTAAAAAATAGCAAAATGATGTTTCCAAAGAGCATTCAGTAGTATAATTCATTAGCTGACATTTTGATAGAATCTATCAATGATTTGTTGGTGAATTTAGCTTGGAAAAAGGAGTGACCCTTCTTTTTTGTCTCTGCTTATATCTGTTCATACAAGTTTTATGACAAAGTAGAAGCCTGGTGTATTTAATATGCTCACAAAGAAATATTTTTTGTCCTTTTCTAGGTCTTTTCAAGGTTTAATATTCCCTTTGTGTAGAAATTAAAGCTGGTTGAGATGAAGTAGAAAGAGTGGGGATTTAATACTAATACAGAGCTATATCTCCAGAATTTTATATCCTACATATAGTTCTAAAGCTACATTGAACAGCTCCCCTAGATCAAACCCTCACATTTTTTTAGCTCTCAAATGCATTCCTACTGGCCGTTGGAGAGAGATGTTTAAAGGGTTGGGTAACTCTCTTCTCATTTTCATTTCTAGTAGTTATGTAAAGCCCCTGAGTGTAAAAAAAAAAAAAATACGTAAGACATTTACATGAGCATGACATGAAATAAAAAGTGATAAAACAGAGAAAAAGATTTTATTTCCTGGAAAAGTAAATGATTCAATGCTAATGCAGTTAGAAATGGTACATAACTTATTACAGATGTTTAAAATGCAAGCAATTCAAGGGGACACTGCTACAAAAGAATCTACTACAGGAACTTATCAGAAAAAGGGCCTTTGCAGTGTTTGATATCTGATAACTGAGGCTTGCTTTCATTTCAATTATAAAAATAAAGTGAAATAAAATATTTGGAGACACACACACCGATGCACAGATACACTCATGCAAACACACAGACATGCACTAAACAACCTACTTCCATGTGATAGACATTATTTGAAATAGTTCTTTAAATACGCCTAAATTGTTCTAAGCCCAGTGTAGAGAAAGTTGTTAAGGACAGTGATTCTGGCAGGAAAATAAAAGGCACTTTAGTTCTGAGATGCATTAGAACATCCAGAGCATCAGAAACCTGTTCGAAAATTTCCTACCTATAGACCAGAGTCTTTTCTGCAGAGTGGTGATTTAATACTAATACACAGAAAGGAAACATGACTAACTTCACTGTTTAATATTTATGTCAATAATGAATATTTTTGACAATTACTTGAATTACAACAAATCTGTCTCGGGAAAATTTTTCCCAGGACTTCAAGGCTTCAAATGTGTGTGCTGGTCTCGGAGGAAATCCCTAACTCCTGCTCATCTGATGAGGCATGACAATTAATACTCGTTCTCTTCCACAGACTTCATGCTGCTATTCAATGGGCAGTTAACCTCATAGATCTGGTCGTGGGTCTCAAATGAACATGAATGTAAAAAGGACAGACTGTAATCTGCATCCCTTATGAGAATCTAATATATATAAAGAGGACAAGCCCATGACCTCTGGGGCTCAACCCTTTCCCTGCAGCAAGGTTCTGATGTCTACCCAGCAGGGTTCAATTTTCCCATCTGCACTTAGTACATGGAACCAGGTGCTGATTTGTTACACTTTCGTTGGGCTGAGTGGACCAATGGGCCAATTGACCAATATCAAAGGACATTGATAGCTATCAATGCCATGGTTTGAACTTTAGTGGCTAAATCTTGTTTTGTAGATATTTTTAGAAGCAACTTGTAACACCCTGCTGCCTTGGCAGGCTATTTTCAAGGAGGCAGGTGTAAGCTGGACCTCTGTTCATTTGCACACCCGTGCTTTTATGCAAACTATTTCCTTTTTTGTAAGCAAAGTCTCCTGGATGCTCTTTTCCACCTGGCAAATTCTTCCTCAAACTTCTAAACCCAGTGACAAAGTCACAGGTGGAATTAGCTGCTTTCTATCCTCTATGATTTCTCTCCATTACCACACTTTTATTTTAGCACCAACTATATTCAGACCACAGCCTGCCAGAATTCTGGACCTCCTATTGCTTTTATTCCAGTAGAGAGTGTTAAAGATAATAATTAAGCAAATAAATATCCATAATTGGTCAGACGATGAGTATGCTGAAGAAGATAATGTAGGCTAAGATAGAGGAAACATTCGGCTGTGGGTGTGGAGAGCCTTCGACGGCTAAAGGAGAAAATCTGGCTACCTGTGTTTGATCTGAGATAGTAAGGAGCAAAAGGACTATTGGAAAATGGGGAGAAATCGTGTTTTATGAAGAGGGTAGAGCAAACGCAAAGGGTTGAGGAGTGGGAAGGTCTGAGGAGTATTTGAGGGGTGTTTGGGAGGGGTGTTGGCTGGAGTCCACTGAGCTAGCAGGAAGGTATTTAGAGGACATCAAAGTAGGAGGCAAAGGTCAGACTCTGGAGATCTTGCCTAAAGCAGAAACCACCAAGGAACTGACGGGAGAAGGGAATCCAGGGGTGACTCCAGTGCTTGTTCTGTTAACTTGTGAAATGTCCCAAGTTGCCAGAAGTTGATTTGCGAACCAAGTATTTTCCCTTAAAGTTCTAGAAATTATCTAGCATTTCTTAAAAGGAAAAAGGTTGTCGAAAAGAAATCTATTGTGGCGTCTGGGTGGCAGGGTTGGTTAAGCTTCCAAATCTTGATTTCGGCTCAGGTCATTATCTCAGGGTTGTGAGATCAAGCCCCACAGGGGGTCCATGCTCAGTGTGGAGTCTGTTTAAGACTCTTTCTCTCCTTCTCCCTCTGCCTCTCCCCTACCCCACCTCCTGCTCATGCTGTCTCTAAATAAATACGTAAATAAAATCTTAAAAGGGAAAAAAGGAATCAACCTCACAAATTGGCTTTGCTGTAGAGTTCATTCTCATAGCACTACCCTGGAGAGATGCTATCCACAGGTTAGGATTCAATTCTTCACTTAGCCACTAGCTCATTGTGTGACCTTGGGTAAGTAACTTGACCTTTCCAAACCTCAGTTCCTTTCTCTGTAAAAGGGAAAGCATAATAATAACTGTCTCATATGGCATCCGTAAGTATTAGGTGATGCAGATGATTAAGTGGCTGCTCCATGGTGATAGGATTTAGCCATGCATGATATTTATTATTAGCTAATAAACTTGCAGTAATTGTGAGCACTGTTTCCTGGCAGGAAACAATATTATACAATTCTGTCCTTCATGAGGCATCACCTCTAATCTAATTACCTCTTGGGGTGATTCCACTGGGCAAACCCTAAATATGAAAAAAAAAAAGTGACCAAGGTAGCTCATTATCTCCTCATAAAACACAATTAGAGCAGATGTTGGAGGCAGTCAAATTTGGGATTAATAGAGAGAATTTCATTGTCATTGCCAAAGGTGCTTCAGGGGTGAAATCCGTGGTCTGCAAAGGGATGAATATTCAAGCTTGCATTGGATTACCACTTGCCTGTGATATTATTCCATCACGAGTGTACTTTAATAAATTTTCTTACAGGTTACTTGCAACCCTGGGATTCTTTTAGTCAGATTTTTCCAGGGCAGCATGTACTAATTAAAGGACTGGATTTAGAAGATGGGGATAGTATGACCTGCAGTGATAACAGATTAACGCCATATATCATCCCCAAAGCCAATTTATCCCCTATAATTTTCTGCCATGTGATGTCTTTGAGAACTCTTTGGGGCAGCATTTCAAGCCTTCTTTTACTTCGTTTTTGAGAGTGCTGTGAGTGCAGTAAGTATGTGGCAAAATCTATTTAATAAATGCTATTTTTCAATTCGCTTGGTAATAACTGGGTCAAAGACGAGGAGGGATAACTTCATTCCCATTGACCATTTCAGCAACAGAAAGCAGCAAAAGCCTATTGACTGACAGACCATTACAGACCAAGGCACTGATAACATCATCGAAACATCTGCCATTATCCTTCCAGCTCCTTGCTCTACCAAATAAGTGAAACGATACTTTATTGGTGCCATGTTTACGTTTGGAGAAGCACGCACATGACGTCGCCTGATGTTAGCTTCTACAAATATTATTAGAAAATAACCAGCTGTGTTTGGAATCTGACGAAGCTATTTATTATTTTAAATTCCTAGAAGGAAGGAGAGATGCCTGCATGTTTTGTCTGTGTAGTATGACCCCACTCAAACACATGGTGTGTATATATCAAAACTCCATAAGTGCAGGGAAATTCTTTTCAATTTCAAATGTTGACGAGCCTTTTTACTTATTTCTGATAGTATCCTATTCACTTACCACAGCCTGACGTATTTCTAAACCATGACCTCAGCAGAGTTGGTTAATGCATTCTTTTATGTCTGCCCACCTTTTAAACATTCAGTTTACACTTACTTTCCCCTGGTTAACTTCATCTAGCAGATAGGAAAACTGGGTCCCCAAAAGTAGTAAAATGAACCTCTCTGTTTAAGCAATTAACTGATAGCCACAGTATATTTAAGGCCATATGCAAGACATTCTGTCCAAGGTATTACAGAAATAATTTTCTCATAATTAAAGTGTCTTTCTTTCATTAGCTTACTCAGCTAGCACTGCACAGCAAACCTTATTTACAGAGAGGCACCTAATTACATTCATTTCTGCTTGTTTCTTTACTGCTGTTAATGCATTATATAGGGTCCAGCAAACTGTTCCAGCTCAGCTTTCTGCCAATGTTCTTAAATTTTTCTTATCTCTTACCAAATTTTATTGGTGAGCAAAGTACGTAAATGTGGAATACACATTTCAGTTCTCTGAAGGTATTTTTAAGACGCATCTAATTACACCTCTGCTTCATATATTAAATAAATAAACTATATTGCTGCAAATGTTCACTTTATTTAGAGATTTAAGAGAACATTTTGGTAAAACATGCACACAATACTTAATGAAAAACTGGATAGGAAATAGTGGGAGCTAATCTTTCTTTCGTATTTATTTTCATTGGGGTCTTTCTGGGTGCTGTTTTATTTAATCTTCAAAACAACTCTAGGAGAGGAAGCTATTGTGCACAATGTAATACATGAAGAAGAAAATCAAAGAGGTGAAATTGAGTTGTCCAATGGTGTATCTAGTAAGTTCCAGAGGTGAGATTTTGGTCTAGTTGTCTAAAACCTGTGTTCTTCGTATTGTTTCATACTGCCCTTATTTTGTAGGAATTACCGTTGTGGACAGGCAGTTCAAATTAAATGAAATCTGGAAGAATCACCTCTATACTCATGACTAGCAAGAAGGAACACGATTTAGAGAAATCTCTATAGGGGAAAAACCCAAGTAGCAAAATACTACTTATGAAAGAAGGCTTAAAAATCAATTAAAATTAAAATTAAAGCAATTAATTTCCTTTCAGACTGAAAAATCAATCCTAAAGTTTGAAACAAATGGATTGGGTTTAAAATCACTGGAAAATACTTATTGATTCTTATTATTATCTGTATCAATTGTTGGGATGAAAGGAGGTATGCCATCGATTATTATTACAATGAAAACTGAGATTTGAATACACCACAAGGGCTTTCAGCACCTGATTTAAAAGGTGACCTTTTGATATCTATGCCTTCTGGAATATCAACAAATAAATCTCAAATGTTTTTGTTCATTTGTAAGATGCAGCATATATTTCAAAAATGTTAAAAATCGATGTATACATAGATTTCAATGGAAGATAAGATTCACAAGGAAGCTTGTTGAGAAAAATGGTATTGCGTTTCTGGCTCTTTAATGTGCATGGGTAGAAACTATGAAAGCTCTGAGTTAAAGAGCCCAGAGGGATGTGCCATAAGGTGTAATAATTATGACTAGCCTAACTATAGACTCATTAAGTGATATCAGGTGATGTTTATATCTCATAATTGAGGGACATTATTTCCCAGACTGCCCTTCACAAAATGTGCTCCCTACCATGCCTAAAATACCTCCATCAATATAGTATGACTGCATGTTTAGCATCACCCTCTTCCCTGGAGTCTTCTTTTAAAATATTTATATTCCAACAATGGAGATTACATATTAGATAACATCCTTTCCTGACAGAATATCCCTGGCCAACATAGGTAGGAAATGAGATATTTTGCAATAAGAGACAGAGGATACCAATACCAAGTCTTATCTACTTCTCCACTGTATCTAGACTCAATCTCAGATTCCCTGGAATTCACATCCATGGGCTCAGTTTAATAGTTTATTCAATATTCTGAAAGATAAATTCACACTTAAAGGCTTACTATAAATTAACCAGGAATTCTTAATTCAAGGTATAATTGAGGAATTTTTATTTCTTGTCAATCAATATTAGATCTTCTCACAGGTGTCCCTTCAATGACGTCCGGTCTCTCAGTAGATACAACCTAACGTTTTGTCTCTTGTGAACATAGCCTATATTCTCCTTTTCTTGGTTCTGCTCAACAAACTTTCAATGATCATCTACTATAAGCCAGACTATTCTCTAGGTGGTGGGATTATAAACATGGATTTGTCATTTCTTCTGCCTCTAAGAAGTTCAGAGGTCTAAAAGAAGGGCAAATGGGTGGAACAAAATCATGTCAACTTTCTAACAGAAAGAGTGAGATGCATTCAAACACATTTTTTTTTTTAATTTTAGAGAGTATGGAATGTAGGGGGAAAGAACAAAAAATCTGCAATTAAAATAGCAAATGTTGCTTACACTCTTTTAAAATAGTTTTTCCTCTCCATGGAGGTGAATCTATCTGGAGGAAATGAGGAGGTTCAGGGCAGGCCACCCCAGGATGTGCCACTTTGGTATGTGGGTTGTTTCCAGTTGGAGACAATCAAGGTTCAACAAATTCAAGAAGAACTTTTTACCTCTCCCTTCACTGCCTAAGAGAATTTAGATAGGGAGCCTGCACCAGGGAGAAGCTATCACCAGAGAGAACTTTTTACACGGCTTATAAACATGGCAGAGCAAACATCTGCTTATAAAACACTTGCTCTTTCCATCTTCCTGTGAATTGTCTTCCTCCCTTTTGAAGTCTCAGATCCTCACCCCCTTCTTTTTAGCTCAGAAGGGCATATAAGTCTCAATTGTCTGGATTTTGGGGAGTCTCACATCTTTGGGGTTCTGTAAGAATGAAGTTCAATGTTTTTTTTTTCCTCCTGTTAATATGTCTTAAGCCAATTTAATTACAAGAACAGCCCAAAAAATCTAAAAGGGAAAAAGGGAAAAGTTTTCTCCCCTAAAAAAACAACACGTATCCTTGTTTTACAAATAAATAAATAAATAAACAAACAAACAAATAAATAAATACAAAAAAACAAACAAAAACACCAAAAGAAATATTAGATGACTGCAAAGCAGTTACTCACCATCGCACTCCGGGAACACCTAAGCTATCCTTTACCTTATGCAGATATCTTAGGTTTACAAATGGATTGTTCTGTTTGGTAAATCAAATTGGATGTCTCTTCCAGCAAAAAAAAAACAATGCAATTTTTTTCATGCCTCCTAGGGGAGAAATATTATGTTTTCCTGTTTGATTTAGAATGCCTTTCCTATCTTTATAAATTTGGGGGTTTTCTTGTAGATTTGTACACAGCCTTTTTTGAGCAGTCATTTGTGAATGAGAAGCTGCACAGGAAGAATCTTAGGAAGATGGTGAATATACATAAAAATATTATGATTAGGTAATAAACAGTTCTAAAATAATATAATTATTATTATAAATACATTTTATTTAATTCACGGAAGGGGCCAAGAATGGATGAACACCGAAGTTGGAGTATGTGTTCTGATATGACTATGTCCCTCAGGCCAGAGGGCAATCTCCCAACAGTGCAAGTGGGAGCTGTGTTTCTCCTGAAGGAAATGGCCTTTCTCATAGTCAATAAAAGGGGCAAGAGTTCAAACATGGGACAAGAGATCAGGAAATAAAAAGTGAGAAGTAGAGTAAACTACCAAGACTACCAAGTGGGGGAATATCCTTTGCTCTCAGGGTTCAGTAGCCCAACTGTTCACGTGATGATGATGCCTAGGTTGTGGATAAGAAGATTCAGAATTTCAGTAGTTAAAAAGAAGAAACTTCTAGGTCCATCAAGAAATGACTGACTTCTGACTGACATGACATGATAGTGCCACCACTGAACAATCAAGAGCTTCATTGATTGCTGTGATGACAGCCAAATCATTATTTTATGCAATTATGAATACATGGAGTTTTGATGTCTATCAAATGCCTTAGTTTCTACAGTTGTCCCTCATGTACTATGTTGGTGTCACACATACACACTTCTGCCACAAAATAAGCAAGAGACCCAGAGATTTTGTTCCCCGACGGTGTGCCACTAGGGGGCAGCAGGAGTTTATCTAACCCAAAGCAAAGCCAAGGTACTCTCTGGTTCCAACATTCATACTAGGAGTAACTAGTTCTCACTCATATTTCCTTTACCCATGGATGCCGTTCTGAGTTTGTCTTTTAGAAGAACGTAAGCAGCCAAAATAGAACTTACTGAAAAAAGACAATGAGATTGAGGAAATGTTGACTTTTTAAAAAAGGGGGAAATGATGATAGGAGATAACCTGGGTATAACTCAACACTTTAAGAGATCCCAAATTGCGCTGAAGAAGCCACATGTTGACGGTTTTGTCTTGTCCTGGGTTATAAAGCAGCCAATGCTCTGTTAGTCCAATATTTCTATGTGAACTATGTTCTATGTCATCTCCATGATTTTTTAATGCTCAGTCTTCAATTAAGAGAACTATTTGACCTCAAAGTCTTAAACACCTAATTTATTCAGTCTGAAATACCTAATTAATGTTTAATTAATTAAAGAAAATGTCTATATCCTTAAGGCTACCAAATCGTCTCTTTTTTCCCTAAATGAACCCCCAACTCCCCATGCCCTCTTATTGCTACTCATTAAATTTAAGGCTGTCATCTCTCTTCTGTGTTATTGCTAAAGCCTCCTAATCTCTCCCTTCTACTGGGGCCTCCCTCATCTGACTCAAGCTCTCTCTGCTGCTAGAATTATTATTCAGGCAATCTGATAATGTTCTCACATAATCAGCAAGGTTCTTCCTCCTCTTTCTGGTCTAAAAATCTTTCATTCTTCAGCTCAAGTCTTATCTGTCTATATCTTTACTCATGCTCTAAGTGAAATCATACTATCTAATGGCTTTAAAGACCATAAAAATGCTTCTGACTCTCTCCAGTCCCTGAGTTGGGACATTAAGTGGTCAGTGTTCAAATCCCTCAGAATGCTGAATAAGTATTCCAAAACAGATCTCTTGATTTCTCAGGCCCCTACCAAACAGTTCTTCTGGTCTTCTCCATATCCATAAAAGACATCATTCTAACTTTCTTTTTCTGCTAAATTATGACCCTCTTTGCTCAATTATCCATATCATATCCTTTACTAAATCCTGTCAGTCTGCCTCCAAAATATTTCCAGAATCTGTCCACCTTTTAATGTTCATTACCAGGCATCTGATTCTTGTAATGTTCTCATATACAAGACAATGACTTGCCTCTTAATCCCTTCTTTGTTGTACTCTGACTCCTTCACTCAGTTCACACAAAAGACAAGTGATTTTTTTAAAACATCAAATGTGTCACTCCTCTGGCCAATTCTCTCCCATGATGTCTTATTGGAAAAATGATAAAATTCAGGCTTATGGTTATGATCTCTAAGGCCCTTTGTGATGTCAATTGCCTTTCTGACCTTATTTCTTATCACTCTCCTTCTGATTCCCTCCACTCTGCCCATACTCATCTTCTTTCCAGTCCTTATACAAGCAAGTTTTTCCACTCTGAGTTCATGGATTTGCTCTTCTGTTGCCTTGAAAGCTTTTCCTCAGATCTTTCCATGACTTGCACTTTTTTGTGCATTCCCACTTTGGGTCTCTGTCTTTCCTAGTCACACTCTCAACACTAGACTTTCCTGGGATTGTTGTGTTATAGTCTAAGAAGAACATGATTACTGGAATTCACACCTCCCCAGGAATTGGGCTATTTCTAGGGCTCAATTTAATCAATAGAACAAATAAAAATGACACTCTACTGTTTCAGGGCACAAGTCTTAAATAACCCCAAGAGCTTCTGCTTTTGTGTTTATTCAAGCTCTGAGCCACCATGTCAGAAGTCTGGCTACAGTGTTGAAGAGAACATGTGGAGCAACCCCATGAGGAGATCAGGTGCCCAAACTTTGTGGACAAACCAAGTAGAGAGAGAGAGAGAAGCCCAACCATCCAGTGGAGTCCAGCCCACAGTTCATCAGCCTCCTGAATGCAGTCATATGATATTTCCTGCAGGGACAGCAGAACCACACAGCCCAGCCCAGTTCAGATTATGGAATCCTGAGCAAATAAAATTGTTCTTCTTTGTTTTAGGCCCCAGTATTTTGGGGTTGCTTATTATACAGCCATAGATAATTGCCAAACTTCCCTTTAGTTACTATGTCTGCTCCTGATTTATTTTTCAATGTCCTGCACTATTATTTGACATGCCATTTTTTTTGACATGCTATTTTTGTGTGTGTGTGTGTGTGTATGTTTTTGTTTCTTCCAATATACCATGAGCTTCAAGATAGCAGGTTATGTTTGGTTCACCATTGTACCACCAGTATGTTACTAAAAGAAGGAATTAATCAGTCTTCTTGAGAAGTTGAATTGCCTTATCTTGCCGTCTGAGGAAGTGTTTCTGTATACCCTCCTACATACAAGTCCATGTTCTCTTAAAGGCGAGCATTAGCCAAGTTTGTACAGCTACTCTTTTCCTTCTTAGAAATAAAATTAATGCATTTATTGTTGAATTCATAAATCAATAGAAAGTTAGAAATGTGAGGAACATCAGGAAAAAAATCCAGTTCAATAGGTTTTTTGTTTTTGTTTTTGTTTTTGTTTTTGTGACCATTGGCCTCTTCATTATATGAAATCGTCCATGTAATGCCAAAATATAAATCAGTAAAAGTGAATCTGTACTGCAGACCGAACGTTTACGTTATCTTTTCTCAAGGCATCTTTGGGAGTGCTTCTTCAAAACCCAAAGGTGCCAAAAAGCACAGTAGGAAAGCCATTGGTCCCTTTCAAACATGACTTTGGCAAACAAGGAGAAAGGAATGAGGAGTTGACATGACTGGTATGTGTAGCTCAACAAAACAGCTAGATAGGACTAGAATCTACTTGATTCAATTTAATCCCCTTTGGTAACAGTAATTCTCAAGAGCATTACTTCTGGCAGGATTTGCTTTAGGATGGAAGACAGATTCAAACCATCAATTTGAATTGGAGCTAATCAAAGTAATGAGAGAGCATCTTGTTGAGATTATTAGGATTTAACCAAATGATACACAAACTAGCTTAACCTGCATGGGACACATGATCTGTACTACTATAAGAGAGATGGCTAAATTTGTATCTTTTACTCCGTGTAGCAGAGTCATTTAGCACGGACCAAAAACATGAAAAGGAAAACCAGTAAAAGCACCATTTTTGAATTGGTGTATCCACAAATAACCATAGATATTTTCAAAAAATATCATGTGTGCATAATGACCAATTATAGGCTAAAAAAGGAGAAGAAATATTCGTATACTCAAATATAAGGCATTTTCCCCATGCTTTACATTTTACAATGGCTTTAAATTTTTTTAATAGTTTCTAGAAAATCAAAGTTTCACAAAAAGATCTTACCACATCATAATTTTTATGTTTTTAACCTCAATAAAAGATATGTTGTTAAAACTTTTTTGAAACCTTGTATATTTATTTATTTACTTACTTATTTATTATTTTTTTATTATTTGACAGAGAGGAGAGAGATCACAAGTAGGCAGAGAGGCAGGCAGAGAGAGCTGGGGAACCAGACTCCCCACTGAGCAGAGAGCCCGATGCAGGTCTCAATCCCAGGACCCTGAGATCATGACCTGAGCTGAAGGCAGAGACTTCAACCCACTGAGCCACCCAGGCACCCCTGAAACCTTGTATATTTAAAATAACTTAAAATTTCTTTCACCTGAATTTCTAAATTCTGGTATTTTAAGGAGCAGTGATAATTACTTTTTCTTGATTATTTGATTTGGGCTAGAAATTATAAATACAGAGAAACTTGGTGGATCTATTTTATTTGTTTGTTTAAGTGACATTATGTTTCTGCTAATTCAAATACTTTGCCCATCTTTACAGAGTTATACAAGTAGCAAAGCTAGCTTGGTGTCATGACTGGCTTTAAATTCTTGCCTATTTTTACTAGATAAATCTATAAGCCTGAATGTAAGGACCATGAAAATATTTTATTTCATTATTTCACTTTTCATATGAGAAAACTGGGGTCTAAAGAGGCGACATTATTTATCTAATCTAAATAAGAATATTTGAGCCAGACTTGCAGGGAGAATTCAGCTAATTTCTTTCAAATATTGAAAGTTATTATCCTAGTCACATTACATATATATAATATATACACATTATATCATATATATGTGTACATATATATTTAAATCCATATTTTAAATTCATATACATATCTATGTGTATATATATTTCTAAATCCATATTTTATTTATTTATTCACTTATTTATTTATTTATTTGTTGAAGATTTTATTTATTTATTTGACAGAAAGAGAGATCACAAGTAGGCAGAGAGGCAGGCAGTGGGGGGGAAGCAGTAGGCAGAGAGGCAGGCGGGGGGGGGGGGGAAGCAGGCTCCCTGCTGAGTAGAGAGCCCAATGTGGGGCTTGGTCCCAGGAACCTGAGATCGTGAACTCCTGGGCCGAAGGCAGAGGCTTTAACCCACTGAACCACCCAGGCGCCCTAAATCTGTATTTTAAACCCTTATGTGTATATATACACATAAGGATTTATGTGTATATATATATATATATATATATATATATATATATATACACACACATAAGGATTTTAAAAGGTATAAATCTTGATATACTTGCTGAAGAAGGCTAGTCCAGATTGGATTCTTCCCTTTTGTCTTCATTTAGTTAATTCCTATTATTTCTCTTGACTAAAGTTTAGACTTCATATCAAGTAGTTTATCTGGATAATTGCCCCAGTGCTTTTCAGCAAGGCTGATTTCCCCATTATATTCATTCGGAGTTCTCTCTCTTGCACACATAACATCATTTGAATTTTCATTTATTTGTGTGATTATTTGATTAGTGTCTTTTGCCAATAGAATGTAAAATCCTGAAAGGAAAGTATTATTCCCGAAAACATTCCCAAAGACCAGTTAAATGTCTGGCACTTAGTAGCAGCTCAGTTAAACAGTTAGATAAATGATTTAATGAAAATGTGAAAGAAGTAGATTTTCCTAGTAAAATCACCCTGATAAATATATTATATTACATTGTTAGTTATTTAAGAAAATCTTGGAAGTGAGTACCCCTATAGCTCAAATACTCTAGGAAGGTAATGACGAAGAGCACCGCAGCACTGGTTGCCCATTCAGAGGAGACCAAGTAAGGTAGGCAGTACCTGCAAAGTTGGATGTGTTAGACAAGAGACCCAGAGACAATGTCACCCAGGCTGACATTCAGGGACTAAGGTTCCCGTTACAACCAAGGACTTTACTGAACACATTTGGGATCTAAAGATTCAAAGTAAAAAGTTTCGCCCATGAGTCTATGTTCAGAAACAGGTTTGATATCTGGTACCTGGCCATCAAGACAATTAGTAAGTGGCCCACCAGAGCCTCAGATAAGGTCAGTGCTGTTTCTCCAATGTTGTTTTGTAAATATGAGGAGTTGTTTTTTATTGATGCTCTAACAGAGAGATGCTCTTGCCAAGGGGCTAGAGCTAAGGATGCTGAATTCCTGCACAAGCACAAGGCAATTCTGCATGATAAAGAACTTCCTTGCCCTAAACCAAGAGCACCCCCTGGAGAAACACTACGGGTCAGCAAGCTCCTTGACAACAGGGTTTCTATCTTGTTCCTCTGGATATTCCTGCAGCAAGCACAGTGCTTGACCTACAGAGAATGCATATTGGAAATGGTCTTCAGTTACTTGCCAATGAGCCAGATAGGAATATAGCTATGCATAAATGTATGACTTTATATTGATTCAATGGTGGAAAAAATACATACTTTTGCATCTGAGCAGAAATTGGGAAGGGCAGTCCACTCTTAGTTGTCAAAAAAAAAAAGTGATCAGAATGGATAAGTCACAGAGAGCAGAGCAGTAACCTCAATCAGAAATCAACAATAAGGGGCACCTGGGTGACTCAGTGGGTTAAGACCCTGCCTTCAGCTCAGGTCATGATCTCAGGGTCCTGGGATCAAGCCCTGCATTGGTCTCTCTGCTCAGCAGGGAGTCTGCTCCTCCCTCTCTCTCTCCTGCCTCTCCGCCTATCTGTGATCTCTCTCTCTCTCTGTTAAATAAATAAATAAAGTCTTTAAAAAAAAAGAAAAAAGAAATCAACAATAAAACCTGATATTGAGGGAGCTTTTAATATCAGTTTCTTACCAACTGCCTTGGCTGGGAATGGATATCGTGGGTTACTCCAACCGTCCATGCTATTGTCATGCAAGGCAGCAAAGTTGCAGAAAAGGGAGAAAATCGAAGTTGCATAAGTGTGGCAAGGGGTAGGGAACTGGAAATCGTGGAAAGAAAGGAGAGACTCATTATACGGCAAAAGCACTTGCCCATGGTTTTCAGAAGACCCACAAAACCAACCACTGCCCTCTGTAATGGAGACATTCTTTGTGTCAGTCTCGGTGTAACCGTTCTGAAGCAGCAAGGGTAATCGTATCGATTTTGAAGGAATGTCTAGTTAATTTTTCACAAGGCGTAGATCCCTCAAAAATCAATAACTTTCTGCTGTATCTTTATTCTTCAGAATAAACTGTGTCTGTCGGAGAAACTTGATTCTTAAGCTCAATTGGATTCATAAAACATTCACAGACACATAGTACAAAAGAAATGTAAGCTTTCCCTAGGAGTGGTAACTATTTAACCTCAACATAGGACAAAGGCTCCTTCCCTTTTGATATATTCTTGTCCTTGGACAAGGCATTAGTAGGGACCAGGAATCATGTGATGCAAATGTTTCCATTCTCCCAAGGAAAAAAGCTTCAGTAGAAGATACGAAGGACAAGTCTGAAAAGCAGAGTCTAAGCAAGTCTTTTTTTTCCTCCCCAAATATGTTTATTTTAATTTTTCAGTGTTACAAGATTGATTGTTCATGTACCACACCCAGTGCTCCATGCAATACGTGCCCTTCTCAATACCCACCACCAGGCTCGCCCACCCCCCCGCCCCCTCCCCTCCAAAACCCTCAGTTTGTTGCTCAGAGTCCACAGTCTCTCCTGGTTCATCACCCCCTCCGATTTCCCCCCATTCACCCTTCCCTTCCCTCTCACGATGCCCTCCATGATTTTCTTTATACTCCACACGTAAGTGAGATCATAAGATAATTGACTCTCTCTGCTTGACTTATTTCACTCCGCATAATCTCTTCTAGTCCTGTCTTTTTTTTAAAAAAAAAATCTGGGATTATGGGGTGGATATTAGAAATGTATTCATTTTCTTCTCCTTTTACTCACCAGGAAGAGTGTGCCATACTAAATGTATTTAAGAGAAATAAAAACATGCTATGGAAACAGTATAAAAATGTAATCCAGTAGCACAACCTAAGGAAATCACTGAGTGATCCCTAATCTCTCATTTGCATTTACACAGGAAACAGGTAATGTCCAGAGAGGTTAAGTGTTCTCCCTAAGGTCACAGAGTAAATGTCTCATTCATTAAATTGGAAATGCTACTTTGAAAAAAAATCAATGAACGCTCATTTATCAGGGGCAGGGAATGTGCAAGGTTGAAGCTATGATAGTGCCTGGACTGGAATAAACACACAAGGCAAAAGCTCAAATAATAAAAACAGAAAAGGGAAGATAAAATTAAAAATTACAAAAAATGTGTCTGCAATACTAGAAAAGCTTCCTACATTTGACTTAATATCACTGATGAATTATTTACCTATAAATCAGTTATAAGATTTGAGATGTAAGACAGTCATTGCTGCAGCCCCTCCTACGCCTTTTCTCTTATCTCAGCCCCATTGTGTGTGTGTGAGTCCCTGTGTAGGGGTGTGAGTGTGTGTGCATGTGTGTGAGTGAGCACATGGGGGCGTGTGCACACATCTGCTTGTGTGCATTTAGAAGTATCTCTAAGAAGAACAGAAATACTGAGTGTCATATCAAACAGTGCTTTAAAAAAATAAATTTTGTTGGGATCTCTTAGTCCCCTTTGTTTTATTGCCAACTTAAGGATTTAAGAAATAGCAAAAATTTACAGAAACTTTTTATATTGTAAGCTCATTTCTAACTGGAATGCTCTGCCTCACTGAACAAAGGTAGCTTTCCTAGACAGTCTGAAACATGATCAAGAACAAATTCTGTGGCTTGCTTCTCCCCCACCACACTGCTCAGCGTCCCTTGCTCCGGGCTTGAAGGGTACTTTCCGAAAGGAGAGAGCAACACAGTTTCTATCTCAGTCCTTCAGCCAGCTACAAAGTAAACACTAAAAGGAAGTCCTGCCTCCCTTCTGATGCTTATCAAAGCCAGCTATAAAATTTATCTTCATCTAATTCTAAAGGAGGTGACTTTAATCTAGAATCAGGCTGTGATTTTATTCTTGGTCCAATCCAATAAAAAAACAGATGTCGCTTTACAGATATTTGAATGGAAGCTTAAGATCCCAACCGGTCAGCATTCTAATTTATTTAATGCACATTAGGTATTTTATCCACACAGAGACACCAAAATAGAATACCCAAAGTGTGTATCAGTATTAACTTCTATCTCTTATGTTCCGGACTTGGCAAAATTGTTGTAAGGAAAAAGAAAAGGAAAATGTCTCTTTTAATTCTCTTTTCCTTTGTGGCTTCTTTTACAGATCCCGTGTTTCAACATCCTGAGTGTGCAGTGGGAAAGCTACTAACATTTTTTATGATCAGGTTTAAAATTCATTAGAGTGTAGATCTCACCATGTTTCCAATTTTTTTTATTATTATTATTGAAGTGTAGTTGCTACACGATGTTACATTAGTTTCAGGTGTGAAACTTAGTGACAAACGAGTCTCTACACTCTGCTATATTCAACACAAGTATAGTTACCATCTGTCAGCACACCACACTATTACGATATCTTTGACTACATTCCCTACGCTGTGCCTTTCATCCCCATGAGTTATTCATCCCGTAACTAAAAGCCTGTGTCTACTTTTCAATCTTTAATCAATGGAAGTGAGAAGTGTCATTTCAGAGGTTTCTCTGCTATTACATTTAAATCTCTAATTATTTGTATTGTTAATTACACAGGTGTAAAGCCTACATTGCGCTGTCCAACATCTCTGGATATCTGATCATTTCCCCATCATTTCACTGTCTTGGTTCATTGGCCTGCCACAGTCTGTTACGGTTCTCAGGTCTTCGGTGACCCAAACGTTTCATGATATATCATGCGTCGTACAACAGAGAAGGTGTTTTTCTATGATCTGGATGTCATAGATCCATATGGGATCTATGGGAATGAGGGGTTTCCAGGGTGAGCCTGAATGTTAAGGGCCTCATCAGTACAAAAGTTCTGGGACTTTGAAATATGCTCTGTCATTGAGATGCTGCTGTTAAACAGTTTATGATAGCCGTCATGAATCCTGCATCGGATCCAGAAACCCTTTTGTTTCTTGAAAGCACTCAGTTGTTTCACTAGAATATTTGAAACTAGTTGCTTCAACCAACAGACCCCTGAAAGTTTAGTGGTTTAACACCCTGTTGGTTTATTCCTGCTCATATCTCAGGCTGAGGTATGTTAGGCTGCCCTCCTCCATCCTGAAGCTATACAATCTGAAACATTCCGCAGGGTATCTAGAAGACACACTCATTACCGTCATTAACTGGTTGACCTGGAAGTAACACATGTCAGTTTGGCTTCTGTTTCACTGTAATCTTGCTTCGGGGGAGATTGCACAAGGTAGAGGAATCCTTACCTAGTGAGTGAATACTAAATGGTTCTGCCATATATCTGGGTTTGAGCTAGAACATAAATAAAAGGCATAGTGGCTTCTGTTTTTGATTGAAGGATTCTGCCAGTCCCAACCACATCCAGACAGTAGCAAACTCTCACTGAGTATCATAAGAGCAATTTAGAATGAGCTTAGACATATATTTAGCGTCTGATACTAAAATATATCAGGCGCCTGGGTGGCTCAGTGGGTTACAGTTTCTGCCTTCAGCTCAGGTCATGATCTCAGGGTCCTGGGATCTAGCCCCGCATCGGGTTCTCTGTTTAGCAGGAAGCCTGCTTCCCCTTCTCTCTCTGTCTGCCTCTCTGCCTACTTGTGATCTCTCTCTCTGTCAAATAAATAAAATCTTTTAAAAAATAAAATAAAATATAGAAGAGTCAGTTGTTCAACCTGTGTAGCATCTAATTGGTTCAAAACCATGAGAGACTGAGCATTTAATTAATCTATATAGGTAAGAATGTTTGCTAGCAGAGGAGGGACCTTAGTTCAAAGGGGACTTTGTTAATTTGGTTGTTTCATTGTGCTTCCGTGTCTTCATTGGAAAAATACAACTCGCATGAGAGCACTTATTGTAACTTGCTTCACAGAGATTTGTGAGGAGTAAATGAAATCAAGGGATTGACAAAACTTTGGGAAATTTAGATGGCGAGATAAATATAAAATGCTATATTTTGATGGCACTATGAGCATTCTTTAACTTAATGTTTCAGTATCGTTTATAACCTTTTGACCAAAGTAAAAAGAATGCTATTTGCTAGAGCTGTAGTTTAGATACTTGAAAACTAAATACTTTAAAGCTAAAATTCAGGCTATTTTTATGAAGAGCGGACAATTCTCAGTTTCTAATTCATATTCTGTTATTTTTTAAAAAGACTAAAATAAGTCTGATAATTCATAATCAAACTTCCAATTTTGAAAACCAGCTAGTTAAAAATGATTTTTGTACTGCTACAAGCATATTTTCAGTATATAATCATGTTGGTAAGAAAATAGATCATTTTTACAAGACTGTTCATGTTGAGGAAAGAAATATTTTAAAATTCATAACTCATTAAAATAATTTATTTTATTACAAGTGAATTTATGTAGCTATCTTCTGTTAATGAAATCTTTCCCACTGTGGTGGGTTTTTTTTGTTTGTTTGTTTTTTTATTTTTTTCTAATAGCATACACAGGAAAGGTAAAGCTGATATTATGGGATCAGAATACCTTAAAAAAAAAATCACTCCATTTAAGATGCCTAAGCTCTTGTTGAGTTTTTATTTTTTTTCTTCTTTTCTGTCACTTCTGAAAATTCAGGAAGAGGTCTGAAAATCAATCATGCCTCACTACACATTTAATTTCTCATGAAAACACACAATCTTTGTTCAGTATTTAAAAGAGGATCTTGGTATCGAAGCCTCAGATGGAAAACAATCTTGCTCTGGTGCTTTTGGAGTAAAAACGTTTGCGTTCTGAATGTTCTGAGTCTTCCTACTAAGATAATAAAATGTCTACTCTGAGGCTATTCTCTGCTCCTGATGGTCGCCTCATGTATAGCTATGTACGAGATATAGGACAATGCTTCTAGCAATTCTCTTACCTTTTGAGTTGGCTTTGCATGCTTTAGTGGAATCATGGATAGTTTGTATGGACACTTACTAATCTGTCATTTATGTCCAACCACTCTTCCACAGCATGAATTTGGGTCATTAAGTAGTGCAAGACAATGGGGGCCTAATATAATATCAGAATTATCTTGACTTCAATAACCATAAAATAATTCCTCTTTTCCATGGGAAACCAAGGGAAAAATAGATTTCTGTCTCGATCCCACGTTCACTCCATGACAGGGCCACTGTGAGCTGGGGATTTTGCTTACTTGGATTTTATAGGTGGCCATCCTACACTTCCATTGTTGCACTGACCTAGTTTTGAGGAACTATACAGAAAGATCAGTTATCTGGAGCCAGAGGAGATTTGGAAAATGAAGTGTCACATTCTTGTTGATTATGGTGGTGGTCTTTGCCTTCTCAGAAACACTTCCTTTAACGAGCAGAGCATTAAGTGGAAAGAATTTAAGGCTCAGGTTTCTAAGTCTTTATCCATATTTGGATTGGCAAAGCAAATATTTTGTCACTTAAGCTCTAACGCAGGCTTTCCAGATAGACTTGGCAAAAGAAAATGATCTTATCAAGAATGTTAGCGACTCTTCTTTCAGTCAGAGCAAAGCCTTCTGTTAATAAATACACTTTCTCCATTAAAAGATTAGTAGATGTCACAGATTAGAAATGGCCCCCATGTGTAGCAAAACTTTGTTTTGCTACACAACCCACTGTGGTCTATGTGCTGTTCTCTTGTGTGATTTCTTTAACTAAAAGAATATAATGGAAGTGATGAGACAGTTTCTGGGCAAAGGATTAAGACTCTTCTCTTCCCTTTCCTTTCTCTTAAACCATTTACTTTGGGACTCCCATATTGTGATATAAGTCCTTCTACCTTTCTGAAGACAGCATGTGGAAAGGGTCTGAGACCATAGACAGAGAAGGGAACTCAGTTCAAACCAGCTTCCAGCCATGCCTCCCAGCCCATGGCATTAGGAATGTGAGCAAGGATGTCCCAGCCTCTCTAATCCAACACAGACCTCTGTTGAACACCAACCGTCAAGTACAAGACTGGATACAGAGAAAAGAAGAATTGCCCAGCTAAGCTCTGCCCACATCCCTGATCAACTAACTTCTAAGATATAGTAAAATAGTTGTTCTTTAAAAATCATTGAGTTTGGGTAGAATTTGCTCTCCAATAATTGGTAACCTAACAGCATAAACAATGCATAACATGTCTTTATTTTCTCAGAATCTCTAGCATTCCAAGTCTGGCATATGTTGGGAGATTAAGAGTTACTTATTGCATGGACATTTAAATAGAGGACAAAGAAATAGATTCTTGAATAATGGAAAGATGCAGATAAGCATGAGGGTTTGACTCATTTGTTGAATCATTGGATGAAATATGTGATTAAACCATCACAGTATCACAGTTTGGCCAATGAGGAGGTTTGAGATATAGACACATTCATTTTATATTCTAAGGCTGGCCCATAAGCTATATCATAAAAAAGTATCCTTAATAAATTTTAAAATGCGTGTAGTAAAATGTAATATGTGGTTGTGTGCATTCCAAGAGGAGTTGGATTAAATTCAGCATGTAAATATCCAATCAATCAATAATTCCTAATCCCTCAACATATGCTAGACTCAGAATGCTAGAGATTCTGAGAAAATAAAGACAAGTCAGAAATTATCTGCGATTTGTTCATATCTACTGACCAATTCCTTATTGAATTCCTCATATGTGCCTAGTACAGTGTTACCTCATTCTCTACAACTGGACAAGGAAGAAAGACACATCCGTGAGTGAAATAAAACACAAGTGCTATAATGTCTGCCAAATAACATGGCGCGCACAGGGAGAGTGGCTGGAATAGATAAGAAAGGTTTCACGGTGGAGATGATACCTGTGCTGAATCTTGAAGGATAAGTCATTCTTCAGATGGAGACTAGGGGGAGCTCCTAAGAAAACAAGGGAACTGCAAGTTCAGAAGCCGACAGGTTCCACTGTATATCTACTTGGGAATAGGGAGCAATTTTCTTTCCAGAGTTTGGAAAGTTAAGCTGGTGGGGAAAGGAACAAATTGGCACTTGTGAAATTAGAGTGGGGCTCACTCTTTCTGTCACAGTAACTCCTTCATTGAAGTACTTGAGTCTTTAATGTTTGCCAAGAACTGATACCATCAGAGACATCGTCTCAGAAACTAACAAATAATCACAAAAACGCAATCTAGCTCTGTTCTATAAAAGCATATAGTCTCATGGAAAAACAAGTGCAAGCCATCTTAATCCAGTATGACGATTACTGAAAAGATGCAGAAAGACATTTCAAGAACAGTAATAAGAACCAAGCTTTCCAGAGGATAGTATTCCTGAGCTGAATGGATGTCTTCCAAATTAGGTGTGGTTTGTGTGTATGCATACGTGTGGGAAGAACACAGGGAATGGAAACAGCATGCATATGGTAAAAATCCTGAGCTGAGAGAAAACTCGTTTGAGGAAGTTCAGTTGGGTTAGCTTGCATAAGGAGCAAGATATGAGGGTATCATTCTGTTTATAGGAATCATGGGGATGTTTTAGGTAAGAGACTGTCAGGGCCAAATGTACTGATTGGAGAGCTTCTCCGTGTCAGAGAAACTGATTTGGAGAGAGTAATTAACTGGGTTTCAGATAACAGGGGAGTAGTAAGTTAAGTTAAGGGCAGACACATTTCTTTGGATCTATCAAGAAAATGTTTGGGGATAATTTGGGAAGCATTGTCCTATAGGAAATAGAAAATTATGTTAGTTTTTATACAGGGCTAGGGTCATAAAATCATCAGCTATTTTAGAAAGATAAATCCAGAAAAAAAGAAAAAAAGAAAGAAAAATAGAAACATAAATCCAGGAGGATGTATCGGTGTGGATGGAGTTGGTATCAGTGGGACAGGGCTGACAAGTGTTGATGGGAACCTCAGTGAAGGCATCAGCAGTAGCATGAGCAGAGGAAACAGAGTATTGCTGCTGTGTTGTCATATAGATAATAAGAAAGTCTTGTGCCTTTGGGACTAAAAAGGGAGATGTCCAGACACAATTGTTCAAATTTATGGTAACATTAAAAGTGACTCCAGACCTAACCCAATTCTTAAGGATCACATCATATGTTGTTGTTTTTGTTTGTTTGTTTAATAGGAGAAATAATAGAAGAATTTCTAAAAAAAAAAATGGAAGAAATTCATGATGTCGAAAAGAAATACAATAAAGCTGCATTGAAACCTCAACCATAAAATTGGAAGAAATGGAAATGATTCTGAGACTGCTGTGAGTCTGGAAATAAAATGGTGTTTCTGTGATAGAATTTTAGAGTTTCATCTAAAATAAAATTGCGAAGGAAACCAAGTCCCCAAGTTGTCCCTCTGGCACCTTGCAGTGGCATTCTGTAGATACATCACCGTCCAAGGTCTATAACTCTGGAGACAAGAAATACACAGTGAAGAATTTGCAAACATGTCAGTCAGAAAGTTGACAGTTGGAGTGGCTGTGGGCAGGGGTTGGCCGTGACATCGCTAACACCTTTGCAAGCCTAAAGTGGAAGATAAGAGGATGACCAAGTTGCTCAGAGACACTCTGCCAACTCAGCGATCAGTCTCAGCCACCGGGAAGGCTGTGCCTGACAGCTGCACTCGGGGGATAACCCAGCGTTGGAAGGTCACAGAGTTCCAAAGAAAGCAACGGTAAAGCTGGGTGAACGGGTCAGGAAGAAAGTCACTAAAGTGTAGAAGGAGACGACCTCAAAGCTGTTCACCACAAAACACAGTTCAAACAGTTATATTTGAACTTTGTTTATGAAAGAACCCCTCAGCCATTAACCCATTAGTTTCTCTTTGAATGGTTATGATGTAGAAGGAGCCAGAAGGGGAGGGAAAATAACATTTATTAACAATAAATGTCTAGACTGTGCATGTGAGGATGGGAATCCAACAGAACTGTTTTTGATTCAAATGTCTCACACTTGGTACAACCTTGGACAAGTCAAGGGCTACATTGCCTCCAGGCTTTGATCTTTGAAAGGCGGAGAAATGTCCCTAAGTATGAATGAGCTGTGGAAATTGTACAAGGTGCCTGAGAGTCAGATAAGGAGGGCATGATCAAATAATGTCAGGTAAAGAAAAAAAGGAAGAAAGAAAGAAACACTTGTCTGTCCTCAATGAGAATAGAAGACAGTGGGGATATCAGAAAGAAAGGGGAGGGGCAGCTGTGTGGCACAGTCAGTTGAGTGACTCTTGATTTTGGTTCAGGTCATGATCTCAGGGTCGTGAGATCGCATCCTTATCGCATCCTGCATAAGGCTCTGTGGTCAGTGTGGAGTCTGCTTGAGTTTTTCTCTCTTCCCCTCTGCCCCTCCCCCACTTGGATGCATACATTCTCACTATTAATAACACCTTAAAAAAATGAAAAAAAAATAAAGGAGATTGATGAAGAGGAAGTGGAAGATGATTCATGTTTCATGACAGTGCACGATCCTATCAACACTAAAGCATATCTATACACCCCTGGTCTAGCCTTTGGGTTATATAAACTAATTTGTTACAGTGGTTCATCTCCTTCAATGGTAATAGAATTATAGAATCGACACAATGGACCTAATTATTAATAATATAAAGATGACAAATATTATTATTATTGTATTGTTACTATTGCATATGTAATGGTGATTCATGCAATCACATTGAATGCTTTTAAAGCACCCATTATTATATTTTTCAAAAATAAGTAAAATATATACACTTTAATACAGGCGTGGCTGCTTGAAACTTAACATCATTATAATTGAACTTTCTTTTTTTTAAAGATTTTATTTATTTATTTGACAGAGGGAGAGACAGCAAGAGAGGGAACACAAGCAGGGGGAGTGGGAGAGGGAGAAGCAGGTTTTCCTGAGAGGCAGGGAGCCCGATGGTGGGCTCCATCCCAGGACCCTGGGATCATGACCTGAGCCAAAGGCAAACTGAGTCACCCAGGCACCCCATAATTGCACATTTCTTGAAGATTCTCTTAATTCATTTATCTCTTTTTATTCTTTCTTTATGTTAAAATCCTAGGTAAAATAATTTCAATTGCTCCTAAATTGCACTTTTGAAAAATAAAGATAATTTTTTATAGATGCTATGGACATATTTAGGTGACCATTGTGGATTCGGATTTGGAAATGGCCAACTTTATGCTGAAATTAGAATGACTATTTTAAAAACTAGAAGTATAATATGAAACTAGACACATACACTTTTCGAGCCGGAAACAAGCAGTTTCACTTTCTCTCTCTATATATATTTATCTAAGTATATACATATATATGTGTGCGTGTGTGTGTGTGTGTGTATCTGTGTGTACGTATGTCTCCATTAGTGTGTGTGTGTGTGTATCTGTGTGTACGTATGTCTCCATTAGTGTGTGTGTGTGTGTGTGTGTGTGTGTATCTGTGTGTATGTATGTCTCCTTTACACCCCCTTCACACCTTTGTCAGCCTTGGGAATAATGTAAACCATCACTTTCTGAAGATTTCTGGGCAGAACATACACCTAACCACACGTTAGGTAATATTTTTCATGATTTGGGTAAATAATCTAGGTCTATATACAGAATGCACCAAGTGTTGGGAAACACTGGAAAGGATTTTAGCACAAGCTTACACAGGTGAAGGATTAAATGATACTATCACTACACAACTCTAATCTCCATCTTTATCTTTTTTAAAACATCTGCTTTTGTTTCTCTTTTCATCTAGACCCCTTGGTCACATATCACTCTTCTGAAGCACAGTGATTAATTCTGAATTCTTTTGTACGCAGTGTGCCTTTAGTCCAGATGAAATTGAACTTCTCTTTAGAGTACTTGAATGGTACCAAACAACCTATGCGTGCATTGTGAATTCCAAAATTATCTAGAACTTGGGGTAAGAGAGAGTATTTACAAGTTTTCTATTGATTTTCCAAGTTGGAATTCATTTTAAGCACAAATATAAAACTAAGCTCAATTTCAGGAGGATGAGTAAAGGTGAATTAGTTCTAATATTATGTAGTAAATGCAGAAAATTTAAAAGACAGCAATTTTCTATGCCTATTTCAAAATGTGCTTCTACAAATAATAGCCAGATGAATTATAGTGAAGAGACAAAGGAAAGCACAGTCAACAGTTAATTTTTGGCAGCAAACTTGATCCATTTCATTTTGTTGGAGATAGTTAATAACATCGAAGGATGTATATTTACTCCAAGATTTTTGTTTCTCATTCTGAATTCATATTCAGTGCTCTTAGAAATATTTTATTAAATGAAGAATGCTGTCAAATTTAAGTAAGGAAAGAATTAAGGAGATAATTTGAAGCAGACCAATTGAGAAAGGTCATTTGGATAAAGTCTTTAAAAAGCCCATATCTTGAGCACATCAATTTTTCCAAGTTTAGTCAGCTAATCTGGGACAAAGTCATGGAGACCAACATTCAATCTTACATATTTGAACAGAGGTCAGATTTTTGCTTGAATACCTGACTGAAGAAAGCTGTAGGGGCCATTTTGAAATGACTATCATTGCTTAGCAAGGTTATATTTTTCTTGGATGGCTTAGGGGAAGGTTGAAAATTTGGTTCCTTGACAAGGTGAGATATAAATAGGAAGATATGGCACCAAGTTTGCTATTTTGAGAATGGTTCTATGAGAGAGAGCACTTTATGACATATGACTTGCAAATATTTCTTGAAGACTGATGCGTTCAAGCTTTGTTTTCCTGGAAAATCCAGGACATGAAGTATAGCATGGAGGGAATGATAAACTTCTTAATGATGAAGTCTTGTGGATCACTGAAAAGCATACTTGGGAAAGCAAAACAAAGAGGTGTAATCATGAACCTTGGTTGTAATTAAATCCCTGATGGCACATTTTAACTGCTTTTATCATGTAAAATATTCTTCTGATTCATTGCAAATTGTCTTTGATTTATAGATAGATTCTTTCTTCTGGTACTGTTCATTGACTTTGCACTTAATAGTGTCATAAAATGTTCACCAAGACATGCTAATACTCCATCTGGAATACCTTAGTTGATTGCACAAGCCTTTATAATACATGTATAAAATTCAACAAGGTGAATCCATTCCTGATGAATAAGCCTCAGAGTAGGGCCACAGCTCAATGCATCAAGAGTTATTACTCACTCCTATTATTTTCTTAACTTCCTGTTAAGAAATAGCGCATCTGACGATAAAATTTCTGATTCCTATTTATGCATACATTTTAATTTCAAGTCCTGAGGTGCAGCTTTACTTTTTACACAAAAGAATAGCCAACCAGTTGACTCTCTTCTGTGAAGTGAAAAAAGAAAATACCACCTTTTCAGCTTAGAATACATGAGAATAGAAATAATTGATCATAGAAGCTAAATATAGAGTTATTGTTCTCTACTCTAATCAACCCTGACATGTTTCCCTTGACCCTTCACATTTGTTTTTAGATATTTATAGACACTTAATGTGAAAGCATGGAAATTGTACTAAGTGATAAAATATTTACTCTGGATTATGAACAAGTATGACTTCAAGTAGCATACAATGTTAAGAAAAACAATTTACACAAAAAACAAAACAAAAACAAAAACAAAAACAAACAAAAAAAAGAAAAACAATTTACAGACAAAAGGTTTAGGATTATGACATTCACACTTTTAATAAAATGGCAATGTGATTGTAATTTAAGCAGAAGGCAGTTGCGAAGATGACCCTGGATATTGCTATTATTTACTAACCTAAAAAAAATCAAAACCTATATGGTGTAGTAAAGAACAAAAATCCAACTAAGTAAATTTGAAGATCTAATTGGTTTTATTACATGAGTCATGAATCCACAGCATCTCATCTAGCAAGCAGAGGGAAGCCCTAAGGAACTGTACAAAATGGAAGGTTTTTTTGTAGGAATAAGGGTGGGGGAGTAAGAAAGTTATAAACAAAAAAAGGGAACAGGATTGTTTCAGGCAAGGTCACTTTCCTATGGGGGAAGCACAGAAGATCTTACCATGCAAATTTTGCCTTCTGTCCTTCCGGGGATGGAGAGGGCACCTGTGACAGATTATCTCATTGGTATTTATCAAAAAATTCCTAACTGACCAGTTAAAACGTTTCTGGGGGGAGGTTAAAACTGCAATTAAGTTAAGTATTAGGTCCCAGTTTGGTGACTTGGCCTAAGTGACGCCATTTGGACCTGCGGTTTTCTTTTTAACAAGTAAGACATTTTCACTCCATACCTTTGCAGGAATAAGCCTAACACAAATATCCCTGGTATTGCTAAACGTAATTATGTTTCAGTGGGCTTTTTGAGTTCCCATACATCCCAAATCTCTGCTGTCACAAAACATCATGAAATTCTAGCATACAGAAGATATATTTAGGGAAATTACATTTTTTTTGCCAAGTTAAAAGAAAAAGAAGGTTATAAACAATAACATAATCAATATCGATCTTATTACATTCTTAGTAGAGATCATTTTAACAGACATTGCCATTATTAAGGAGAGAACACCTTTTATTATCATTGGCTTAAAAACTCTTACTTCAATATATATCTAACTCTGCCTGTCAGTGAAATAAGCAGGCTGCTTTCATTAGGTACAGAACTGCCAGGCTGACGTTTTCAGATTGAATCCGTGGGAAATAACTACACTTTCACATTGTCGATTTCCTATGTTTCGTTTATAATCGTTACAAGATCATCTTAGCATTATAAAGTTTAGAGAGGGAAAAAAGAAGCTATTTCAAGTACTCTATAATACATAATGGAGAAAGTTTATTTATTTATTTATTTATTTATTTATTTATTTATTTACTCTGCATCGTTCAAAAGTCCAATTATTTTCCCGGTGGAAGCTCCCTTTACCACCTCCCTCACACCGATGTGTCACAGAATATAGGCTTCGCCATTTGATGGTGCTGTGGTTTTTCCTTTTTTTAAAAAAATCTGTGCTTAGATAGTGCTTTGCTTCAGTATCCCTATAGATAAGTGAACTTCAGAGTTGGAATGACCAAGTCACATCTGCACCCCAGATATCTGCTTTGAGTTTTTGGCCTATTAAACACATCACTCTTTATTTGGATGTTGGTGCTTTGAGATTCTTTGTGGTACACAACAGAAACCATCTCTTTTCCACTTTGCACTAATCCTGCTCCAGCTCTTCTGTTTTCTATCTCAGTAAATGGAGCTATCACCTCCCCAGGGCCCATGTCATCCTCAAGCTACATCTATCACATCTGTTTACATCTTTCATTATCACCAGCTCCTACATCCTATGTTTTATTTCATTTTATTTATTACTTATTTTATTTATTTATTATTGTTAAAAATTTTATTTATTTGGCAGAGAGAGAGAGAGATCACAAGTAGGCAGAAAGGCAGGCAGATAGAGAGGGGGAAGCAGGCTCCCTGCTGAGCAGAGAGCCCGACATGGGACTCAATCCCAGGACCCTGAGATCATGACCTGAGCCGAAGGCAGAGGCTTAACCCACTGAGCCACTTAAATTCCTCCTATTTCTTGTATTCATCTTCTATCCATCACAGCATTATTATTCTCTTAGTTAAGACTCTTGCTCTTGCATTTTTGTAAAAATTTCCTATATGTTCTCTCTGCCTCCATTTTTACCTCTCTTAAATCCATTTTTAATTTTTCAGCCATAGTGAACTTTAAAATCAGCAATTGGCAAACTATGGCCATGGACCAAATTCAGCCAGCTACCTGTTTTGGTAAATAAGATTTCACTGCAACACAGCACACTCATTTGTTTATATTGTATCTATGCTGCCTTCATGCTACAAAGAAAGTGAAGCAAATGGTCCAAGAAGCCTTAAGCATTTACTATCTACTTTTTAGAGAACAATTGTGCTAACCCCTATCCAGTACCAAATAGTTTCCCAGCTGAAGTGCTTTCAAAGGCCTTCCCTGGTGCAGGAGAGAAGTCCACACCAATCTACAGGCTCATCTTTCAGCACTCCCTGATGTAAACTGATGTCCCAACCATACCACACCCAATGGTCCTTACTGCAGAGCCTCCAGCCACCATTATGAGTTTGGTGAACTAACTCTTGTCTTCTACAGCTTGATCTCAATGCCTGTGTTTGTGGACAATATTCCTTGACACTGGAAGTCTGAGGTATACAATCCATAAACCCAGAACTTTCTGCGCTTGCCCCCATCAAAGCATATACATGCTGCAATCTCTTTACCTACTACTTTTGCCTCCCAATTAAACTGCCCCTCAAAACACTAATAGTGCCTGATTCATGGCAAGAACTCAGCATTATCTGCTAAATGAATGAATAAATGCTATTCATGTCTTTCTATTCTTAAACCTTTTCTATAATAAATTTTAATGATATTTAGTTTTAAAGTGTCTTAGTTTCATTATGTTGAAAGCATACTCCTATCATATTAAGACGTGGATTGGCTGTGGCACTTGGGTTGCACAGTCGGTGGAGCATCTGACTCTTTGTTTTAGCTCAGGTCATGATCTCATGGTCCTGGGATTGAGCCCAGAGTCTGGCTCCAAGCCCAATCTGCTTGAGATTCTCTCTTTCCTTCTCTCTCTGCCCCTCCATACCATGCACTATCTCTTTCGAAAATGAATAAATAAATCTTTCAAAAGAAATGTAGATCTGCTTTGTAGTTGTTAAGCAAATGCAATAGCAAATAATATCGTGTAATATTTAAAAAATACCTAACACTTTATAAAGTGTTCTCCCATATATTTTCTCAATGAATTGATTCTTAGAAACAGCGCTGTGGTGCCAGTCCTCTATAGTGATTTAAATGCAACATCCAGCTTTGTGGAATGATTAAAAATGACTCAGAAAATTGGTACACACTTCTTGTAACACATGAACTCAGAGCATGGATTATAATCAAAATATATTGTAATGAAAGTTAATTTTCAATTCAGTAACATCAGATTCTCTTATTTGCTAGAAATTGATCCCAGGGTCCATTTTCTTTTAGTTCTACCACTAATTCAATCTCCTGCTATTCTTAGATATGTTTTATTCTTCTGTTTGAAGGCAGGAAAACCATTGTTTTACTCCATTATTTTCCTCGAATAGTAAAGCCTATCAGTATATTTTTCTCTAACATCTGACTCTTCGGAAATAAAAACTTTGTTACTACCTTCTACCTTTGAGAAGATACATTTTACTTTTTAATTTTTTCCTTTGATCTGGATATGAGAGGGTGTTTGTGTTCAGTTGAAAATCACATAAAGATACTTGTTTTTATCTAATAATGTCTACTTGTGAACATTAATTTAAATAAATTTTAGTACAGAACATATTATTATGAACACACTGTAAGTTTTTATTACACTAGACCACTGGTTTATAAAATTCAGAGGATGTAAGGATCATCACCTTATAAGCTTTTTAGAAATGCTGATTTCAATACTCCAACACCAAATAGTCTGACCCAACTGTGTCCAAAGTTGGGTCTTTATTTCTTATCAAGTATTACAATAATGATGCAAGTGGCCCAGACTATCCTTTGAGAAACATTGAATAGAACCAACGTTTTGCAGAAAACACCTCATATGTTTGCATCAGAGTGTTTACGTGACATTATTTGAATTTCTTACCTCTGAAAAGCAGCACAACTGGCTTTAGTCTAACAAAGGGTAAGAGATAAACCAGGCACTGAGGACAGTAAGCCTTATCAAAAGGAGAGCTAAATAATTCAGTGGAGGCTGATTCTTCACCCACATCCCACCAGAACCAAGTAAGAGTCTTATGCCGTGCATATTGACAACTTCAGCTCTTCTCAAGCTAACTTTAATGTACATTTATATTTTTGTATATTTTAATTCTGATGTGTTTCCAGTACACAAATATTTATGTTCATTATAAGCAAAAAAAAAAAAAAGAAAAGAAAATTCAAATAATCTAACAAACAAAAAACAAGCCACTTAAAATCCCTCCATCTGAAGCTAGCAACTCATACCTCTCATATGTCTTCTAGTGTGCATGTCTTCACTGAAATTACCTGGAAAAATAGGTTAACAGATTATCCCTCTTCCCAAAAAGGGAATATCCCTTTTTGCAATATTAGTATGTGGTTTTAATAAAGAATTGTTTAGATGAATTTGGTAACATGTCGATTTAAACCAGTTTAAGCTAAAGGAAAATCACAGGGTCACAAAACAGGGACTTTGGTAGTATGAACCTCCTTCCAGAACAGCAGATCCAAGTCCTCAAGGATATCCACATCAGACCTTCTCCACTATCCTCTGTTGGTCAAGAGGGTGCTTTTCATTGGCTTGAGCCTCAGGCAGGATCCTTCATCACAGACCTGATTCCACTTCCCAGTTTCAGAGAGAAGCATGTGATGCAGGACTTTCCCCTGATGCTGCCTTTGACTTTTACTGAAGATATTGACACACTCTTTCAAGTACAGTCACTGAGCTAGCCGAATGGAAGACTGCATGGTTGCAATCTCAGTGAAGGAAAAGCAGAACAAAAGAAGGCCAGAAAAATGGAGAGCTCAACATCGTTATCCTTGAGGCAAGTTTCATGCCATGACTGTTCTTATTTTATGATCCTGCAGATTTTCTTTTAACTCCATCTAGTTTGACATATTGCATCACTTTCATCCAAAAAGGTCTTTGCTAGTGTACACAGTTGGTCCTAGTTATTCATGGATTCTGTATTTGCAAATCATTCTACTTGCTCAAATTTATTTGTGACCCTGGAATCAATACTCATGGTACTGTCCTGGTCGTTTGTGGACACATCAAGAATTAAGAGAAGTTTCTCACCTTATGTGCATGTTCCCAGTTGAAGGTTCCCAGCTGAAGTCAAACAAAGTGATGTTCTATCTTCCTGTGGCAGCTCTCATAGTGTAAACAAGTGTCCTTTTCATGGTTGATTTATTGTCACGTCACATTTTTGTGCTTTTTGTGGGTAATTTATTTAAAATAACCCCAAAGCATCATGTTGAAGTACTGTCCAGCATGCCTAAGTGCAAGAAGGTTGTGGTATGTCCTCTAAAGAATATATGTGTGTTATATACGCTTCATTCAGGCATAAGTTATAGACCTGGTGGTGAGTGAGTGAACAATACATACTAAGCAAGGCGTCCTCTTTTTAAGATTATTTATTTCTTTGAGAGACAAAGAGAGAGCATGAGCAGAGGGAGGGCCAGAGAGAGAGGGAGAAGCAGACTCCCAACCGAGCAGGAAGACAGATTCAGGGCTGGATCCCAGGACCCAGAGATCATAACCTGAGCCAAAGTCAGACACTTAACTGCCTGAACCACCCAGGTGCCCTGAAATAAGGTCTTCCTTAAATAGAAGCATACATAAAACAAAATTATATATTGAGGTTAAAAAAAAATCTTGTGACCAGGGGTTGCAGGAACCTACCCCTGTATTTCCTCTAAGAGAAGCAGTTCTGTATTTGATAATTCAGCACTTGGTGTGACTTTATAGAGAACATAGCTTCTATGAATAATAGGAACTGAGTGCATATATAAGATATTAATAGGTACTGTTTTGCAACCTTTTTATGTTAGGTAATCTGTAAGTATTAATACTTTTGGATAGTACTTAATATTGTATTACTTAATATTATATAAAAAGACTGAGTAGTTATATGTGTTTGTACATATGCACGTGTTTTTGTACATGTTTCTTTGTTGTATTAGCAACTCAGTATATGTTTTTTGTTTGTTTGTTTGTTTGTTTCACCAAAGTGCACTGTTCCTGCTTGGGGAGACCCAGTTCTGTCTGTTAGAGAGCTTTACTTTGGCTTATTGATTAGTAAGTAATTTTATACATAAAACAAATTAATTCTTTGTCATACAAGTTGTAAATAATTTTCTGAGTTACTTATTTGCCCTCTAACATGGCTTATATTTTCTTGGCATTAAATAATTTTTAAGTATGTATGCATTCAAATACATCAATGTTTACCTTTTTTTCTACCTCTGATACTTGGTTTAGAAAGCATTTTACCATCCTTCAAATTTCTGCTCGGTTTTTAATGCTTATTGCTGTTTTCCAGAGTTGTTATTAATGTACATTTTCTTATGCATTTTCTGCTATATCAATGGGATTTGGAGAAAGAGAAAGGTTAATTCATATGCTTAGCTGGACCTCTTAGAGGGCAAGTCTCAACACTATTTCTCTTTTAACTTATGAGATGATGAATAATGTTTCAGTTTCCTCATTACTGAAACATTATTGCATTTCTGGAATATATTCAAACTCTTGATGATATTTTAACACTATGGTAGATTCAGTTTGCTAGTTTGTTTTAGGCTTTTTATATCTATATTCAAGAAAGACGGGTACATATAAACACACAAAGAGAATTTGTTTGAGAGTGTTCACAGAATGCTGGAATTTTTTGTTCCTTAAATGTTTGTGAGGATATTGCCTATAACGTTGTCCAGATCTGGTACATTTCAGGGAGCTCTTAATATA
>CM052797.1:112051135-112091062 GCA_028533885.1 Nasua narica | reverse complement strand
CGAGCCTGGTGGTGGGTATCGAGAAGGACACGTATTGCATGGAGCACTGGGTGTGGTGCATGAACAATCAATCTTGTAACACTGAAAAATTAAAATAAACATATTTGGGGAGAAAAAAAAGAATTCTTTTAAGTACATAAAAAATTATTTCTAGATTTATACATTATTGTTATCCACGGCATTTGATTTAGCAACCACTTATTTAACACATATTATGTGTCAGAGTATTTAAGCACTTAATATTTATTTATTTGTTGGCCTATGGCATAATTTCTCTTATGATTTCCATTTGCCAAATGAAAAAAAAAAAAGATGAGGTACAGAGAGATTAAGTACTTTACCTAAACTCACACAGATAGAAAATGGAAAAGCCAAGAGTGAAACTCTATTTTATCTGTTTATCTCTAGAGTGTTTTGCATTTTAACCACAACATTGTGTTAAAAGGAAGAACACTTTTAAGAGGGATAATTGGAAAATGGTATAAGAGCTTTCATACATATATGAAAGGGTCTTCTTTAAACCCTTTTCCGAAATAATTTTGTTTACCTAAATTTCTGAAAGACAGCTCTACCTGTTCAAACCATCACTATCTATTCTGAAGTGATAACAATTTCAGTGACAAAAAAATTAAAATAAAACAAAAGAACAGGAAGAAAAGAATGGATTGGGGAAGCTGCACCACTTAAACAGAGAAAATTGCTTTTATGGGTAACACCCCAGGCAGCAGCAGTTAGGAGCCCAGTGACCTTAAGTGCCACAGAGCCATTAAAAGTAATGAGGTGTGAGCTCAAGCCAATGACTGATAAAAAGGCAATGTCTTCTCAGGGGCTCAAGCTGTAACATCCAACATTAATGTATTAGTATCAGTAGATGAAACATGACGAATACTAAATCTCATTTGCATAATGGATGAAGCTTGGGAAGGAGTTCCAGATGGCTGATGAGCACCTGGAGCCAAAAGGAGAATTTTTTTTAAAGACTCAATATAAGTCTAGCATATTAAGACACAAGTAACCAAAAAAATTAGAGCAAATGTAAGGGACTATGCACTGCTGGAAGATGCACTTCTCTTAAATTTGAAATAAAATTAAGTACAACTTCCCTAGAGAACCCAAATATGCCATTCAGTGGTCTTGCCTGGACTGATGAGCTCTGTCTCTCAAATCATCCTCATTGCTTAAGAAAACAGAAAATAAATTGGTTGGGTAAACTTTGAGTAAACTTATTCAAATCTCGATGCAGATGTCTAAATGACTTCTTTGACTATGTTTTGTGCAATTTCTCAATTGTGCCAGTATTTGAATGAAAAATCATACAGTGTATTCAATTTACTAGACACGGTCTGGCTTGTGAAGAAAGAAATCCTTTCTGGGGAGTAAATGTGACTTGATTTAGTTCTTATGCAAGTTTCTCTCTAAGCAGATGGAATGATCCAACATCAATTACGTGTGCATGTGTGTATGAGAGTGTGTGTGTGATGTTAGTTCCTTAGGTCTCTTATTATGATAGTTGTGACTTATCTTTATTGAGATTTCTATACAGGTATACCTCACAGACATTGTGAGATTGGTTCCGGACCTCTGCAGTAAAGTGAATATTGCAATAAAGTGAGTCAAATGATTTTTTTCTGGTTTTCCAAGGCACATAAAAGTTATGTTTACATTATACCATAGTCTATTGAGCATGCAATAGCATTATGTCTAAAATAACAATGTTCATACCTCAATTTAAAATTATTAAAAAAATAAAATAAAATAAAATAAAATTACTTTATTGCTAAAAAGTGCTAGTCTTCATCTGAACTTTTTGTGACTCATGATCACTGATCACAGATCATTATAACAAGTACAATAATAGAAAAGTTTGAAATGTTTTTAGAATTATCAAAACGTGAGATTGAGGCAAGCAGTGAGCAACTGCTGTTGGGAAAAATAGTGCCACTAGATTGCTTGACGCAAGTTTGTTTCCATTTGTCAAGAACTAAGTATCTTAGATGCTCAATAAAGCAAAGTGCAATAGATTCTGTGTTACCTATACTGCAAATACATATGGTTTCAGTGCAATATATTCTAATGGAAAAGATTATGCAAGTTCTCAGTTGCACTGGATGAAATCACCAAGTGGGGATTTGTGCTACTACCGTACTACCGCAGACCGTCTCCAGGCTGGGGACTGTCCTCTGTGGACAGACACATCCTCACCACCTACTCACCTTCTGCCTTCTACCCCTAAACAATGGAATGCCACCTTAAATAACGTCCTCTGCACCTTTAGAAATTTGCCTCACCCAGGCCATTTCAGTCAATTCATGACATTGATATCCTCACACTATCCCCCCTAAATTCAGTTTAAATCTTTTCATATTTCCTGCTTTGGTTCTCTGTAAGGTAATATTATTCTCAGTCTCTCACTAGTGGTGAGGGGTATAGCTTTCTCCTAGAATTCAAGTCGTTGTGATATTTTAAAAGCTACAAGGAGTCTATCCCCCTTATCCTACAAATAAAGAAACGAAGAAAACTTCGTCCTAAAAATAACTATTTTGACCTTTAACTCACCTGATTTCACTCTCCCTCATTTGTGGGGAATTGTTTCATGATTCGATGATCTTTTTGCCTGTTTCATGACTTTGCTAATTTGGTCATGATCCCTTTCATCCTTCTTTTGGGTTGCTCCTTGTGGTAGCCCACCTTACTTTGCTAGAGCCCAGTTGTGTGCTTGATTAAAGTGATACATTTGCTCCAAATTAGTCATAAGTCAGGTAACATAAATTGAGTTACATATTTTAGCTGAGGGAATGAGACAAAACAATTGCAAGAAATTTTAGGCACATGGTCACTCCATGGGGAAAACCAGGTCTGAAGTACTCTTTAGTATAATAGTACAATGACCACCGTCTACTCGTGGGAATAAGGAGTCCATTTCTTTCCGTGTAATTTTGACATTGAGAAAATACTCTGGTCGGACATATATTTGCATATTCAACTGAGCAGATTAGAGATGTAAATTTATTTCATAACACACCTATACCTCATTCATTAATTGGTATAATAGTACTTTGCATCCATATCCTGTGTTATTGAAGCCTCTGTCCTCCAGCTTTAGTACACATCACTGAGAATGCCACCAACTCATAGAAATATCCTCTGCAGCCCCATTTAAACAGCCCTAATGTCGCACCTGGAGACTGAATGATCTGCGCAGAGAACATTGCTCATGAGTTTCAGACCTGGGACCGAAACTCATATCTTCTTACTCTAAATCCAATGACTTTTCCACATTCAAGTCATGAAGTTTTTGTTAGAGCCAACACCTGTGTCATAGCACCATGTTGCAGTGGGTGGAAGGGAGGAAGTCAACAGCTATAATACTGGTGGAATTCTTTAGAAGGTATATACACAAACAGGGTTAGTACAAATAATGGGGTTTTTTCCTCATGCTATATGAAGAGAATACGCTAAATTAAAACTAGTAGAAAAGTCTAAACATGTAGGTACTTAGATATTTTAAAATAAGTTTAATAATCATTTTCATCAATTATTGTTTAAGAGGGAAAAAAAAAAAACCTCCTGTTTGTCTCCTCTACTCTGAATACCACATGTCAACTTCTGACACCCAGTGTGTGGGTTTTTCCAAACACCAGACAATTCTGTGACACCAGCTGGGTGTCCTACAATTTAACTTAATTTTGACACTATCTACCTGGAGAGAGAAACAAATTCCACAGGTTAAGGACTCAGTCCCATGAGAATGCCCCTATTTCAGACTCTAACTGCAAGTCCAGGTTGTTACCTGTGTTTCTGTCTGATTGGCTATAAACTGGAAATTCCCATGACCCCAGCTTAGGTTTGATTACTCTGCTAGAATGGCTCACAGAACTCAGGAAAATAATGTGCTTACTAGATCATCAGCTTATTACCAAGGATATTAAAGGATACAAAGTGAAGAGCCAGATGAAGAGCTATATCAGGCAAGGTCTGGGTGAGAGTCCTGAGCACAGGTGCTTTTATCCCCTTGGGTTTGAGATGCACCACCCTCATGTGACATGGATGCATTCTTGTTCACCAACCCAGACACTCCAAACTCCAGCCTTTTGGAGTTTTTATGGAAGCTTCAGTATGTAGTCGTGGCTGATTAAAAATTGAGCATTGGTGATTAAATCAATTTCAATTCCTTCTCTCTTCCTATGAGGTTGAGAGTGGGTGGAAAGTTTCAACACTTCGAGAATAAGGTTGATTCTTCTGGCAACCTATTCCTATTTTTAAGGGCTTTCCAAAAGTCACCTCATTAACATAAACTGAAGTGCAGTTGAAAGGAACTTGTTATGAATAACAAAATACACCCATTTCATCTTTATTACTCAGGAACTATTTCAGGAACTCAGAACAAAGCTAAATATTATAAGAGAAGATACCTCTACAGCTCTTATACAGAAAATTACAAGGGTTTTAGGAGCTATGTACCACAAACTGGGGGTGAAGACCAAACTACATATTTCTTGTTGTATCACAAGATTGCAGTGATGGTACCCCTTCATTTCATCTGCAGAAGATACATTCCAACACCCCTAGTCATGCCTGAAACCACAGATGGTACTAAATTCTATATATACTATATTTACTTCTATACATACATACCTGTGATAAAGTTTAATTTATAATTAATAAATCAAGCATAATAAGAAACTAGTTACAACAATAATAAAAGAGAAAAATTATAACAATATACTGTAATGCAAGTTATGTCAATGCAGGCTTAAAAAGTATCTTCTTTGGAGCAATTGGGTGGTTAATAGTATAACTTCAGCTTAAGTCATGATCTCAGGGTCCTAGGATCAAGCCCTGAGTCAGGCTCCCAGCTCACCAGGCAGTTTGCTTGTCCTTCTTCCTCTGCTTCTTCCCCTGCTCATGCTCTCTCTCTCTCAAATAAATAAATTGTTAAAAGTAAAAAAAAAAATCTTCTTGTACTGTACTTAGACTTCTTGTGATATAATAGGAGATGACAAAATGCCCATGTAATGAGATGAAGTGAAGTCAATGATGTGGGCATTGTGACATAGCCTTAGACTTCTATTAACCTTCTCAAGATACATCTGAAGGACAATCATCTGCCTCCAAACCATGGTTGACTTCAGGTTACTAGAACCCTGGAAGGTGAAACTGAGGATAAGGGAGGACTACTATGTGTATATTCTGGATCTTTCCTTCTTGATCATAATTTACCTCTTTTTTCTTTATAGCATTTATAATATAGATACAGTTTTGTTTAAAAATATATACAGAAATACTAAATAGCAATAATAAGAAGGTAACACTACCTAAAGATAACCATTTTGGAATCCATAAGATGACAGTTGACTTCTTATGGGAAATGTTTTCATACTATATAGAAAGTCACATAACATGCCTCTTTAAGTTATCACTATGGCCCCACGTTCATGTTTCTCAAGCTGTTATTGGTGAAGCACAAGTGTTAATATGAGTTGCTTGAATAGAGTTATTCATGGTCAAGTATGGTAAAATGATGAGTTGAATTGGGTTTGATGGGTTTTGTTGCAGAATTTTCTTTTAACATTGTATTTATTTATTTATTTATTTATTTATTTATTTAGAGAAAGAAAAAGAGAAAGCATGAGCAGGGTAAGGGGCAAAGGGAGAGAGAATCTGAAGCAGACTCTGTGCTGAGAATGGAGTTGGGCTTGAGGCCAGGGCTAGATTCCACCACCGTGAGATTGGACCTGAAGCAAAACCAAGAGTCTATCGCTCTGCTGACTGAGCCACCCAGGCATCCCTCATTGCAGAACTTCTAAGAATTTTGTGTGCTAAGGTACATGCTGCTTATGTATCACCCTCTGGAAAGAGACAAAGTATTTCTTTCTTTTACTTAACATTAATTAATTATATGTATGTGCCTATGAAAGTGCTCTGGCAGAGCATGGAGCCTAGGTTCCATATAAATAAAATTGAATGTCCACACTCTAAGGTTAAAGATAAAGTTTGTTTAGTTGTATGTCTGCGTGGTTTTCAGCAAATTTTGGAAGATAATTGATCTTACACAGGTAAGCACTAATGCCTATAGGTCAACCTGAACTTTAATACCTGTGGATGATACTTTGTGAATCAGAAACATTATCATGAGTATTTTAACCCAAATTCTAATGAGTGATTATTAATAGTTTACACAGATTGTCACATGCCAGATAAAGCTCTTCTTCTTGACTTCTTTTGCTCACTTGTAAGGTTCAAATAGAAAGTTGCTGTTACCTTGATATATACTTTCCCTTTTGTTAACTGAAGTTCATTCAGAGTCTCTAAGCTCAAAGAAACAAGGAAAAACCAAAAGAAGACACATTTGTCTATACCTTTTATTGCTCCATAATTAAAATGAAAGCCATGTGGAACGTAAAATTGAACAAGATAAGGTCCTTGCCCTCAATATGCTTTTGATCAAGTAATAGCCAAGTTTTAAGAAATGGAAGTGGGACAAGTAAATGTCTTTATTGCTGTTATAGAGCTCCACAGCCTCAGTCTTGTTTTGCTGTCACAAATGGTGCAAGGAGGGAGTAAATTGGTGGGAAGGGAGAGAAAATAGCTTAAGTTGACACTCATGTTAAGGCATACACACGTTGCACCTACATGTAGTCAAATCAGTACATTGTTTTACTTTGAGTCTCAGTTCCAGATGAGAGAAAAATTACCATTGCTCTGCTTGTCTTCCACTTTGTTTTGTAAGAATACCTGCCAGGCATTTTAACACAATTTTTCAGTGTATTATTGAGACATGAGTGTGAAATTATAAAGTGTGATTTTATAGGACCTGTATTTTAGGAATGGGATCAGAAGGAGAATAGAAATTTACTTGAGCAAAATGAGAGCATTTATTTGTATATAACATAATACCCATAATACCCATGAAATGCCTAAAACAGCCTTACATCCAAAAATACGTACATAAGCAGCTTTTCTTTTATAAAACAGTTCTTTAAAAAAATGAACTGCACCTGATTTTATTTGATTAGCTATCAATATTGAAGATATTCTCTAAGAGTAATGTTTAAAATATTTAAAAGATTTATTTAAGACTAAGTTTAAAAAGAAATAATTCCATTCTAAATAGCATCAAAATAATAGCATATTTCAGAATATTTTTAGTAAAAGAAGTGCAAGACTTGAATATTAAAAATCACAAAACATTCCTGAGGGAAACTGTCCCCTACAAGTAGTATCCAGCTTGACATGTCAATATTTGAGAAATAGAGATGAGAAACACTGCTCCGGGAGGTGATTTTTGAGCTAAGATCAGGGCAATAAGGAGTCAGTCATGCAAATACCTGGTAGAAAAATAATTCTTCTTCTAATTCAGGTACAGGAACAAAAATTACAAAAGCTCTGAGATGGGAAAGGAGCCCGGTATCCATAAAAGACAGAAAGATTGCTTGTCTGGGGAAATGCAACAAGAGCTGAAAGTAGAGGACCAGATAATGTCCAGGAAGAGGGTAGGGACCAGATTCAAAATATCTTTACATATGAGATAGAGTCATGTATGGAATTTTAATATGGTTGAGTAGGTTTTTCAGCTGGTTGAATGAAATTCAAATACACACAGAATTCACAACTTGGAGGACTGCCAGCTCCATTGCTCTTTCCTTGGCTCGGCCCCTTGGCATTTTTATCATTGACTTCGATAAAGACAAAGAAGGCCTGTTATCAAATCTGTGCCTGACTACAAGCTCAAGCAGATAACTAATACAGGGGATGACAGAATTAGGATTCAAAAGCATCTTGACAGGCTGAAAGGGTGGGTTGAATTGAAGAAGTGACATTGAATAAAGCTAAATGCGATATTCTGCAACAGGGTCAGAAAGCATATGGTTCAACAGAGTCAGGGAGAAGCAAGCATGAACAGCAGCATAGGTTAAAATATTAGAGGCATTTTTGCCAGTTATAAAATTAATGGGAGCCAGCAGGGTTGAGCCACCACTGAGGTCAACATGGACCTCAGACATATTGATCTAAGAACTGCATCCACAACCAAGTAGACTTCACACCCTATCTGCAAATCTACTGCCAGACTTTCAGAAGAAAGTTGACAGACCCAGGGTATGATAAAAAGGTCAGAACAAATGAGGAAGAAGGATCTTAAATTGATGCACATTTCACTTTACCTGATTCACAAATTGGAAGGTCTGGAGTCTATTTGAGGAATTAGATTTATTTGGGGACAAGTTGGAATGTCCAATAGTAGAAGAAAACTATAAGTGAACGTTCCAAGTGAATACTGAGAGAAATTTCTTACAATAATAGTTGTCCCAAATTCAGTGGTGGCTCTTCAAAATTGTGAATTCCATCTCCCCAGAAGTTTGCAAGCAGAGACCGAGGAGATGTGATCCAGGGGGAATTTCTAAGGAATCCATGCAAGAACACTAGGTTTGGGAGGCTCATTTAAGTTTCCAATATTTTATTATTCAGTAATTTGGCTACAAATGTTGAACTGCCTTTTTATTATTTATATCTTAGTCCTTTCACCCACACACAGGCAAAAATGCATTTTGTAAAAAAAAAAAAAAAGGTTAAATGCAAATGCAAACAAATGGGATAGTAGCCAAGGTTTAGTAAGATATTGAAGCAAATTATTTCATTTCAACCATGTTTTGTTTTGCTGTATTGTTCATTGTTTCTCTCAAGTCTATTGGGATTTGAACAGACAAAAAAGATGTTTATTTTCAGAGAACTCTCTCTTAAGTGAGGCTAATATCGCCTATCCACATTCTGGTCCTGTCCTAACCTGTAGTATTTAAAGAACTTGATTCAAAATCAGTGCTATGCACCACAGAATCCAACACCTGAACTGGAAAGAGTGAGTTTGTTGCTTCCATGGGTGGAAAACACCTTCATAGGTCACTTGCAACAGAATCACCTGGGAGCCACAATTCTTTCTAAAATACAGGGAAATGCCAGGGCCATGGGTGTGAATTAGATATTCAGGCTTGCCTATTAGCAATTACAGCCACCCAGGTGGCTTCTACTTTTGTAAAAGGTGAAAAACTTCAGTGTTGAAATTAGCTCCAAGAAAATGTGGTCTTATTTCATTTTACTTTCATTACTGTGACTATTAAGAGTTTAAGCTTTAGAAAAAAAAAACCACAAGAGAGCGAATAGGTTCAAGAGCCTGAATCATAATAATATTCTTCTTTAAAGGAAAGTAAGGCAGGCCAATGGCACATTTTCTAGTGGTTCCTTTAAACCTGGCATGTTGTTTTTATGATACCCAAGGTTTACTTAAATTTTTTTTCTGCTGCAGCAAAGATGTTTTGGCTATGGTCTTCCAGGGCCTTTCCATTCTGATGTACTAGCATTTTCTGTGGATTTTTTTTTAAATGAGTGAATTCTTCATATCAGTTTTATTACTTGGTTGGATTTTAGGAACCTGTTATTTACTTTTAAGCCAATAAACATTCCATTACAATAAATTCATTGAGTGAAATTAGGTTTTATCCTCATACAGATAATATATTGGCTAGATTTTCCCAAAAGTGTCATGAAGTCTGCCAGATCTTATCAGACACACTTTTTGCAACTATAATATGATGGCCTTAATTAATCGATTTTTACTTAATCAACTTTGTGTCTCTTCAAATTTTTCTTTTAGAAAAGAAAAAAATAAGTTGTGATGCCAAAGTCAAATTAGTTTAAATCATAATTTCTTACATAATCAGATTCATAGTTTCAAATTACACTTTTCTAAAAAGGGTTGAATGAATTGTCCTTATTCTTCCTATTTCTTAACTGCAATAACATGCTCTGCCCCTATGTGTGTTGATGGTACAAAGAAATGGGGAAGTGGCGTTGTCTAGGCCTCATTCTCAAGGATGATTAACATGCATCAGAATAACTACATAAAATAGAATTATCTTCATAAATAAAAATTATATTTGGAACATAAAATCTACAAAAAGAAATCCATAAGAAAATTGTCAAATGTATTTCCCAGTTTATGATGACTCACCTTGTATTTCAGAATTCTTTAAAAATATTATTAAATATAAAAGTACCTGGGTGGCTCAATGGGTTAAGTGTCTGTCTCTTGGTTTCAGCTCAGGTCATGATTTCAGGGTCATGGTATGGAGCCCCACATTGGGCTCCACATTAGACATGCAACCTGCTTAAGATTCTCTCCTTCTCCCTTTGCCCCCTCTCCACAGCATGTGTGTGCTCTCTCTCGCTCTCTCCCTCAAAAAAAAAAAATCATTAAGTATAGATATGATATTTATGCTAATTATCTAAGTTAAAGGAAATGTTACTAACCACATTTAAGGAAAACCATGTAGCTTTTACAAACATTGAAGATACTTGTTTCCTGGAGATGTTGTAACAAAGTACCACAAAGCAAGTGGCTTAGGACAACAGAAATTTATGGTATCATGGTTCTGGAGGTCAGAAGTCTGCAATCTAGGTGTCACCAGGGCCATACATCCTCCCTCTGAAGTCACTGAAGAAGGATCTGTCCTAAGCCTTCTCCTAGATTCTGGAAGTCCCTTAGGTTGGAGCAGCATTGGTCCAATCTTCCCATGAATGTTCTTATAAGGACACCAGTCAGGGAGCTTGGTAGTTCAGTCAGTCAAGCATCCAACTCTCGATTTTGGCTCAGGTCGTGATCTCAGGATTGTGAGACCGAGCCTCACGTAGGGCTCGGTGCTGAGCATGGAGGCTGCTTAAGATTTTCTCTCTTCCTCTCCCTCCGCCCTTCCTGCTCTAAAGGAGAAGAACACAGTCATATTATATGAGGAGCCCACCCTACTCTAGGATGACGTCTTCTGAGCTTCCTGATGTGTCTGTAACAATGTTATTTCTAAATAAGGTCACATTCTAAGGTACTACGGGTGAGGACTTCAATATGCAAAATTTTAGGGGACACAATTTGGCCTATAACACTTAATTTCCACTCTCTATAAGAAGAGACAGTTGCTTCCTCGGGCTTCTTGAAGCTGGCATGGGCAAGTAGGTGGTGAACTCTGGAAAGGATTGTTCTTGGTAAAAAAAAAAAAGAGAGCAGGATAAAGAAAGTTTGAGTCTCTCTTATTGTTTTTGTTCTTTGTCATGTGAGCACACAATGCTTTCAGGTTCTGTTATTAGACATGAATATATATTAGCATTTTAATATTTCATACAAATAGTATTTCAGCTCCTTTTATTTGAATATTAAAAATATACCGAATAATGTACTTTTTATATAAATTTTTTCAACCTCTCTTCCTAGAACGGTCCATCTGTCTGGTGTGCCACCTAGAACTGTACCTCCCTTTGGTAAGGTTCTTACCATTGGACTGTGGGACATCCCAGAGCCTGACTGAAGAGAACCACTTAGAATTCATTGCAGTTAATGTTACATACAGCATTGTCATAATTGGCCTCTTATTTCACTGATTCCTTCAAGCATCCTCCATTTGAACCCTTATTGTTTGTCTCTTAAAGTTCAACAAGTGAAACAGAAACACCTCTGTGTAATTTGAGCATCAATTGATCAAATATAGAAAATTAAATTTTTGCAAAACCGTTGGCAAGTGGAAGTCAGATGGACACCACTAAACTATTATTAAGGACCCAGCCCTGTGGTCACATAGTCATGTTCTGGAGGTCGAGGAGCCTTGATGGCTGCCGCTGTCATGCAATGTGCACAGGGCCAGTGTCGAGAGGTGGGGGCTGCCATTGCTCTTAACATCACAGCCCTAGTCGCCAAAAGAAGGAAGATCACCTGTCCTTTGCTTGCTACTTCCCAATTCTCAAGCTATTGCTTCTCTTGGGCAAAAATCTCACTTACATACTAGAAGGTGTCTGGGAAATGTTATTTTTAGCACAACTTGTAGCACAAGAAATCTCTTAGAAAGCAATGTCCATTGACCACAGTCATCACAGTATACAAAAGGTATATTCTAAAAGTTCCATGGGGAATTAAAACAAACAAACAATCTGAATACTCAAGAAGCTGAACTTCTGGTAGAGATAAGAAGCCTGCACACAATTTTTAAATATTATATATATTCTATATAATATATATTTAGATGCATATCTAAATATGTGGGTCATGAGAGAAGTAGAGTAGAAGTTAAAGGTGCACTCATATTAAGGAAATGGTTATCTGGAGCACATCAAGAGTGGAAAAGATGAAGAGGCCTGAAAGTCCACAGATAACCTTAAACAAAGAATAGTTCAAAAAATTAGAATTTCATTCAGTAGGAAGTAGGGAGCTCATGAAAGTTCTCGTGGCTCATTAGGTTTTCCCAGAACCAGGATATTCCTTCTTGGTCTCTTTTTCCGGATCCTCCTGCATTGCCTAACATTTAAAATGTGCAGTTCCTTAAGGACTGACCCTAGGCTCTCTGTTCCTCTCTCTGTATGTTAGTTCTGTGTTAGCTCATTCATCCCCATGGCTTAAATACTGTCTCTATTCTTCTAAGTCTCAAATTTCTATTTCTAGCTGTGATGGTTATTTATGTATCAATTTGACTGGGCCATGAGTGCCTAAATATTTAATCAAACATTATTCTGGGTGTGTCTAGTGGAGAAGTTTCTGGATGAGATGAACATTTGAATTGGTAGAGTGTGTAAAATAGATCGCTCTCCCCATAAAAGTTTGTCTTATCCACTCAGTTCAGAGACTGCATAGAACAAAATGGCTGAGTGAGAAATAATTCCTTCTGCCTGAATGCTTTTGAGCTGGGACATCTACCTTTAAACTTGAACTGAAACATTGATTCTTCTTGGATCTTGGGCCTGCTGGCTTTCTGATTGAAAGCACACCATGGGCACTCCTGGTTCTCAGCCCTTCTGACTGGGGCTGAAAATACAACTCCATGTTCAACTTGTGGTCTTTAGCTTATGGGCAGCAGATCTTGAGATATGTCTTTTCCATAATCCATAATCATATAAACCAATTTCTTATAATAAATATCACTTTCTCTTTCTCTCTCTCAATATGTATGTATGTATGTGCATATCTATTTATCAATACTATATATCTCAATATATATCTTTCTATATCTATATCTGAATCTCTCCTATTGGTTCTAGTTCTCTGGATAACTATGACTAATTTACTAGCATTGGTCCCTTTTCAAAGATCTAGACCTGACAATAGCCTACTCGACATATTTAAATTTATCAACCAAGTTGCTCAAGTCCAAAATCTGGGAAATGTTTTGAAATTCTCCACACCTCACATCCAGCCCATCAGAAAATCTAATGCTGCTTTCTTCTAAAGTATTTGCCATACCTCTACATGTCTGTTTCACTCTGCACCCCCACTGCATCACCATCTTGTGCCTACACACTGATGCAATCGTCTTACTCAACTTTACCCTTCCCATGTGGTCCATGCCCAATCCATCCACTCCCCATAACATATAAATCAGACATGTCATGTTCTCAAAACCCTGGAGGAATCCTATCATGTGGTATCAAGCATACTGATCTGCCATCCAAGACTGCAGAGGATATAACAAATGTCTTCAACTCCCCCTCATTTGGGTCTCCCCATGGTACTCTCATTTTTGTTTTTTAGCCTCTTATGTATCATTGTCTTATGAACTCACCTTCTTCATATTCTTAGACTTCACACACACTATTCCCTTTTCCTCTTTTCTAAGATCTTGCGATGTCCAGGTCCTTTTTGTCCTTCTGCTTAAATCTGAAACTCATTCTCTTATTTTTGGAGAATTACTTAGTATTGACTAACTCTGTATCTTATTCATTTTCTTTAGACTACTTCACAAGTGGTGATTATGTTATTATTTACCTGATTTCTTATTTTTGGTCTATCTCTCCAACTTGAATACGAGCACCTCCAAGCTGGGAAAGATGCATATCACTTTCGCTCTACCCTCTGAATACCCAGAACCTCATGCTTATAAATTATAAATAATAAGTTCTTAATGAATATTTGAGGAATGAATAGTTATACTTCATTTATTCTGTTTCCTTTTCTTATTTTTATTTTCTCATATTGTCACATTATCCCCCATCCTCTCTGTTGTTCTTTGCTCCCTCCTCCCTTTCAATATTACTAAATTGAAGATTACCAGCAACATAGAAACCAGACAGGGAATTTAAGCTGCTGATGTTGTGGCATTGGAGAGACTCAGCTCAGCAGCACGGCGCCAGGAGCAATCTGCAACAGCCTTTGGAGGAGACCCCCTTCTAATCACCTCAGATTATAAACATCATTGGCTATGTTGCCTCCCAAGGTTATGGCAAAACTTAATCTCATTTCTGTTAATAGTAAATTCCCTCTCGTTCTCTTATAATTAGTCACTGTGGAGTTTTAGAAAGGTCATTTGGTTGAAATATGAGGCTGCAATTTGTCTAAAGGGAAAAATAGGCAGAGGAAATTATCTTTCCACAATTCATTAGCCTAGGTCACAGTTACCCGAGGCATTGAGAGTGTATGTCGTAGACAGGCTAGCCCTGCCTTGGCCAGAATGCATGCTGGCCCTGGAGCAGACACAGACTCACTAAGATGCTGTTAGTCTGAACAATGCTGATGTTATATCTCTCCAAAATCAAAACATCTATGAAAAGGTAAAAATGTGTCCACTTCACTGCAAATGTGGCTCATGTAAGGCCAGGCACAACATATCCGGAAAAAGCTAGATTATTGGAAAAAGTAGTTGCAACACCTGCAAAGCCAATAGATATAGGCAAGATTTTGCATCTTGCCCCTTCTTCATTCTTAGTGGTCAATCAGATCAAAGTCACGTGTGCATACCTTTCTCATTCTATCAAGGAAAGTATCACTTTTGCAGAAGACTGCCTAGATTTGATTATTAGCAAACTGCAGAGATAAGAAAACAGCCAAGGTCTCAGATTTTAAGGCTGAAAGAAGAATCCATTTTCCTTCATTATATGTTAGTGCAGCTGTAATACTGCTCACATGCATTTCTGATAAGAAGATTCTAAACTTGTATGTTGTTCATTACTATTGTGACTATCAGCTAAAAAGTAAAGGTTGAAATTCTAAATCAGTTGATTTTCAAAAAACATGTTTTAGGAATTGAAGAGGAACAATGTTATTGCCATCTGGTTTAACATCACTTCTTTCCTGAACATAAGAATAGTAATAAGATTTTTAAAGGCTATGTGCATTGATTGCAATATATATATATTGCAATATATATATTGATACATATATTGATATCAATATATATATTGATATCAATATATATTGTGTGTATATATATATATATATATTCAGGCAAGACTGTTAGCACATTGCTATTTAGAAACACATAGCATATTTAGAAACTGAAGTATGCATGCATCACTAACATAGTAAAGGTATATTCCTTGTGCAATATTTACCTTCAACATTCATGATATAATGCATGTTTGAATTTTGAAGAATTAAAAGGAACTTTTCAAACAAACTGGAAGAGAATTAATGAATAAATCAGGTTGGCTACACTCCAGAGAAGGAGAAACTTTGAATTATTATCCCTACATGAAACAAATTCACGCTTATGGGATTGTAATCATAAAGGAACAAAAAATACTAAATACCCAAATGCTTAAGAGGAGGACGATTGAGGAAAAGCTTAATGGGCATTTCAGTAACAATATTGAAGATTACAGCAGAAAAGAAAATTCTAAAAAAAAAAAAATGTTTACAAAATCAAGAATAACAAATGATAATATCAGGAATCAGAATAAAGTACTCACCATTCTGGTCTTTCATACCTGTCTTTCCTTACCAGGGAATATAATTTTATTCACATCTTTTAAAACACAACTTCAGAAAACATTTTTTTTTCTTGTGGTAACCACCAGTCACTACTCACTTTAATAACTGATCTCCAGGCTTCAAGTGTACTAGGACTTTAGCAACTTGGGTTGGTAGGAAATAGAAACAAGCCAGCATAGGCTAGTCTAAGAAACCTGAACTGAAGGTGGCCTGATGTCCAAGCATGTTTGCAGGAAACTTAAGTATAACATCAATGGGGAGAAAAGGTGTGTATCTTAATGTAGTTCTCCAATGCCTTAGAAAAACAGCTATAGAATACATTGAAATATCAAAAACACATGCAAAATGATGAATGAATTAGGAAAAGAGTCTATGGCTGCATTTGTTTTGTAGCAGTGTTTCCCAATAGAATTCTCCTGTATAGCAGACATGTTCTATTATCTGCACTGTTGGATATTATAACCACTAGCCCACAAGTGGCTCTGGAGCCTCTGAAATATAGCTAGTGGGACAGAAATGCTGACTTTTAAATTTGGTTTCATTTTAACTAATTTCACTTGCGATGTAAATAGCCACATGTGATTGGTGGCTACCATACTGGATGGAGTAGTTCTAGACATCACGATAATGTCAACATTTTCACCCAGAGAGAAAATCAAATCAAATCAAGGCCATGTGTGCTGGATCCTGAGATTTATCATCTTCCATTTGGTAACTGAACGATTACTTATTGAGTATTAATATGTGCTGATCCCCACACTGTCACCATTATGACCCTAATATCTCTCACTCAGACCCCAAAATAACATATTTTGTTCATGATTTAGCTCAGCTGAGAAGGAAAAAAAGGAGGAGTGGAGGAGGATGAAGAAGGAGGAGAAGGGTGGAAGAAGAGGAAGAAGAAGAAGAAGAAGAAGAAGAAGAAGAAGAAGAAGAAGAAGAAGAAAGAGGAGGAGGAGAAAGAGGAAGAGGAGGGGAGGGGGAGGAGGGGGAAGAGGGGAAGAAGAAGAAGAGGAAGAGAAGGGGGAGGAAGAGGAAGAGGAAGAAAAGAAAGAGAGAAAGTGGAGGAAACACGTTGTGTATTTGGAACCAATAATTCATTTTAAACACATTCTTGTCTTTCCTCAGTTTTTTCAGAGACTGGTCCTGCCTCGATTAAGGACTGGCTGTCTCTGGGGTCCACACTTCCCTTTAAGTTCCCCAAAAGAAAACTGTTCATTATTCTGAATCCCTCAGGTCATCCTCTGCTCCGTCTTGTCTTCCTTCAAAACTTGTTGCAGTTGCTGCAGAGCCAGATTCATAATTTTTTTGTCTTTCCCTGCATTCTAAATCCTGTTGATTTAAGAAGCATTTGGTGACCCCAACAACCTCTCTCTAGACTTTTTCCCTTATTCTCAATGACAGTAATCCCACTTCAGCAACAGCTAATTCAGCAACAGCTCTGTGGACATATTCTTGATATTTTCCTCATACAGAATTAGCCCACTTATCACATCTCTTGGATTCTATTTTCTGAACACAACCCTGATCAGACCACATGTATTCCTTGAGTCACTCCAGAGTATGAGGCGCCATGTTAAGAGTTTGGATATGCTGGCATTGATATCAGGTAAAGGCTGTCACTCAGCTTGCATTGTGGTGAGTGGGTGGGTGATAAAGATGCCGAGAAAATAATACAAATAATAACGATACAAAATAATACAAAAGACATTACCTTTTACTTGAGTGTATGAAGGAAGAGGGGAAACAACTGAGATAAGAATCACAGAGGTAGCCTCCATGAACAAGAGACATTTGAGGTGAAATCAGAATAAAGAGAAAGAATCAGTAAGTAAAGATCTCAGGGAAGGCTGTTCCAGACAGAAGAAATAACTGAAAAAAAAGTCTAGATCGAGAATATCCTTGGTGCTTTTAAGGAACAGAGAAAAGTCCAAAGTGACCCGAGCCTAGTGGTGGTGGGGGATAGGGGGTGTGTTTCTTATTCATTTTCCTCACCTCTAGGTTTTTCCCTCCTTGAGCCTGGATCAACAGAGACTACTTTGCTGCTCTCTCTGCAACTTCTATTGCCTCATTCCTTCTCCTTCTGTTCCTCCTTCCCAACCAACCTTAATCCTGAATTAATCATCTTTATTTCTGCATCTGATGCCTGAGCACTATATATTTGTGCATTTTATAGAAATCAACAGAAACTAATCAGTCCTGAAGTTACTCTAGCTTCTCTGTGGCAAGAAACATGGTTGCCTATTTCTTCCTTTCATTTCTTTTCTCCTGCAGTACTTTCCTTAACCTTTCCTCTTCTCTGCTTTTTTTTTTTTTCCTTTTTATTATCCTTTACCATCTCTACCTCTGTCTGCCTCTCAATTCTTGACGCTTTCTGGACCTTATTCCTTTGCACTTCTTTTATATTACTCTTCACCAATTCAATATACAATCTTGACCTTTCCTATACTGTTAAATTAAACCTGTGATCTACTGGACAATCTTGCTGACTCCAAAATTCAATGTGAGTCACAGACCAATGCTCATATTTCACACTTAGTTCTTCTTGTAGTGTTCTCACTATAACAGCTACTTAGCAGCTGTGTGAATTCTAGCAGATTATTTATCCTTTCTACGCATCGGTTTCTTCTTTTACAAACTAGGCACTATAAGAACATTTACTTATTTAAACATTGTTTTAAGGATTATAAGAAATGATTGAGTACATGTAAAGCAACTGAGAATAGTAGAATAATGATTCAATAACAATCATTTAATATATATTGTTATGTCTTTTGACAGACCACAAGGATATATCCCTCATCTCCTTTTACCTGGAGCAATCTCTGTATCAGTTAAATAATGCTACATAACAAATGATTTTTCCAAACTTCATGACTAAAAATAACAACAATTTACTATTGCTCTTAGTCTATAGGTTAGTGATATACACTAGACTTCAAGGGGTGGTTCTTCTGATCTCTGGTCTCAGTTGTGTTGACTCACTCATTTAGGAGATATCTGTCTTGGGACTGATGTAGGATGACCTTGGTTGAGACAACTCATCTCTATTTTATATTTTTCACCCTCCAGCAGGCTGTCCTGGGTAAGTGAGAGGAATCACAACTGTGGAAGATTTTCAACAGAAATTCACTTTTCGGGTGCCTGGTTGGCTCAGTGGGTTAAAGCCTCTGCCTTTGGCTCAGGTCATGATCTCAGGGTCCTGGGATCAAGCCCCTCAGTGGGCTCTCTGATCAGCAGGGAGCTTGCTTCCCCGTCTCTCACTGCCTACCTCTCTGCCTACTTCTGATCTCTCTCTGTCAAATAAATAAATAAATAAATAAATAAATAAATAAATAAATAAATAAATAAAATCTTAAAAAAAAAAGAAATTCACTTTTCAAGCTGCTGATTGCATCATATTGTTAACATCCCCTTGGCTACAGCACTATGTGGGTGAGCTCAAAGTCAGAGCGGAGGAGATCACAGAGAAAGTTACAGGATAAAGGGCATAGATGGAGAAAAATGAATTAGGGTTATTAGTGCAATCAATATATTGCTGTCTTCCCTCTCTGGCCCACAACTTGCAAAAGATATCCACTCACTCACTAGACATCCATGAGTCTCCATCAACATCAGAATCAAAGTTCAGGGTCTTGTGATTTACATCAGGTCTACATGAATCTCAGATTTGGCTCCTTTTGATATGGAGAATTGTCAACTAAGACAAGTAATTTTCCTACTCACCCAAAATTCAATGATGAGACAGAGGCAAGGTATCTTTAATGGTCACTGTCAAACACAAAAGGAAAGGAAAAGAAGCATGGGGTGGCCACTTCCCAATAGCTCTCTGAAGGCATTGAAGCACATGTTACCAAGTTCCTTAACTCCAAGGGTCAGATTGTTCTTCTATTGGTTCCTGTCTTATCCTTGACCACACTGTGAACTATTTCCTTTTCATGGTCTTTTTTAACCACCTCTTAGAAGAATATTGGAAAATATGTTTTTTGAGAAATTTCCTTAGCTTGTTTCCTGACTTTATAGAGTTGGGGTCTCCTGAAGCTTTAATAAAATTTGACTTCCTAAAATTTTATTTTAAGTTTAGTTTAGGATGGTGGCTTTTTACCCTATACAGATCCCTTTAAAAAGATGTCGTGTGTTTTCTATTCATCTTATTTGAGTGGCAACATTGGAATAAAGCTGGACACACATTAACTTTGAGACTCATGCAGGTTTTTTTTTAAAGATTTTATTTATTTATTTGACAGAGAGAGAGAGAGATCACAAGTAGGCAGAGAGGCAGGCAGAGAGAGAAGGGGAAGTAGGCTCCCTGCTGAGCAGAGAGCACAATGTGGGGCTCAATTCCAGGACCCTGAGATCATGACCTGAGCCAAAGGCAGAGGCTTTAACCCACTGAACTATCCAGGCGCCCCAGAGACTTATGCACTTTTGATAAGCCTCTGTTTCTACAAAATTTTCTAACATCTTAATGGACTAAGAAAGTAATTTTCTGAGTCCAGAGTCAAAGGAGAAAATAATTAGAAGGTAAAGGACAAAAGGCATGGAATCAGAGTGGTTATTTTAATTATGGTCATGAAAACAATAAATACACCACATCTTCTTCTCTCCCTAGAATCTTTAATCAATTCTTCTTATTGGATTCTTATCAATACCTCAAGAGCTAACTCAAATACACCTTCTTTAAAAAATATTCTCTTTTTGGGAATTAAGTCATTCATTTTGCCAATCTCCTAGTACTCTTGCTATTGTAGTACTCAGCATAATATCTGTTCTGGGCTTAGCTATACATCTGTAGGTCCTACTAAACTGTAAAGCTCCAAACATAAGAATCATATTTTATTTATCTCTGTAACCCATTAAGCATCTAACTATTTACATTGACCATAATTATCTTTAATATATGTCTTCAGTGAATTAAATATCCACAAGGCTTTTGCAGAACTCTTCACATTTTCATGTAAGACTTCTGTACTACTCAAATGTCCCTTTCTTTCCAGCTTATCTATTTACATCACAAAATTTAGAGTTTCATTATGTGGAGTATTGTGTTGTGTTTTGTAATTATATGTATAAATACATAACACTATGTATGTGTCTCACCAGTTAGACTATCTCCTTCTTGATCTTAAGCACCATTATATTCTTCTCCTATAGTTTTCAACATAGGATGGGATAGACTTAAAGCAAATGAAAATATATGATAATATTAAAAATTATTATTACAAGGTATTGCTTCCTAATATCTAAGTTTTTAGAGCTTAGAGAAAGCTGTCTAACACAAATAATTTCATGGTAATTGGAATAGAAAGACAGAATAGAAAATGAGCTGTTGTTGGCCTTCTTCTAAGCAAACATTTTAAAAACAGTCTTTTATTTTAAGCTTTGATGTTGAGCACAAAGTGAGCTTCTTATATTTCCATTACTATGGTAACAAAGTGAAATTGCTTATATAATAATTATTTACTCAAGGTCTTAAACTGTAAATTTGATCAAGCTCATTAAAATCCAGGAAATTTGATTGCTAAATATAGATATCCAAATGTAGACTGTCAGCTCAATGACTAATCTGATTGAAAGGTATTTAATGCTTGCTTACATTTATGCTGAGGAGAGAAGAGGTTGTTTGGAGATTTCTGAACTTTCTGCAAGTAAATAGCTCCATTTGCACATTTTTCATCCCGAGATAAACAGGGAGACCAGAAGTTTTGAGGGCTGTGTATTACATTAAGAAAATGACAAAATGAATTATACCTCAACCAGACAATCCACAAAATGCAGGTCAGGAAATAATTTCAAGATTATAGCATATAAAGCTTAAACTATCAATGTGTTCTTTCATGATAGTGAAAAAAACAAAAATATGTAAAACAGAAGACAGAATAGGCATGGATTTTTTAAAATACATTTATTTTAAGTAAAAAAGTATTATAAGCGCAGTGAAAAAAAAATTAAAACGAAAGTATGTAAGTGGTCTTTCCCCCTCATCACCTCCCACACTCATTCTGCCTAAGAAATCACTGTTAAATGACATTTATATCCTTCCAAGTTTATTCTATTGAAAAATATTGACATAAATATCTGTACATAAGTGTATTGATGCATTCATTATATATGGATGGCTTCTATTTGTGTCTGTGCCTATACATATGTTTATACATGTGTGTGAGAAAGAAATAGCAAATTTGGAGGTGGAATAAAAACTCATTTGCATAGAATAGCATACAAAATAATATTTAGGAAAAAATTTGTAGAACACATTTCTGCGGTGGAGTGCCCTTATTCTAAGGAAACAATGAGGTTCCATGGGATTTTTTAGTTGAGAAAGTGCTATAGACAGACTGCAAAGGACAAGGCAAGTAGATAACTAGACTGCCTCACTTAAGAATGCCATTGGACCTTTAGGTTCTGAACCTTCCCCAACTTTGCAGAGCCATGCTAACCGCAGCAAGCACACAAAAAGCCTAAATGCCCACCTATGGGTGGATAAAGAAAAAAGTGAAGGCTGTGGGGATAGAGATAGGTGGGGAAGTATTGAAAAGGAAAAGAAGAGACCAGAATGATGATAAACTGGTGATTATGTCCAAGAAATCGTTCCCACATGGGAGGATTTTGAACAATGGAATAAAGTACTCAACCTGAAGCTATTACTTCCACCAAGTTTGTTGTATTCTTCCTCTGTAATCCCAACAAATATGAAAAAACAGGGCAGGGGCACCTGGGTGGCTCAGTGGGTTAAGCCTCTGCCTTCGGCTCAGGTCATGATCTCAGGGTCCTGGGATCAAGCCCGCATTGGGCTTTCTGCTCAGCAGGGAGCCTGCTTCTTCCTCTCTGCCTGCCTCTCTGCCTACTTGTGATCTCTCGATCTCTCTCTCTGTCAAATAAATAAAAAAAATAAAATCTTAAAAAAGAAAGAAAGAAAGAAAGAAGGAAAGAAAGAAAAAGAAAAAAGAGAGAAAGAAACAGGACAGTGCCCACTGTATGGTCAAAGGGTGAACACATATGAGTCAATGTAGATGATACATGGAATTTGGTTTAAGAAGCTACTCAATGGGAGACACTGAATTCCTCTGCCCCAAACATTTCATTCACACTCCTCTTTTCCCTCCCTTCCTCACTGACTTTGGATTTAGCCAAATATGGATTTAGCCAAAGAGCATGTATTTCTGAAATGGAAAAGAAATCTATATGACACCATATTAACAGACAAAGTTGATAGAGCTTCAACCCTACTGATCAAGGAATAAGAGAGAATTTACAAATTATAAGTATCTGGGGTGAGGAAGGGGAAACCACAATAGATACAGCAGACATGAAGGAAAGAATGAGAGGATATTGAGAAAAATGATACAAAAATACACTTGACAATTTGGATAAGAAGAATTTCTTGCAAAATGTAGTTTGTCAGACCTAAGACTAGAAGAACATTTATTTTATTTTATTTTATTTTATTTTATTATTTTGTTTTATTTTATTTTTAAAGATTTTATTTATTTACTTGACGGACAGAGATCACAAGTAGGCAGAGAGACAGGCAGAGAGAAAGGGGGAAGCAGGCTCCCTGCTGAGCAGAGAGCCTTATGTGGGGCTTTATCCCAGAACCCTGAAATCATGACCTGAGCCGAAGGCAGAGGCTTAACCCACTGAGTTACCCAGGTGCCCCGAAGAACATTTTAATAAATATAAGTTTACTAAGGGAAACTGACTTCCACTTATGGTAGACGAGTAGCAGGGACTAAAATATTCTCTCACTGGAAGAACTAGAAAATTAGACACAAATATTTGACCTGTTTTTAGATCTTAGCCAATTACTAAGATCTTCATTATGTCTTCACGATGTCCAGTATAGGGCTATGATTCTGAAAGAAGGAAACCAAACAAGGTGAGTGTGGAAAAAGCTTGGCTTTCTGTCCAAAGGTATATTCAGAAGCCAGCCAAAGATTGAGGAAACCCAGAGATCTCCAAAAAAAACCCACTGAGATTTAGTAATAAGTCTTGCAACCCTTTAGAGTAGAGCTCCAGGCCAGTTGCTATAACAAGTAAATCGTCTGCTCCTCCCCTCCATGGGCACTGTTTGCCAAGGTTGTCAGAGAAGATACGTGTGGGGGGGAAGCTTCCTGAATTATTATCAGAAACTTGACTCTCAAAACTCCAGTTAGTCAATTACTCAAACAAGATGTCATCCGCAAGAACCTTTGTGCACTCACCTCTACCACATGGTCCTAGAGCATAAAGAAAAAAAACAAATAAATATTCTTTATGTTTCCTTCCCCATCCACCAGCTCTCCAGTTATTCTAGACAGTTATAAAAAAGTATTCAGTTTTTTTCATATTAAACATTTCATTTATTTTTATTATTTTAATGAAAGTCATATACTCACATACCTTGCAGGATGAATGGAGATGAAATAAGTAGCATATGGGGATGAGCAGAAATTAAACAGCACATTGTGAGGTGCTCTGAACTATTAGTTTTGAGCTATAAATGCAAATTATTATTATTGCTGGACCATATTCTGTCAAACGTTTTTACTGGAATATGTATATTAATGGCAGGATATAGTACATTGCCACTAAATGCACAGCAACTAAACACTTTGTAATATTCATTACAAAAACCAAAGACTGTTATGGCATTATCTCTAAATTTGTTTTGAAAATGCACTTTCTGAACATCTTTTCCTTGATTTATAGCCTAGAATTACATCTCTGTAATAAATACACAATTGGGTTTTATTCTAACGATAATGTAAACAAAGACTGAAGACTTCTTTTTCCCCAAGATTCTGATATTTTCTTTTCCAATCACATTAACTTTTGGCCAGTGTGTGTGTGTGTGTGTGTGTGTGTGTGTGTGTGTGTGACATGGATCGGTGTGGGCATGGCTACACACAGAGTGGCTTGTCTGGTAGTAGGAAGGCTAAGGAAGGAGAGAATGTCAGACAGGAAAAAACAAGGTACTATAGGAAGGGTAAGGCAACCAAAGCAGAGGACAACCTTGTCGAAGTTTCTAGGTGCTCATAGTAGGGTGGGAAGATGAAGCTGAGGGCAAATGACCCCAGCGACAGTAAAACATTGTATAATATAGGCATGGACTAATGGAATATAGAAAAGCTGGTGACCATTTATGAAAGACTTTACCCAAAGGGTGGCATAGAGCTAGATGGACTAAGAAGAAAAAGAGTCAGAAAGGGAACTAAGGAAAAAAGGACTAAGAAGAGAAGAGTCAGAAAGGGAACAGAATGTGCACAAACTCCCTGGTAGGCTTGGGAACTTGTAGGGATTTTTATACACCTAGAAAAAATGATGCTTTGGTGAAACTGGAACTTAGAGAGGCTTGCATTTTGCCCTGTCGGCTTTATCTTGGAAAGCTGCTAAAGTGCTCCTAAATAAGGATCAAAATAATGCAAATTAATTTTTCAGGAAGAAAATGGGAACAGAGATGGAGGGAAAACAGATAATTTCTAGGCTTCCAAGGACACTTCTTTTCTTAATAAAGAGAGCAACGTGGTAATTGAAGCCAATAAGAATTCCCTGGCAGCAATGTTAATCAAACAAGAAAAAAAAAATTAGTGATTTCAAATGTACTAAGACCCAATTTGTCAACTGGCCAAGCAACAGATCCGATACCTGTGTGGACAAGTATTCTTCTAGAGCATAAGGAACCTTCAATGTAGGTGAACAAGATTATGGCTCTACTGCCTAGTCAGTGTTGTGGACAGTCTATTTAATTTCCTTTTGATTGCCCAAACTTATCATTCTCCTTCTATTTCAACATTTCTGTAATATGTTCTAGCCATCAACTATGAATTCAGTGAACACCTTTTCTTTTATCTTTATGTGTTTCGATTTTATTCTGCAAGTGTAGAAACAAAGAACTCAAATAACTGCACTATCAAACAAATCGTGTGCCATCAATCACACAGATTGATCACTGGAAACTGTCACAGAGCCAGTTCGGTGGCTTTGTCTTAACTTGGAGCTTTGCTCTTCAAGGTGTTAAAAATTTGTATACATTGCACTGTGAAACTTTGTCTAAAGTTTGAAATTGTTAGACTAATACATTTTTTAAAAGATTTTACTTATTTGAGTGAGAGAGAGAGTACAAGTGGGGGGTGGAGCAGAGGAGAGGGAGAAGCACACGCCCAATGAGTGCAGAGCTCAATGTGGGGCTCAATCCCAGGACCCTGAGATCATAACCCAAGCTGAAGGCAGATGCTTAACTGACTAAACCAACCAGGTGCTCCAACATTATTATTTTTTTTTTTAAAGAAAGATAATGGCTACATCAGGGAGGGTATATAGCAGTGATGGGTAAGATTAGAGGCAGGGAGACTGACTAGGAGACTATGGAAATAAAACTGACAGGATGGTCACATTTGTAAATTCTGCTTCTGTAGTGATCAACATTTACAAAAGAAATATTACAAAATACAAAGGCTATATTTAATCTTCTGTCACATCTTGATGACTGCTAGTTTTAACAAAATATTATTTCACAAAAGTTACTAAATATTCTTGTGTCTGCTTGTGCCATGGATTTATATTATGTTCTGACACCTGACACCCAAGTGTAGATACATTCAAGATAACAGGGAAATGCATTCTTATTAATATGACCTGGTTATGTGATTTTCTTCTTTTAAGATTTATCTGTTTGAGAGAGAGAGAGAGAGAGTATGCAGGGATAGAGGCAGAGGAAAAGAGAAAGAATCTCAAGTAGACTCCCCACTGAACATGAAGCCTGATGTAGGGCTGGATCCCATGACCCTGAGATCATGACCTGAGCCAAAACCAAGAGTTGGACACTTAACTGACTGAGCCACCCAGGCACCCCAGTGAATATATGATTTTAAATAGAAAATGCCTACCCAGGTAAGATTTTTGTTTTCAAATGATAGTTTTAAAATTAGCCCCTGCATCTGGGTTTGGGAATTACTAGGATAGAATTTGAAGCAACGAAGGACGTAAAAGTCTTTTGAGCAACGGTGGGTTAATACTGATTAACACCCAGCTAGAAACATGCATTTTATTTTGTTTTGTGATTACAAGATTATGTGTAAAATCTCCATTATCATTTTAAAGAAATTTTTTTTTTCCCAGAGAAGATCCACAACATTGTATAGATTTTAACAATCAGAATTGGGGACATCCAGAGATGAGTAATGACAAAATTATAGAAGAGTCCATGTAGGTTAGTAAAATTTCTCTTATGTTGAAATTAGAACTTCGGGAAAAAAAAAAGAGTGAGAGAGAGAGCGATAGACAGTGAGACCAAGATAATTATCCTTCTAGCTCTGATAACAGGAAATAAGCAATGGGGCATAATATGAAATTGGGACATGTCATGGAGAAAGAACAAGGACAATGAGAAGTAAATCCTGGCCAACAACATGCTAACCTAACCTGCAATCCCCACCCACCCTCAATTCAGGATTTTCTAATATTCTGATGAAGAGGAATTTCCAGTTAATACTACACTTACACAATAGTTACAGCATAAAATATATCCACGATTATAGTGGATCCTTGAACAATGTGGGGGGGGGGGTCAGAGGCACCTATCCCTGGGGCAATAGAAAATCCATATAGAACTTTTGGGTTCCCCAAAACTTAAACTACTCATTGCCTCGTGCTGTCCAGAAGCCTTACCAATAACATAAACAAGTCAGTTAACCCATATTTTTTATGTTACACGTATTATTCAGTATTCTTACAATAAAATAAGCTAGAGAAAAGAAAATGGTGTTAAGAAAATCATAAGGAAGAGAAAATGCATTTACAGTTCTGTAGTATATCTATTAAAAAAATCAGCATATAAGTGGACCTACACAGTTCAAGCCTGTGCTCTTCAAGAGACAACCGTATTTAGCATTTATGCCGTGTGTGTCCATTGCAATTGTCTTGCATCTTCTGTTTTATGTCATGTTTTTATTTATTTGTTGCTGTTGTGTTTTCCCCACCTAGTATATAAGCCCCTTAAGAGCTGAGTCAGTTTATCATCTCTAAATACCTAACATCTAAAATGGTATTTAGCAATAACAAGCACTCAATGAATATTTATCAGTGACTAACATCAGTATTTGTATTACATTTGTGATAAAATACAAATTCGCCATTCCATCTTCATTTTGAGCCTCAAGTACAAGGTACTTTCTGTGTGCCATGCACTGAGGTAGGTGCTTTAAAAATGTTCTATAGATCTTCGTAACAGCCCATTTTAGTGTTAAGTAAATTGAGATTGAAAGGTTAAGTGGCTTGCCCAAAATCATGAAGTCTATTAGTCAGATCTGTTGAAGATCCAACTGTATGCATATTACATACATTTAATTCTCCTTTATTGTTTTGTTTTTGTTTTTGTTTTTACTTAAATGAATTTTTGTGCCAATAGATCATTTTTTATTTGATGGAAGAGAGTTCCTTGATTGGTATTAACAAATCAAACAGATACTTTTTATCTTTGCATTCTCAGTTTTATATTTTAAAGATTTTATTTATTTATTTTGAGAGAGAGAGCATGCATGAGCTGGGGAGGGGAGGGAAGGAGGGGAGGCACAGAAAGAGAGGGAGGGGAGGGAGGGGAGGGAGGGGAGAGGCAGAAGGAGAGGGAGAAGCAGAAGCAAACTCCCTGTTGAGCAAGGAGCCTGATGTGGGCTGATCCCAGGACCCTGAGATAATGACCCGAGATGAAGTCAGATGCTTAACCAAGTAAACCACCTAGGCATATCTGCATCTCAGGTTTAGAGACCAAGCAAAGGAGTCTATTGTAAATTGCTGCCTGGTGAGGGGTCAGGGTTCATATGCCCCGTGACTATAGATGTTGGTCTGCTTGGAGCTGCTTCTTTAGTGCTATAAACATTCACTAGGTAACCAAGACTATCTACTTTTTGCTGAGACTTTGAGTTAGGGGTTTAACATCTGCAAATAGTCCTATCAGGATTGAAAAGTCTAGCTTCAGAGTTAGCCACACTCTGTCCTCTAGCAAAATTTCTTCTATTATTTTGGGTTATTTGCATGCATCTCTTTTTATACCCGGTTTATACACTCTGTTAAGCATCTCTGTTTATACACTAAACGTTATATCGGTTATTTAAGTATGGGAATATATCTTGTATCATCTCTCTACCCCTGTCTTCCCAAAGCTTGCATACAATTGGTGCTTAGTAAAGGACTGCTATTTTTAGAGCTATGTCTTGCAGAGACTCTCCTTCCCCTTGTCTCGGGGCTGACCCAACATCAGCTCATCAGTAATTGTTAGGAACCTTATTGACTCCCACTGGAATATACTGGTGAGTTCAGAAGAGTTGCCAGATTCACGTAGAATAAATAGTTACAGGGTTTAACTTCAACACCGGTGCTTAACATTACTTCTGCCTGACATGACTTCATTTCGGCCTTCTCAGCCATTATTTTCCTATCATGTAGTTATCAGATTTTCTGCAAATTGACAGAAATTATTGCATGCCAAGAGAAGATGAAGTCAGAATAATTAGATGGGCTTATTCAACCATAAATATGTGCAATGATATCATCATAATCATGGTATTATCTAATATTATTGCCTTATTTCCAACCATTTGTATTTTTATTTTTAATCTGTTCTGAATTAGGATGTTTAGTGACACTGCTGTTTAATATATATGTATCTCTAAATATATATCTATACATATATAGATATATATTTAGTTTAAACAGTCCCAGAAGTTATAGTTTAGTAAAGTTGGATATTTCTCTTTGCAGGCATATTTTTCTCCAGCAAAACCAATACTCTTGAAAATAATAACCATTAAATGATATTTTTACATAGGCATCTGCCCAAGATAAAATTACAGACCTTTAAAGATAGAATTTTCTTTAAACAAAAAGCCGACATTTTATTAGGGCTTCAAAATCGCAGTGACCTATCAAGGGCTGGCAATTTGATCCCTTTTGACTTCAAGTGACTGTGGTGTGAACCTACAATACAGATGGAGAGGTCTGTAGTAGTCTCCTGCCTTCCAGAGCCCTAGACTATCTCAGGAAAGACACTTTCATGTACAAAACTCTGATTTTTAGGTTAAGGGTATGAAAAAGTATTATGCCGCAGTTGTCTGTGATATGTAGGACAAGAGATAAAGTACCAAAGTCTAAGGAACATTTATTTTTCTTTGATTAACCAACGTATATAATAGAAAGGTAAAATGGGTTCTTTGTTTTTGTTTCTTTGGCTGAGATTCCAAGGGACAAAAATAAAATCTTTGTGCTAAATATCCCACATCCCTAAGTGAAAGGCTGCCAATTTGTAGACCCTATACCAGAAAGATGGACAAAATCTTCCTCCGTGATCCTCAGCATGTCACTCAGCTGGGATAGAGTCCAAGAACTGAAGGTGAAGAAATCAAGGAAAAATACTTCGTAGTCCCATTGATGGAGGGCTGGGTCCTCCCCTCACCTTTGGGGAGAGGAAGAGAATGCTTCCTCTTCATCTCAACCCTTAGCAGGGGGGCTTCGAGGACCACTTGGAGAACTTGGTACATGTCACCCAAAGCTTGTTAGACCCAACAGGCCACCTGGCTCCAGCTTGAGGATTACTGAGTATTGTAAAGGAAGGAGACTGTGGTTATTAACCTCCATTAACCGCAAACACACACAGAAAGGAACCTGCACAAGAGCCAACTTAGCACGGCTACGGAGGTCAGGGCAGAGATGAATGTGTCCTAGGGACCATGTTGGGGAGAGCAGGCTTGATTCCATCTTCATAGACCCTTTGTTTAAGGGGGACTTCTGAAGTAATGATAGGGCATGACAGAGAGAGTCTTTATGGATATACTAGTAAATGCCAAGGCACTGAGCCTGGAAGCTTGAAGTAGCCAGCTGCTAGTGTCATGTAATTGCAACTAGAAATTCCCAGTAGTGTAATCCATTTGTACTCATTGGTATCTTGCTCAAGAAATGCAAAATTTGGGGTGAATAGAAATCTACCTATATAACACTGTCAGTTCACTTGCATTGTTTTCTTGTGAGGAGGAAAGCAGTGGAGTTACCCACCACTCGAAACCTTTCTTATCTTCACCACAGCCACTAGCAAGTACCACTAACACTTGTCAGGATAGCGAACTATTTTGGTTCTCTGCATCCAAGGGAATAGCATCCAAGTAAAAATCACTCAGGTTGTGTGTCCTGTCTAGGGAAAAGGGAGAACCAATGCTTAAAATAGCTAGAATTCTCTGCCCTATTCTCATGGATGAGAGATCCCTGGAGGTTCCTACTAGCTTTATTATTCATCCTCATCACCGAACTCTGACTCCGTGACAACAGGGCAGCTCCTATTTACAAGAGGTGCTCTTTCTTTGATTCTCATTTCTTTCTCCTGGGGCTTCTTCCTTATAGTGCTTCTGGGAGGCTCATCATATTTACAAGTAACTTCCTTGGATTTCTCTTTCTTTTCAAATCCAGGTATCTTTCACTTGTTGCCGATAGTGAAAAGAATGCATGTCCTTTTATCAAAACAGGAGAGATTAAGAATAAAGTAAAACATCTTGTCTTACAACTTCACTACCTAGCCATAGCCTGCACTACTATGAAGTTGATACATATAGAATTTTTGATATTTGGCTGTTTTGACTTACAAAGCAGCAATACTGTATGGTTTAATTTAATTTCATGCAGACACATTTTTATAGCTGTGTTCCTATGATATATGTGTTTTATACATGATAATAATGCATAATAGGAAGCATTATACTTTACGTATGATACATATATACTACCTTAGCTGACATTATAAGGTTATCGTGTTTGATGCACATACATGCATCTCTCTGTAAGATTTACTTATACATTTAATAATAAGTGCTTGAGAATGTGCAATCGATGTCACAGAATCGTGAAGCTCTGTGAGAGGCAACTTGGATAGTCCATCAAAAATTTTCAGACTTAAGTTTTACTTGTTATTGTTTCTTTTTAAAATATCTATTTGTAAGTCCACATACATATTCAGGAATGATGCTCTTTGGCATCCTGTGCTTAAGAAAAGTCTCATTTAATCTAAAGTATTAAACTTGGTGCTCTCAGAGCCTACCATTGAAACAGCACAAAACCCAATAATATTCTAGGTATTTGTAATTTTCAGCTGACAAAATAAGCAAGGAGTTGAGGGATTTCAGTCCAAAGGTCTCATTTCCATTTTCAATTTCGTGAGCTCAAGATATTTTTTCTTAAAACTACATATATACAATTGCAGGCATAAATGGGTTCAAAATAAATGCCAATCAATAGAATTTCATTTGTTGCAGTATCAAATGAAGGAGTGTTCTGGTGAATTTATTGTGCATTCTATAGTATACTTATGCAGGACACTGAAATATCTAATTTTTTAATAGCAGCTCTGCTACTAAATTTTGTATAGTTGAGCAGGTATTTTAACCTCATTGGCTTCTGGTCTCTATTCTTAGTACAACAAATTTGTACTAAGGATAATTTTGTCTTAAAAAATAATTTGGACTTTGAGTCAGACATATCTTGTAAAAATTGCACATTCCATAACTTAAAGCCATTTTGTGGTTTGGTTTCATGTCTCTGAATGCCTACTGCATAAAAACTTTGTTCATCACCACCAAACACTGGCTTATATTACTCTTTTTGCTGCTAATGAACTCTTCTATGGTATTTCAAACAGTTTGGAAAGTAAAAAGAACTGCTTGTGAGGTGTGCACGACCATCGCACGTTATCACCCAACATGGTGGCTATAGTCCATACAAAGAAATGGATCACTTGAAGAAAAAGATATGGGGTAGAGCCCAAAGAAAATTACTGGAAAACAAGAAATTAGGAATAATGTTCAAGTAACAGGCAAGTTTTGAGGTGACTTGAACCATTTCAGTTTCTCCCTGCATACCAGAAGTTATGACTAAATGGGTGGGACTTAAATTTTAAAGCCAGGTTCTTGATGGAACTTCTAAATATTTTAGAAAAGTTCATCTCCTTAACACTCATAAACTTTTATTAAATTTAAAATAAATTAATTAACATATAGTGTATTATTAATTTCAGCTTAGTGATTCATCAGTTGCATATAACACCCAGTGCTCATTATATCAAGTGCCCTCCCCAGTGGCCATCACCCAGTTACCCCATTCCCTTACCCATCTTCTCTCCTGCAACCCTCAGATTGTTTCCTAAAGAGTCTCTTATAGTTTTTCTCCCTTTCTGAGTCCATCTTATTTTATTTTTCCCTCCCTTCCCCTATGTTCATCTGTTTTGTTTCTTAAATTCAACATATGAGTAAAATGACACAGTATGGGCCTTTCTCTGACTGACTTATTTAGCTTAGCATAATACCCTCTAGTCCCATCAATGTCACTGCAAATGGCAATATTTCAGTCTTCTTGATGGGTGAGTAATAGTCCATTGTGTGTGTGTGTGTGTGTGTGTGTGTGTGTATACCACATCTTTATCCATTCATCTGTCAATAGACATTTGAGGTCTTTCCATATTTTGGCTATTGTGGACATTGTTACTATAAACATTGGGGTGTATTTGTCCCTTCAAATCATTATGTTTGTATCCTTTGGTTAAATACCTAGTAGTGCAAGTGCTGGGTCATAAGGTAATTCTATTTTTAACTTTTTGAGAAACCTCCATACTATTTTCTAGAGTGCCCTTACCAGTTTGCATTCCCACCAACTAGTAAACTTTTAAAGAATAGATTAAATAATCCAACAAGACTCTCCAACTGTGTGTTCTGCTGGGTTAGGTTGGGTTTGTTTTGAAGCAGGAGGTCTTTCCTATGTACACTGCAAAGTTAAATAAGCAAATGGAAAACCCTTAATTTTTCTCTAATTTTTTTCATATGTGCATACAGTATTATGTATAATAATTATTAATATATATTATATGTAATACTGTCTTTGTTATATTAGATTTTGTTAGCCAGCCTCCAGGAAGGTTCTTCAGGATCTCCATTGCCTGATACTTACACCCTTTTCTAGTTTCCCTGAAATTGTACTAAAATTACTATGTAGGGCCCCTGGGTGGCGCAGTTGGTTGAGCGACTGCCTTCGGCTCAGGTCATGATCCCGGAGTCCCTGGATAGAGTCCCACATCGGGCTCCCAGCTCCATGGGGAGTCTGCTTCTCACTCTGACCTTCTCCCTTCTCATGCTCTCTCTCACTCTCTCTCTTTCCTAATAAATAAATAAATAAATAAAATCTTTAAAATTACTATGTATATAGCATAACATACAACAAAGGTGATCAGATATCACTCACAATATTATGAAAGCTAAGGCTCCCAACTTGGGACTCTCTCTCTCTCATCATTTGCCTGAAGGAAATCAGTTGCCATGTAACTAATGTAGCCTATGGAAAGGCACTCTCGGCCAGGAATGGAGGTCTGTGGCCAATAGCCAGTGACGAAAGTAAGACTTTCCAACATGTGAGTTTGGAAATAGATTCTTTTCCTCCAATTGAACACTGTAGTGACTCTAACCCTGCCTGACAACTTGACTCTAACCTCATGAAAAATCTTTACATCTAATCTGTTTCCAAATTCCTCAGAAGGTATGTGAGATAAGAAATGTCTGATATTTTAAGTTGTTGAATTTTGAGGTAATTTGTGATGCATCAATAGTAACTAATATACATTTAAAATGTTTTCTGTCACAATTTGGCCACCAATGATTGCTAGATTCTGAGAGAAAATGGATGTTTATGATTTTACCTTAGCTCAATGCCCTATATTCCATGCTTAATATTAATACTAAGGAGAAATGAAAAAAAAACTTTTCATCATATATTTGGGATGGCTATTTTAATAATAGCTAAGAAATGATGTGCTTAAGTGTATTAGATATAATCAAATCTATATATGTGATATATTATGGGAATTATTTATTATTTTTATATTAAGAATGTTTAGTATTTACTTTGTGATATGTTTAGATTTGTAAGTTCAAAAAATGCATATTAATTTTAAAAATTAAAATGACTAATTAATGAAATAAAAGAACTAAGTAAATGGAGAGAAATTCCATCTCTACGAAGAGGAGATCTCAATATTATCAAGGAGTCATATTTCCCCCAATTTTATCTGTAGACTTAGGGAAATCCCAGTCAAAATGTCAGCATATTTTTTTTGTGAGTATCAATAAACTGATTCCAAATTGATATGAAGTCAACAATATATTGAAGAAGAACAGTTACTATCAGTAATCAAGACAGCATGGTACTGATGAAAAACTGTAGACAAATAGACAAATGGAATAGAATAGAGAGCCCAGAAGTAGACACACATAAATATATTTAATTGACCTTTGACCAAGAATCAAAGCCAATACAATGGAGCAAAGATAGTTTCTTCAACAAATAGTGCTGGAACAACAGAACATCCACATGCCAAAAAAAAAAAAAAGAATCTAGACACAGAATTTATATCCTTCACAAAAATTAAATGGATCACAGACCAAAGGGAAAAACACAAAACTATAAAACTCCTAGAAGATAACATAAAAGAGAAAACCTAGATTATCTTGGATGAAGTGATGACATTTTAGATACAAGATCAAAGGCATGATCTATGAGAGAAATAATTGATAAAATAGACTTTATTAAAACTGATAACTTCCACTCTATTAAGAGATACTGTCAACAGTTTGAGAGAACTAACTACAGACTATAAGAACATGTTTGTAAAAAACATATGTGAAAAAGAACTGTTGCCCCAAATATACAAAGGACACTTCAAACTCAACAATAGGAAAACTGCCTGTTTTAAAAATGAGGCAGAGATCCAAATAGACACTACATCAAAGAAGATACACATATATATCAAATAAGCATATGAAATGATCCTCCATATCATACGTCATAATGAATTGTAAATTAAAACAAAATGAGGTAAGATGAGACGTCTATTAGAATGGCCAAAATCCAAAATACTGACAACACCAAAGGCTTGTGAAGATGTGGAAAAACAGAAACTCTCATTCCTTACTGATGGGAATGAAAAGGGGTACAAATACTTTGGAAAGCAGTTTGACAGTTTCTGACAAAATAAAACATACTCTTCTATATGATCCAGCAACCATTTTCCTTGGAATTTACCCAAAAGAGTTGAAAAACATATTCACACAAAAACCTGTACATGGATGCTTATAACAGCTTTATTTATAATTGCCCAAATTCAGAAATAACCAAGATGCTCTACAGTGAGTGAATGGATAAATAAATGGCAGTACATTCAGACAATGGAACATTATTTAACACTAAAAAGAAATTAGTTATCAAGCTGTGAAAAGACATGGAGAAATCTTAAATGATATGACTAAGTGAGAGAAGCAATTTGAAAAGTCTACATACTGCAGGGTTCCAACTACATGTTGTTGCAGAAAAGATAAAACTATGAGGCAGTAAAAGGACCATCGTTGCCAGGAGATTGGGAAAAAGTGATGCAATAGGCGGAGCACAAAGGGTTTTTAGGACAGTGAAAGTACTGTGATAATATAACAATGGATACATGTCATTACACAGTTGTCAAAAGCTGTGGAATACACAGCACCAACAGTGAACTGTAATGTAAAGTATAGACTTTGGGTGATGATGATATGTAATGTACCAGTCTGGTGGGGGGCATTGATAATCGGGAAAGCTGTGCACACGAGGGGGCAGTTATTGGATGGAAAATCTCTGAGCCTTCCTTTCAATTTTACACCGAACTTTAAACTGCTCTCAAAAAAAATAAATAATTGGGCACCTGGGTGGCTCAGTGGTTAAAGCCTCTGCCTTCCAGTCAGGTCACGATCTCAGGGTCTTGAGATCAAGCCCCACATCGGGCTCTCTGCTCAGCAGGAACCCTGCTTCCCCCTCTCTCTCTGCCTGCCTCTCTGCCTACCTGTGATCTCTCTCTCTCTGTCAAATAAATAAAATCTTAAAAAATTTTTTTAAAAAAGTCTTAATTTTAAAAATTAGAATAAGTTTGAATTTTGCCAGAGCTAACTTTTCACACAAAATAGATACATTTGCTTTGTATCATTATGACATTTAACCATAAATAGAAATAAAAACCATAAGATACAACCCAGAAATAAATCTATTTATTTATTTATTTGTGAAATGCAGTGATATATGGTAAAAATAATAAAATACTACATCTTCAATATAATATAAATATTGTTATTTACTTAGAAGTCCATATTTCATGTGCACTGTGAAAATTATTTTATATGAACTACTTTAATCCTTCCAAGGGTTCTGCAAGGATCTACCATTATCCTCAGTTCCCAGGTGGACACACCAAGGCTCAGAGCCATTTAGTGATTTCCAGAAGAATAATTAGGTAGGAATTGACTTAAAAGACACACATACATGGGGTTGTTTGTTTGCTTCATTTTTCAAGATTCCTAATCTGTAACTCCCTATTATGCCAGTCTGTATTCATCCCAATAAATTTCATGTGAAAAATAATTTAGATTAGTCATTTGGAATATTCTTTAGAGACAGAGAGCACATTTGTTCTGAATATGATCAGATATATCTATATTTTATTGAAGATATTTCCTAAATAATTTAGAGACAAGTTTGTTGAAGGAGGAAAATCATTGAGCCACAGAATGTTTGATTAAAAAAATATGTAATGACTCTGAAGAGATAGTTCTATGCTTTTCTTGTAGATCATAAACTGTTCTTCCTTGCTCCAGGAACCTCGGAGGCTGGTGGTGTGATAGTGAGTCCCTTATTCTTCATTCCTCTTCTTCAGAATTGTCACTTCCATTGTTGCATACATTGTCTACCCTTACCTTCCGATCCCCACTTCTATCTATAGTCTATATCCACTGAAGACCCCAGCACCTGGCTTACCCTCATTCTCTTCACTGCTATTCCTATCATAATTGTAGGTTACTTTGACATGTACGAAGAGGTCCATGTCTTCTCAACACCTTATCTCTGTTGTCCTCCATCCTACTTTAGAAAGTAACCCAAACATTTATCCTGTAGGCATTGGAACCATGAACAAATCCATTACATCAGAAATCTTTATTTCAGGTATTCTGCAATCTGACCTCCTTGTTACATCTGGTTGACAGATTCAAATGCTTTCTTTTAGTCCATTAACTGATCAGGTCCTCACTTTCTTATTTGCTCATTATAGACCCTATGGTTTTATATTTGAGCTGCTCCCTTGCCATTACCTTTGACTGACAGTCTTCATGCTATGCTTTTCTGGCAAACCTCCCATCCTGGTTAAAACCAACTCTCCTGAACTTTCCACCTACATCCAGATAGCTAATGTTATTGGAGAAAAATCACATAACAATCATGCTGCCTAAGCTCACTTGATTTTTAGGACCACAGCTGTCAACAAGTCTGTCCTAGAGCCAGACAATCCCTCTACTTTCCTTACTGGATTCGTCTTCACACTCTTGGAAACAACTATTTCATCCTTTCTTGTCTTCCCTCCAGTCTCCAAAATCTCTTACTTCCTTCGTTCTCTGCATATCACTTAGCCACATACATAACAGAAAAAGTAAATTAAATCAGATAAGAATGAGTTTACGTTGACTCAAAGAAAGAAGAACATTCAGTTTTCCTTTCTTCTTATTACTATCAAATAAATAACCCAGTTCCTTCCTTTGTGTTTCTAACAGTATCCTTATTCCTTTGAAGGACTTAATTCCAGAATTTATCTTCTGTCTTCCCTGAATCATCATTTTCTCCTTCTTTCCCAGATAATTCCCAATGATATATAAGCCTTCACACCAGCCACTGGGAAACAAAGTCCAACAAAATACCATCCTCCCTTTTCTCTATGCCCACCCACACCTCCATGGTACAGTTTTATGTCTTTAATACTTTGTCATTTCTTATGCCACCTAACAGGGTTTTAAATACTCCAGTGGTTTGCTCCTCTGGCCCCTCTATGTACACTCCTTCTCAGATGATCTCAGCCCGCAGCAAGGTGTTAAATATCAACTATGTGTTAACAACTCTCAGCTTTCCAATTCTAGCTGGACATCGTATGCTGAATGCTAGATTCATTTTAACTATATTTTCACCTCTGCTAGTTGAACTTCTACCAAGCATCTAATTAATATGGCCCAAACACTCGCTCCCATCCTTGCTTCCACCCTAAGACTTTTAATCCCAGCAAATGGCACCACATGCAATGAATCAGAGTCATACTTAGTAGCTTACTCTTTCCTTTAGATACTGACTTCTAATATATTAGTAAGCCCAGTTGTCTCCTCCAAAACACAACCTGAGTCCAAGCAGTTCTTACTGTCTCCATTGCTATAACTCTTACTGAGGTGAAATAAAGACCTTGGACCCCAGCCCCTCCCTGTCCATTCTCTCCACCCCAGGGCCCCAGTTGCATTGCCTCATCTCCCCAGGATGATTTAGCACTCTCCGAAGGCACTTCTGTATAGATCATCCTCCCACAAAGAGGGGAGCCAATCTGCCCTGAGAGACCGTGAAAAACGTTCCAATACCCTCCCCCATCACCCATAGCCATAAAAAACTCACCCTTAACCCTGTCCATTGCTCAGTCTTTGGAAGTGATCCCGCCACCGGCGTTAATAAAGCTGTGTTTTCTCTGTGCTCCTTGTGCCGCTTGAGTTTCCTCGGTCGCTTCAGTTTCCACATTACTACCAAGCCATTCATTACTTCTCATCTTTTAGAAGATCCTAACTGTCCCATGACCTGTACTCTATATTTCAGCTGGAAAAATGATAGTTTTAAAACACATTATCAAAAAATTTCCCCTCTTTTAAAAAACCTTCCATTGTTGTTGTTTTTTAAAAGATTTCTTTATTTGAGAGAGAGAAAGAGAGTGTGGAGGGAGGAACAGAGGGAGAGAATCTTCAATCACAGGCTTCTGTCTCAGTGCCCATGAGATCATGACCTGAGCTGAAATCAAGAGTTGGACATCTAGCCAACTGAGCCACCCAGGTTTTTGTTTTTGTTTTGTTTTGTTTTGTTTACTGCCATCAAAATGGAACATGATTTAGATTCTGTCTCCAAGCTATACTTGCTATCCGCTAGCATTTCTTTTTGAAAGACCCCTGACCCGACTAACCGGTTGGGTGAAACAGTTAGGCCATCGCTTGGTCACCCGGTTTCACCCAGTTTGGCAATCATGTTTGCAGCATTTCAGAGAAGGTCAGACCCCCCCCATGAATTCCAAAAAGGCTGCATCACCTCTACCATCCTGTCCAATCAGAGTC